>VYXF01008037.1:604581-640109 GCA_013397295.1 Polioptila caerulea
GCAGCCTGGGCATTCCCCAGGAGCGCAGCGTCGCCTGAGGGACCGGGTGACACGGACACGGCAAACCCAAATCCGGACAGCTGCGGTTCAAGGCAGGGTTGTAAGCGTTCAGCACGACATGGGATTTAAACCCCAAACCACCCCTGACTGTTCTCCCCAGGAAATTTCAGAAAACGTGCTTTCCAGACAAGGTGGTACAGAACCCCCATTTTGTTTATAACATACTTTTCCTTAAATAAAATCCCACAAAAAAATCAAGAGGAAGGAAACTGGTTTTGTCGACCTTTTCTAGTACAAGCAGTAATAGCTAAAGGCTTCAATCAACTTTTTTTTTCCTACATGCATTCTTTAAAGATGAGTGAAGTTGCTCACATGGAAGCATTTAGAGAGATAGACCAAGATAATAAAAATGAAAAATAAAAAGGGCTAGTGTTTTCCAATTAAATTTCTTTTGCCAAGACACTAATCAAAATAGCAAACACAGCATTATCTAACTGAATCACAGTATTATACAACTTGGGTGGGGAATGAACTTGACTTTGCAGCTGGGAATTTAGTGAAGAGGGTCCAGAACCTCCTTTCCAACACTTGCTTCTTTAATATGTATGCTTTGTAACAGGCATTTAGAATGAAACTAATTTGGAGAGATGTGTTCATACTTCTTAAAGCATCCTGTTCAACCACCAACAGCTTTCAGTGGAGGGCCTGAACTTTTTCTCCTCCATACAACCTTCACGTACCACGATGGCCAATCATTGAAATACAACAGCTGTAATTGAACTAAAGAAAAGAAATTGCCATTTTCCCCCTCTCCCTCATCAAATTTTTAATTGGCACCACAGAGGCCAAGGCTGCACTCACGGGAAACAGCTACATTTAAAGTAGTCTAAAGCAGGTGAACAGGTATATTTGAATATAAGAACAGCTGTGCTGGTTTAACCCCAGCCAGCAGCCAAGCCCCACACAGCCTCTCTAACTCCTTGACCAGCAAGATCAGGGTGAGAATGAGAATGGTAAAAGCCAGAAAACTTGTGGGTTGAGATAAAGACAGTGTAATAAGAAAAGCAAAAGCCATGCACACAGGCAAAGAAATACAAGGAAATAATTCTCCATTTCCATGGGCAGGCAGGTGTTCAGTCATCTCCAGGAGGACAAGACTCCATCACACATAACAGTGATTTGGAAAGATAAATGCCATCGCTCCAAATGGCCCCCCTGCTTTCATATACTGAGCACAATGTCATATGGTCTGGAATATCACTTGGGGTCAGTTGGGGTCAGCTGTGTCCCTGCCCAATTTTTCCTGTACCCCCAGTCTCCTCACTGGTGGGGTGAGAAGCAGAAAAGGCCTCGGCTCTGTGCAAGCCCTGCTTAGCAATAACAAAAATATCTCTGTATTATCACCACTGTCTTCAGCACAGATCAGAACCTTAGCCCCCCACTAGCCACTGTGAAGCAGATAAACTGCATTTCAGTCAAAACCAGCACATTAGCTTATTGTGGTATAGCACAGATTATAAATTTATAGCCATTTATTTTTATTTTATTTATCTTAAGCTTCATTGATAAAAACGTTTCTCATTAATAGGCAAAGCTAGACATCAACACAGGTTCTGTTGCAGAGTGTAGCCTATGGAGACAAATGGAGAAATGAAGATATGCCCAGAGCAGCTCAGGTGGAAAAAAGGCCAGGGATCTTTGTCCTCTGAGTCTCCTGGTATTGCTTCTCTTGGGAGTTAAGCTCCTCTCACCTGTGTCAGCCAAAAGGGGCCACATTAGTTCTAAGACAAGAGTTCTGTTAACCAGAGTAACTTTGAAACACGTCAGGAGCCTTTCAGAGGAACTGCTACTCCCATCAGATGAGGAGACAGCAACTTCTACAAAGCATTATTTCTTCTTCCAGTGGAGTTTGAAAAAAAAAAACCAAACTCTTTTCTATAATTTAGTACTGCTATTTTTTCACGAAGAAAAGCCCTTTGAGTATCAGTGCCTAGGCTGGAGGGGGTGTATGAAGAAGCTTGTACTGCTGCAACCAGCCTGGTATTCATTCCAGATCAGGTTGTGCTCACTTTGAAGTCAATTGCAATCTTCCGTGGGTTTAACCAAGGTCTGGGTTTGGCTTACTTCTATGAATCCCTCTATTTATCCAGGCTCAGTGACTGGAAGTCTCACACCTTTGATGCTGCATTCATAAACAGAAAACTGGACTAGCTAAGGCAGCATATGAAATATTCTTCTGAAAAAAAGAAATCATTCTATAGAAGCCTCACTGCCTGCCATTTTCAGACAGTCAGGGACTGATATTTGCTTAACGTATTTTATTTCTGGAAATTTTTCCACAGGAATGACAACCTCTGAGCCCATGCTTTTTGGGACCTCCGGCTGGAGTAAAACCCTTTTCCTGCAAAAACTCTATGGGCAGCACACGTACTTGTCAGCATCCACTTAAGGTTCCAGAAAGCCTACCAGTAAGTTTTAATATCTTTTTATTTCCCAGCCTCGTGGGTTTTAATATTTAAGCTGGTATTTAACCAGGACAGAGCCCCAAGCCACCACGTCCTGTGCAATTGAACTTTTACTCACATAAAAAACTCTGTATTGGCATTTCAAACCAAATTCATGTGGACAGTGATGCCACAGCCAGAAATGAAGCAGAAATGAGGCCTAGAATCCTGGGTGTTGGGATAGGTGAGAGTTTGGCTGTCATCTCAAGCACAGTCATACTGCTTTCTGACATTGTGCCAATACTGACCCAGTAACAATTGAAACAGAGAAGCCTTTGTGGGAGAACCCACAAAAAGCACAGCAGCATTTCCTGCAAGCACTGCATTTTCCTAGTGAGCCTTCCAAGCTTAAGAGCTCAGCCTTGTAGTTTTCCAAATGGATTTGTGCCATTATAGCACACAGACCAGAAGTGAGTGATGGAAACTAGTACAACAAAACATCCACACTCCTGATTTCACAGGTATTGTCTTCTTCATTTTTCCATATTCATTTTAAAGCATTTTATTTCTATCACTAAAATATTCCATTGTTGAAAACCCAAAAAGAAAAATCTTGCATGTTTACACAGTAAAAGCAAGCAGAAAATACCAAAGAAAAAAATAAAATAAAATCTGCGAGTATTATAACACAGTCTTTCAGACAGTCTAAGAACCTCATGTACCAGTCGGTGTGAGGTACATTTTTGGGAGTTCTAGCCTGGAACCCACATGGTCCAGGTTACCCCAGAGGTTTCCTGCATGAACTTGATTAGGTTCAGATCTCTGAAGATACACATACCCACAGCCTACATTCAGTTTGAGCCCTAAGGAACTAATATATATCATTTGTTAACTCACTCTTTAATGAAAAAAGGGTCTTCTCTCACCATCATGCTGGGTTGTAGTTCACTTTTTTACAGTCCTATTAATCGATGGAGATTTTAGAAAGACATTTGCTTGAATTCTTTCACTCTGCTTTAGCCACAGAAGACATTTATCCTCTCTCCTTGCTTTTTTAATGCTCCCGAGCATTCTCTAGGTTTTATACTTACCTTTTTTTGCACATGGTTTCTAACTTCATCAGCTTGCAACTCTTCTATGCACCTGTTTTCCTTCTTCATAACTGGGCCTTCAGTTAAACCAGATCCCTGCAAGACAATATCACGTATTTGTATTTGCCTCCACTGCTTGTTCCTCCACAGGTTCTTTGTACATGTGTATATATACATAAGTATATATGGCATATGCCAGTGTATTAGACTTGAAGATAACAAGCATTTGATGGTAACAGCATTTATCCTCAATCTGTGTTACACTCCTGAGAAAATTTTACTGCTTAAAATCAATTGCTTGGAGGCAGGCTTAGCTGAAATGACTTCTGCACTCCAGCTTCATTTCCCCAGTGCATTGGTGTTGCAATAGGAGACTGCAATGTTTAATGTCTGCACTGCCTCTGGAATAAAGGTAGTACAGCCTATGGCTCGACTTGCTGCATGCTGAGGAATGCAACACTACAGCCATTCCATAACTGGACCAGAATTTGTGATGGACTGTACAAACTGTGTTATCAAAGGCTATCTGCCTTAGGCCTGGGTAGGTCTCTAGCATAAGAGATTTTTGGTGAAATAATTTTCTTGCATGCATCTTGCATTTTCCCCCAAACCATCACGCTGTGAGCTTTGATCTGTGAGGCTCTCTCAATCTTCCATTGTTACTAAAGGCATGCAAATTAACTTGAGTGAATTGGAGTGTTGAGCATGCATTTGAATGTAAACCATTACCCTTCACATGCAGCAAAATATAGCCTTGAAATAAACATTTTCACCAAGGAGTAACAGATGGAAGTGCTTTAGTTTCCATTTCATATTAACAGAAACTTCTCATTAAACTCTTGAAGCGTTACAATTGGATAGCTGTGTGTTTTCCTGCTGGGTAGGCATAGCCTGGCTGACTTTGGTGGGCTGACACTGCCACATACACTCATAGAAGTCACTAGTTCACCCCTTTACAGATCAGATTTTCTACCGTTTGTTTAGATTTTCTGCTTTTCATTGTATCTTGTGTAAAACTGAATTCTGAACTCCAATCAACATTTAATTCTAAGTAACAGGGTTAGCCAACAGGAAAAGGAACTCACAGAAACAGACTGAGCTGGCCCTGGCACGCACACACTTCACCTACACCGGCAGAGTTTAAGCTCCCAGTATGGGGAAATAGATAAATATCTGCTACTATTTTTAAGTACTGCTGAATGCAACCCAGTTGGTTGACTGGGAACCCATCTGAATGCATTCTTGGATGAGCCATTTATCCCTATGTGTCAGCTGTGGCAATTTGTAATACCACTCTGAACTGATTGCTTCATTACTGTAAATTATGTTCCAGTCCCACAAAGTTTCTGGGTGGAACTTAATATGATGTAAACACAAATACCTACCTACCTATTTTTTTCTCCTCCAGGAAGTAGAGAGCAAAGCAACTCGAGCATTCAGCAGTATCAAAGAGTTTTCAAGCTATTAAGAGAAGTCATTATTGTAGGGTTAACAAAAAAGTTTTATTAAAGAGTGATTTAACAATGATGATTAAACAGTTATTAAACAATGACAACAAGGGAATCAAACACTCCACTATTTACCACTCTTCTAATAATTAAGCTAGATTGTGTGGAATATGCTTTAGCTTTAACATAAAATGTCATTTACCTTGCTGTAGATTCCAGATGCCAGGCAAGGGATCTCTTTACCTTGAGGAGTAGCCTTGGGGGGTGTCCCTGCTCAAGCAGAGATCACCACTGCCATGCAGGAGAGCTCAGGCTCTGGGGCTGCAGATGTCAGTAGTGTAAATCTTGTAGTCAAACTCCTCTCTGGTGACAGCCATAGAAGTTTTAGATATATCTGGTCTCAGTTCAGGCTGTTCCTATTAACTCCCAGTAAGACCCAAATTCTTTAGGTGAAGAGATACAGCTTAGCATAATTTCTCAAGGTTTGCACAGCCAAGCCTGATTGTTGGTGGTGCCAACAAATGGCGTTCTGTTGTACACCTAATAAAAAAAGGTGGGATTTGGAGTTGCTCACAAAGCTCCATTNAGTGCCAACAAATGGTGTACCACTGACTCAGAACAGGTGTGACCATTACACCATAAATTTTGGGAAAACACTTGGGAAAGAAATATCTCAGTTCTTATATTCCCTCACCTCTGATGTAACTGTTCATACTTCTGTCTCAAAGCAATGCTTCTGTTGTACTCCTAATAAAAAAAGGTGGGATGTGGAGTTGCTCACAAAGCTCCATTTAGCCTTGATTCTGGCTTTTGACACCCTTTAGCTCCTCCCATCAGGTCATGAACCCACAGCTTTTTACCTTTACTGTCCTATTCATTAGAACCAAACCCTCTCCTACATCTTCTGTTCTGCTCTCCTCACCTTTAAATCCTATGTCAGAATGCACCATATTGAACTATTCTTCTTTTCCTTCATCTACTATATGCCCCTCAGTATGAGGTAATTCTGTGAAGAAAGGAGTGCCTACAGCCTATATGTGTGTTAAACACGTCAAAACAGTCATGGAGCTGAAAATACGACCACTCAGTAAACATCAAGATCTGGGTAATTTTAGCTCACTATAGGCCTAGTATGTGGCCTGTTCATTCTTAAAATTCCCTTCCCTAACACTGGAAATAAATACCATTAATCAATCCTCAGTGGTGATAAAAAACAAGAGGGCAACATAAAGATAAATATCCTACATGTACTACACTTCTTTGTAATTATTAGTCAGAACTGAAAGGCTTAATAAAAAATTCTCAAGACTACAGTAGATACAGTTCAAACTGTAGTTAAAAGTGCAGCTTTTCAGGGGTTCTGATCATTATGCCTGTGGGGGCCATCTGTGCACAGCAAGCTCTGAGAGGCTTCTTTACCTCACTAATGATATGGGTCAGCACCTCCTCAAACCATGCCTCCAGCTGCAGCAGCGTCCTGCTGTGGCAAAACAGTTCTTTGGGACACAACTCTTGGACCATAATAAACCAAGTCTCATATAGAGAAGCAGCATAATCTTCCCATGACTCAGCCCTGACTCACCAGGAGCTTTTTCCACATTTAAGGATAACCATGTAATTCAAGCCATCTTTAGCACAGATGACCTTTTAAGCAAGATTGCTCAAAATATTTTGCAACTATTAAGAAAAGCAAGCACTGAAAGATTGCCTTTCATAGGTATCCCAGCCTGGCCTTGCTTGCAGGTAATCACCCTAACCACAGACTAGGGATCAGATCCTGAGAGAGCTGCACACCACAGGATTTAACTGAAACTGAATGGAGTCAGATTTGTGTTCTTGGTATTGACAGCAACGAGGCAGCATTTGTGAGAAAGGAAGAGGGTAAATGCAGATCTGAGTAAGCGTTTTTCCAACAAGTACTGCCCACCTAGCTGACACTTTGAATCAGCACATACTTCTTTGCTTGCCTTCCAATGGCAGGGAGTGAGTCTCCTGGTGCTGTGAGTGTGCACAGTGGTGCAGCCTCGGGTGGCCTCGTGGCCTCCCCTGCACCCAGCAGCCCAACAGCCCCAATTCCCCTCTGCTCTGAAAACACAGGAGCCACTGCCATGGTCATGCGCCCGGGCCAAGGAATTCTCTTTTCTTCTCTCTCCAGCTCAGGCAGTCCTAAGTGATTACAGTTGACCTCAAATGCTTTTTGGTTTGCTTTTCGTTTTTTTGTTTTCTATCCCTTACGCTTATTTTAAACCCTGCAAACCGCCTTTAATTGAAGTTTTAAGGAAGGGAGTCTCATTGCATCCTGAGCTAGACTTTCATTTTCATATTTAGAAGCAATAAAAAAAAAAAAGAAATTGTTGTTTTCTGCAAAGCAGCTGCCATCAGCAAAGCCTATTATCTGAGCTGGCTCAAAGCACAAATGAATGACAGCTCAGTGTTAACATTTAAGACTCAGAATTTCAGTCTATTTTAATATATTCCATGATAAGTCAGAGCCCTCTCCTAGAAATATGGAAAAGCATTTTTCTTTTCTTAAAATAGTTGTGCTATTTCTCCTCAGAAATATTTAACACCCATAAATAGGAGCCTCTGATATTCCTACTTGCTTCAACTTAATTTGCTTATACAGCAGAGAACACAAAAATGTGTTAAGAGAAAAGATTTGACAATGATGCTCAGATGTAAATAGACCAGAATTATGCAAGTGTCTGAGTTTACAGTTCAGCTGCAGATTGTGGCTAGTTGGTTTTGTTGGTTTGTTCAAGCACAACATCATTAATCAAATTGCTGAGATTTCACAAAATTCAAGTATCCCAGGAAGATACACACACACAATAATTTTCGTTTATCTCTCGGTTAGCCATAGATTTGCCAACAGAGGGAGTCCTCTTACTGTCTACCAAAGCTTTGTCGAAGTGAGGGCGTCCCTGCTGAGCAGCTATCGTCGCACTAATAGCAAGGATGAAAAAGGTTTGCAAAACAGAGTCACCTCACGGTATTCAGCAAATCAAAACATGGGGTCATATCAGACATCCAATCACTACAAGTGCACTGGAGGATTCCAGTGGCCGTTTGTGTTATTACAGAAATCATAATCTATGGGCAGAGCTATGAAATATCTATGAGAGTAATTACTCTTAAATACATGGAGAAGAACTATGCCAGATAAACATATAGTTCCCCTATGTCTGCAAATCCATGTTTAACTGTAAAACTCCTTTGAGTTCTTTCCTGTTGTTATAGTCATAGCTTGTCAAACAGCAGCTATTCAGGCTGTGGTTTGGATGAAACAGAATAATTAAAAAAAACCAACCAAACAACAACAAAAAAAACCCAAACCCCCTCAATATTTTCTTCTACATTGTGATTTCCTTAAAGGATCACGTAATTTTATTCCCAACCAAACTAACTTGTATACAGTAAGACCTTCAGAATGTCACTTGCTTTTCCATCACAGAATAAACCAAACTTTCTTGTGAACTATGAAAATGTTAACTTAGTATTTTACGGCCACTGTTTGGATCATTATGGTTTCTGCTGCTTACCCCTTACTTGAAGTGGCCAGTTCCCTTGTGATTTGATGAAAGGATTTCAACAGCTGATCTGATAATGACATGAATTATGTTCCAGATTAGCTTGGATGCAGCATTTTAGTGCATTTAAGGAAAAAAAAAAAAAAGCAGAAATAACATTATACTTATTGTATCAACATAAACACTTTATAACTGCAATCTATTGCCAGAGCTAACAGCTTTGTGAAATATTAAATAACCAAACCAAGAACTGAGCAGCAATCAGGTATGGTGATTTGCTAGCAGTAGTATAAGGACAAAAATATGAGACTACAATCATATCTGTGTGACAGTAGCTCCTTCCTTCTCACAGAAATTGCCATTTTTATGGTAGTCAAGACTCAAGTGTTCATGAAGCAACTTCTATACCTCTGGGGTTTTTTTCAGCTTGATCTATCCCAGTGAGTCTTTTAGAAAAATAAAACCACAAAACCAATATCACCTGCATCTCTTCCATCCCCTTCCGTCCTTCTACTGGGATTTACACTGAGATTCCAGCAGCAGTCCTAACCTCAACTAATTATCTTCTAAAATGAGTTCAGGATAGGAAAACCAGTGCCAAGAAAATTCAAAACTGTAACAAAATTGAGCCTAATCATTGATGGGAGTAAAATTGAGATTTTTTTTTCTTCTTCATTTTCAAATGAGTAAAGTTCTTTGTTTTCTGCTTCTTGTTAAAACTGCAAACAGATCAGCTTTGCAAATTTTGGACATCTGGCCATTTTAGATAAACATTCCAACCTTTTAAGTGTTTACAGACTAAACTGTAGAGCTAAATGTTTATGTTGCACTGAATAACTTCAGCTTTGTATTTAACAGAAAGACTGCTAAAGTAATATTGTTTCAATCAGTAGGTGAAGACACATGCTACTGAAATAACCAGAATTTTAAAGGAAGATATAAATACTAGTCTGTCCATAAATATTTAATATATGTCTATGTAGTAGGCTTTATTGATGGAATATATAAAACTGCCAGTTTTTAGGGTTCCTAATTTTAAACCTATTCCCATACCAAACAAGCTTTAAAATAGCCTTTAGCTTCTATGAAAACTAGAATGTAGCTTTTTGGGTTTCAAACAGTACGTTCCTTCCCTAATTCTAGTTTAATATGAAATAAATTCTTGGCCATGTATTTCAAGGACCATGGCCTCAGATATTGCTCATAAGAGGGTTTGGATCCTATTATTGTACCTGTGCAGGGCAAGAGTTTACCCTGACACATGCAAAACTCCATAGAGAAGAGAACTGGTCTGGTCCAGAAAAGAGAATTTCTGGTCCAAAATATCTGTTCTCAATCAAATCTCTTCTCAGTTTTAAATAATGATCTCGCTGTTGGTTGCTAAGATTAGTTTGAATTATGTCTCTCTCTCCTTGGTATTTACATTTTCTTACTCTTTGGGGACAGCAACAATATCTAATAGTGTGTAAATCTGAAAGTATGTCATTCACTCCAAAATACCACTTGCTTTCGAAATGAAAACAAGCTGGGGTACAGTATTGCTTCTAAGAAGAAAAACAACATGAAGAGAGTTGCACAGAGGCATCAGCTTGCAGGCTGTGTTATTCATTGCTCAGCTGCTCATGTAGAGACTTTCCACGTTAAATCAACACAATGGAGATGAGGATATTTCTTAACTTCTGTGGTTAACTTGTGTGTTTCCATTTCACTGTGAGTTTCAGCTGGATGTGTTTTCCACAAGGTCAGGAGTTTGCCCTGGATCGGCTCCTCGGGGGATCATGGCCTTGCATGTTTCCTGTTTTGCACACGACAACACAGTAAGCTTTTTCAAAGACACAAGCTGTATGTATAAGCCTTCTGAGCAGAGTTACTACTGTACTACTGCTAGAGTAAGGCAGTACAAAGGAAAGAACTCTTGAATGAAACCTTTCCCATCTTTCTATCGAGTCCTTCAGAACCTGAATTCAAGCCCCCTGCTCAAACAAGTTGAATTCAAAGAGCAATCACCTCAGGGTTTAACCTGGGTTTTCAAATCCCTGAGTGTAAAGTAATCAAATGTAGAATTTATCTTTTGTCCATTGCTTAGGAAAGTCAGTTTTCACCGTGTCAGAGCAGTTGCATTAGCGCTTGTCAAGTCTGGTAAGGTGAAGTTACCTGAGACTCAGAAGGATACTTCCTTTCTAATGAACCCAGAGGTAATTAGGCAGCAGTTCCTGAACCAGCTGATAAAAATTGGCATTACTATTCCTTTTTCACAAACTGCTTCACCAATGCTTAAAACAGCTCCTTACCCCAAACAATTTTCTGAATGCTCCTAGTTACTGAGAGGTTGAACCATGTCAGGTGATTTACAGTAACTATGCTGCATTGAAGATACATTTAGTGTTTTCAAAGGAACAAACAACTGCAAGAGTTTTCTGTTACTATGTTGTATTGTAAAAGGATCTTTTTAAAGAGATGGCAACAGTAAAAGCATGGAAATTACAAAGGGAAATGTAGAAGAAATTGCTATCAAGAAACAGAGTTTTGGGGTTTTTTTAATCATTTCAGGTGGAGATGTAATATAGATATCTGTTTGAAAGTCCTGGTGATGATCTACGAAGCTGAGGAGAGTGCTGTAATTTTAAGATGGTTTATATCAGCTAAGTATCACTGAAATTATACCTGAAGACTTGATGTAGGTCTCACTTTTTCCAAGACTGCTGGAAACAGTTCAAACCGGAACGTCACATCCCTCATGCACATTTCTATTGCTGTCTGGCCACAGAGCATCCTTGGAGCATC
This sequence comes from Polioptila caerulea, assembly GCA_013397295.1. Lineage (NCBI taxonomy): Eukaryota > Metazoa > Chordata > Aves > Passeriformes > Certhiidae > Polioptila > Polioptila caerulea. The sequence continues at coordinate 615,879 of VYXF01008037.1, forward strand.
TCAAAGATAAGAAAGAAATTGTCTGAAATGGTCAGGTTTGTCCTGACATGATCTTGAAATAATGCCATTCTCCATAGAGGAAAGAAATACAAAGGAGGACTTTTAACTAATTTGTAGAATCCTACAGTCCTCAAAATTGGGACTGTTATTCATAGTTCACAAAACTTTCCTGTGAGAAAAGGCTTGCAGTATGTGAGACAGAACAGCAGGAGGGGATCAAGGCAGCTTTGGTTTTCAGGAGCTTCAGCCAGCAGGGAATCCCAGGCATACCAGGAGTGAGATGGAGGCTGCTGTGTCTTCCCTCCCCTCTGGTGATATCTGAATTATTATCCCCCCAAAGGAAGCTCTGCCTTGGAGGAGCCTGGCTTGCCTGCTCCTGCAATCGGGAACGGAAAGCTTTGACAAATATGAGCCAGAAACTTTGTCTTGCAGGATATTGGTATCTAAACTTAACATTTGGGAAAACAATTCAAAGGAAGAAATTTAGAAAATACACAGAAACATCATCATTCCTTTCTGGTATTTCCAAGGATCCTGGCAACATAGTGTTTCCTCAGTAAGCCAGTTCCAGCTACAAAGATGGACCACCTCACTTCACACACAGTGAAAAACAGGTATGGAGAACAATTTGATGCCTGCTTGAATCCCTCAGAGAGATCTGTGTAGGCAGATGCATAAACAGTGTGCAGGGGCTGCTTGCATGAAATTCAGTACAGGACTGGAGCTGAATTCTCTATTCTGTCAGCTGTTGGTAGCGTGCAAGACCCCAGCTAGTGAGCTCAGATCAAGCCTCAACAGGCACATGCTCACCTCTTAAAATAGTACAGTCTGGCAATAGATTGTAAAAGGCAAAGATATACATGCTATAAAACTTAATTACTATTGCAGCCCATGTCATGGCCTGCCATTGCACACAATGCTTAGTAAAGGAAGGGCTTTATCCAGGACTCTGACAATTCAGCATGGTGAATTTCCACCACTGGAGTACCCTGGAAAAGTATATCAAAGGAGAGATTTCTGTCTATTTTCCTATAATGAAATATTTTTGAATAGGGAACACATACCATTGATTCATCTAGTTGTATTCCATACCTAAACAAATCTGATCTCAACTGTGCATTTATGCATGATCCAGCCAAGCTACTCTGTATGTGAAAACAATACACCACTGCCTTCATCTTTGCAGTCTGAGAGTATTCACCATCGACAGAGTAGAGGAATTTCCCTTCCCTGACTACAACCTGGTAGTCTCTGTAATCCCACTGTTTAATTTCTCGCTCCACTCTCCAATGTTTGAGTTCACCAAGCATTTGCTGGCATTTACCTTGAATTCTCCATAGGGGGACTTCAGTTCTTTGAGGGTTTGAAAAAAATTACATTCTCCATTCATGGCTCAACTAATTTTTAATATGAAGTGCTAGTTCTGCACATGTTTTCTAGTCTGTGCATATTTTCCAAATGTAATAACTGGGCACTGAGTATCAATAAAATGGCCGGTTTTGATCGCTGCCTTCTGCTCCTACAACCCCAAGCTTGCATCACCTGTATGTATATCATGTTCTGTGCATGCTGTGACTTTATTCCCACCCTCCCATATTTTTAGTTTCCAACTATCTTTCCATAAAATAATGATACCATATAAGATGCATAATCTATGGCAAAGCTATTTTGTATTTCTGATTCAGGGATCGCATTTCCACAGTTATTTCTCAGCCCATTCTAACATTTACAGTTTCTCTAAGTCTGGTATTATATGAATATTTTACTAATATGCTGCTCCTATTTCCTTTCACAGTAGGCTCATGATGTACTTTCAATGAGTGTATTTAAATTTGTAGTTCATCTATGTACACGAGACTAAAAAAAAATGAATAAGCATTTGTTCAGTGTTATCTCCCACTATGCCTTGCATTTGCAATCTATTGCTTCTAACCCTGAGTTCAACTCTGAATTTATTATACTCTAGGCTTTTAAAATTTGTTTGAAGCTTATCAATTGAAATTCTACAGTCCTTATAGTGGAAACTTAAAAAACAGTTTACTTACCATCTGTGTTAAATTAGACTCTCTCTTCTACCTCTGTGGCCAGAAACAGAGGAACTGAGCTGAGCATCTTCCTTTTTCAAATCCTTTTTCTAGGATCTGGGGAAAGTGGAAGAGGGCTTTAGTAGTGCAGCCACTTGACCAGATACAAGTTATTAACAGGAATTACTTACCTTCTTATACATACCTGTATGACCTGACTTATTTTTTAAATAATCTAGTAATCATATTAGCTACTAATGTGTAAGAGATTGACATGAGCAAATCACATAAAACTTAAGGTGAATTACATGGGTAAGAGAACTTTGGAATATTCCACAAAACTGTGCCTGATGTGTGTGAAGAAAGTTTACATTCAAAATCTGCTTGGATTTCTAGTCAGGAAAGTCCCACTGAAGTAGGGGAACTCTCCCTTCAAGACAAGCCTTTAACAGGCTCTTGCTTGGAAACTGAATATGCAGAGGGATAGGAATAGAGTGGCAGAGAATGCCTGCTTAGAACTAGAGAAAATAGCAGCTGCCACTATGACTGCAATGCACTTGTGCTTGCAGGACAGCTTGAAAGTTGCAAGGGACTAGAAAGCACTACTAACTTCAGAAAAATAAAAAAAACCACAATAATTCCGTGCCTAATTTTGGGTGTTGAATTTTAAGTTCTGCTGAATTGATTAGCTGAACACAATGAAACAAGAACAGGCTAAAGAGAAGTACAGAAGATTTAGATGGGATTTTGAGCAAGGTTCTAACTCTATTCCCAAAGACTAGTGAACTCTTCCTAATCCTGTCCTTAATAAATTATCATTTAAATTGGCACAACTACTGATCCTATTACTGCTTAAGTACAAAAGCCACTTTATATGTGCAATAATTCCACAAGCACTGAGATTTCCATTCAACAGGCCATCTAATGTCCACAGTTCAAGACTAGGGCACAGCACTTCTGGCAGAAAAAAAAAAATGAAATAAAAAATTTCAGTCCCCAGTCCAATTGCACTAAATTGATAATGAACTTCTTAGCATGCTGTGTAATGAAAGGTCAAGGGTAAGGTGAAAGAGATGACTTTCACCTCTGCTACAGTTTGATAGCAGGAAGATTCCTTTAGAACCTACAGATTTATGTAGGTTGTTGGTTGAAAAAGAAACATTGTGTGGATTTCTATGAGCCTTCTGTGAGAGGCAACAAAAGTTGTCTTTTCTGAGAAATGTACCCAGAATGAGAATATCTCCTGCTGGACAGCTTGGACAAAGAGCTGAGACTGCCAAAAGCTGTGGAAAGCTGCCAAAAGACAAGGAAGAAAATAAAGCAACAGAGAAGTGCTAAGATTTTATCAACAAAATCTTTAGGGTAGGGAAAGGCAATCTTACAAATACCAGCAGTCACTGTACGTGAACACCCTGAAACAGGAAAGAGCAGAAATTCCAGCTGGGGTGCACAGTAAAAGATTTTACACAGGAAATGGGGAGATCACATTGCCACCAAAACGTTGATTTTCAGAGAGGGCCCAGATAGACAATAAAACAGTTACAGTCCTGTAACTCCTTTTAATACTATGAATCATTAAAAATGTAACATCTGACCTGCAAGAACCCTTAAGGATCACCACCTGCAAACAGCAGTCACACACGTCACTTGCTGAAGTGGCATGCAGGTACGTCAGTCTACAGACATTTTCAGGTAATGTTTTGCTGACATTCACCAACATCTGAGCTTTGTTCAATCATTTCCTGGGTTAGAATAAAATATTGTTGCAGAAAAATGATAAGGCTAAGCAATTAAAATTCCTGTGGAAGACTACAACCTTGCAGCCACTCGATTGCTATGATTATGACTTCAAAAGTAAACCCAACTTTTCCCCTCAATATCCAAGATAAGTAGAAAAACCTCAGAAAACCTCCACCAGCATATTTCCAGAAAATATGATCAGTGACATAGTGCTGGTGAAGCAAGAGACTGTTTAAATTCTGTCCTCAAACAAGCTGATTTCACTCCCGCAAGCATTCTCACCTATGTTTTTACACAAGTTTGGGAAGGAATTTTAAAGGAATATCTTCAGAGTTTTTTCTGTTCTCATGTAGTCAGGCCTGACTTTAACAAGTTACACCTGACTGTGGAAACTGAGCTGCTGCATTACTGCCACAGAGAGATTAGATATTACTAAAATTAAGATCGTGGAGCCATGTGTCATGCTTTGCAGAGTAGTTACTTCTCTCATTACAATCTTTAGCAGATACTTCTTCAGTCGTATGCAATTCAGTGTAGCTACACAGAGTATGTGCCTATGTATTTGTGTATGCATATGCCTTATATGTTCCAAACAAATGTGGCTGTCACCATATGTACCTCCTGTTTGAGTTATTATTTTAGCATTAGCTGCACTTGAATAATGGTATCCTGCTTTATTGTTTGGAAGATGTATATAAAATAAGAAAAAAGTGGCACTGATTTATTTGCATGATTAGTGAAAGCAGTCCTGTGTAAGGATCTCTTGATTAGCACAGGCTGTATAAATTTCAATAGCATTCAGTAGCTGGCACTGAACTCTACGTGGCAGTAATGTACCAGCTCAGTCTGTACAGCCAAGGCTTAAAATAGGTGAGGGTTTACATGACGCAGGTGTAAATTAGGAAGATATTAGGACTTGACCCTGTGAAGCATGAGAAAAAGAAACAACCTGTGAAACAAATTAAAGAATTCATGATTTAACACAATTTTAGGAAGGTATGTCCCTCCCTCTCCTGCACAACTAGCAAAAATTCCCCTTCATCTTTCTGAGAATGTATTCATGTTTGCTACAGTCTTAAAAAGCTACTTATATTTTTGTGGTCATCCTGTCTGGCTTTGTAGAATCTTTTGGAAGAGAGCTCTACAATTTTCCACCCTAAGACATCTGATAGCTACACTAAAAATAGCCCCATGGCAATTCCTCTGTTGAAGATACACCTACTGGTATGTGTCATGCTGATCATAGTTTAGAATCCTCTTGGACACTCCAACTACTGCTGATGCCCCAGGGGCTGTAATAGAACGAGTCTCAGTGTGCTCTTTAAACAATCATTAATAACTTATGCCCATAATAAACCACAGGAGAGTGTATCTATTTTCTGCACATCGAGTATATCCAACTTAGTGTTCCCTGACCACGTGAGGGGAGGAGGGGGGATGCAAATCAGCAAGTGAGGAGAGGGCATGAAGAATATCTTAGCATTGTTTGCACAGCTGTGGTGTCATGTTTTCCCCTTGCATTACATTTTCCAGTATTCCTGTCCCAAGCAATTAAATACTCCACAAATATAAAAAAATTTACCCCTTGTAATTCATTAGGAGCCAAGAGTTGTAAGAGCTAGGCCAAGTCCTGTGTCTATGGATATCTGCTCATCTTAGAGAAGTGTGAGCTAGTGTCCCACTAGGGCTTTTCCTGAAAACCACCTCACCAAGGCTCTTAGGATGTACAGCAGTAACTCAGGTACCTCAGGAGACACCTCCAGAGCTTCCCCATGGCAGTTAGCTGCAGTGAATGCTGTTGCAGCAGGAATGCTTCCTGACAAGTTCTGCTTCGTAGTTTTCTCCTATACATCAAATAATTGCATTCTGTGTGTAAGGGGGATCAAATATTATAACAAAAGGATTAAAAGGCTTGAAAAAGTGCAGCTTTAAAACTTAACTTCTCCTTTAAGGAAGCTCTGCAGTATCTAGGTGCTGTTCTGACTAAAACATCTCTTCTATCAAATTCTGGAGAGTACAGGCCAGCATTTCTGCACTGCTCTATGAGCCAGCACTTTCTAGTTTATTGCTTGAAATGACATTCCTGCTTTTTGTCAACTATTAAAATGGAATTTCTGGAGGAAGTAAACTGAATTTAAAAAAAAAAAAATCAGACTCCATTATTCTATATTCAAACATTCAAATTAGTCACTAGGTATTTGTGGTCTTGCTTTTCTTTTGTGTTTTTTAGCAGCATAATTATTGCATAGATGAACTTTCCAAATGAAAACCTACAGAACAACAGTCAGGTTTGGAAAAGTCTAGCCCATTTTCTTCTTTCAAACAGAAGATTTTAAAAATGTCTTTTTGAAGAAACAGGGAAACTGAGGCCACCTCAAAACATGAGCAAGAACCAAGCTACTAATGATACTGCTCATGAGCTAAATTGCCATGAAAAGTAATATGCACCAAAGGCAAGGAGAGGAATGGAGTAGGTAGGGTGTGGGGGAAGCATCTTGAAAAGTGAGAACATGTTTGATAGGATCTTCCCCTAAGGGGTAGAATATCACTCCTCTGCCCTGGGAGCCTTTTGTTGCTCCTTTCCAACTGCTGGCTTCCACCTCGCCTCAAGGCCTGTTACCCATGTATGTACAGCTTTGGGCAGTTTATACTCTGAGAGTTGCCTCGATTCAACTTCTATAAACATGACAATGTTATAAACCCAACTGTTATAAACATAGCAGTGTCACAAGTTAACAACTGCATGCACTGCAGTACATCATTCACCTGCCTGGAGTTCCTTTCACTTGCAGGTGTGCAATTCAACACGTGTTATTATTACTTGGCCTTAAACTGGTAACATGGAGAAGGTCTGTCCTCAGCTTTGGGAGTACAGGTACAGGGAAACAGGAGAGAGAAGGAAGTCATTAAAAGATCCTGATTCTAGAGACTTAAACTTCAAGTTCTACTTTGAGGTTATTTGAGAAGGCAGATGATAAAAATCCCTCAATTACCTGCAGATAAAACCAACATTCCTGAAAGTCCAAAAAGGTATATAAAATATGATATCAAAAAGCAAGTAATGCAGCTGCAATTCATATTAAAAGGAGTTTGGAACCAGCATGATCCTTCCATGTGCTCCAGGCAATTCAGCTTTTTTGGATATGCAAACAAAAGCAGATGTATTGATTTTTATTGGGAAAGTGATTTATCTCTGTATATGGTATTAGTACTAGAATACTGTGTACAGATGTCATCTACATTTTAATAAGACCAGATGTAGTTTGGAGAGCAGGGTAGCAGGAAGGAAACACTTCAAAAATTTTAAAAATAATAATCAAGAATTAATTTTTTTACTTGGTAATAAGGGACCTCAAACAATTTATTGCAGGAAAATGAAAAGGTAATATGATTATGGAACAAAAGAACCTCCAGAGAAATAAAGCACCATGTAATTAAAAAACCCAAACCTATTGGCCTGGAGTATAGCCCAGTGTCAGCAGAAAAAGAACTAAACCCCACCCAAAAAATCTGATAACTAGCAACTGAGCAAATTTTAATTTAGAGGGTGATTAGGCACTGGAGCTGATGCCCTTTCTGTTGCAGGGGTGTTTTACAGATCAAGATGATGATCAAGAAGATATTTTTAGCCAAAGATACTAGAAAGATTATATAATTCTTGGCAAAATTTACCATCTTGCTTACTAGGGTTGTTGAGAACAAACATTTCCATAGCATCTTCCAGCTTTAAATTCTGTGAAGAGTTAGATCTTCTTTAAAACTTGTTGAGGTGAAGGCTCTTACTCAGTTTTTTACACAAACCCCTGCTATCCACTAAGGTATCTTGTAACATCAACTGTATTTTTAACAAGGTTGCTACTTCACAGCAGTAGGAGAGAAGAAATATGAGCACCCACAACAAAGCTGTTAAACCCAGTGCTAAAATGCAAGCTCAAGCGAAGCAAGCCATGTTCCAGCCGTATCTGTAGGGCTGAGTAGTCAACTAATTAGCTAAGTCTTTTTGGAGACAGCTGGCAGTGATAGAACAGGGATTTCCCTTCCTATTCCATTCCAAGAAAAATTGAGTACATTGAATGGGAATAAATCACACATCGATAAATTACACCAGAAAACACTCATGAGGAAACTCCCTATTGAAACCTTGATCAGCAGGTTTGCTGTGCCTGCACAAAGCTACTGCAGACACAGAGCAAAATAAAGGAAATAATCAAGAGTATGTATTTGAGATTGGAACCAGGCAGAGTTTCATCATGAAACCTCTTTACACATTTAAAAGCTCTTCTCTAAGGAATTAAAGAGACGAGTAAGGGGCAAGAAAGACATATATTGCTGATGGCCACCTCCCAGACACTTACATTTGACTACCAAAACTCATACATTTGTGTTTCCTGGGCATAGCATATAGCATTCCCTTTTTCTTTTGCTCATCATATTTTTCTAGTTACTATTTCTTACCTTGATTCTTCTATTTTTTGGCTTGAGTATTGGTTTTTACTTCATTTTGGTTTTTTTCCCAAGGAGAACTTTGGAATTTTTGTGCTCTTCACCATAGATTTTGTTTTTCAAACGCGATGAAATTACTCAGCAACATCTGTCAAGCCAAGGAATTAACCTGAAAATAGTTAAAAGAGCATTGATTTTTGCCTCCTATTCCTCTACAGTACAACCAATATAACAATATAAACCTATCAGCCTGCTTTTCCTACAGTAATGGACACAGGGGATGGAGCCATGTGGATGTGCAGGCCTTGTGCTGAGCTTGGCAAAAGAGAATGGAGGATAAAATGTCCCTAGAAAAACATGCACAAAATCTGACAAAAAAAAATAAATAAATAAAAGGGAAGTAAATAGAAAGAAGTGAAAGGGTTTTTCTAATAGCATAGAGTAGTTCAATGGCTGAACAAGTGTAGGAATACAGTTCTTCCCAAGTCCCCTCTATTGCCCTAACCACAAGATGTGCTGCTGCATACCAGAGACTATTCTATGAGATCAAGACTTGACTGAGTATTGATTCACTATTTAGAAGCTGAAAACAGACAAACAGTTCAGAAGTGTGGTGAGAAATCAATGGATCAGTGTTAATTTCTTTCCCAGTATCCATTGTTTGCTCTGAGATGCTTCCACACAGCATTTATGGGAGCTCTCTAACCAACAATGCAGCCCTTCTTAATCCAAGCAGTAACATGCTTCTCAATGTTTCATTTCCAAGAAGATACTTCAGCAGCTAAAAGGTTTAAAATTTCTTAGTTTGTCAAGCTCTTTAAGGGGGCTGGGGGAAAGAAAAGATTGGTAGAATCAGCAGTGAAAATCAAGTCCCCAAAGAAGAGGAAGAGTTTTGGCAATGGAAAATAAGTGGAAAAATGGTCAAAACATCAGTTGTGAAAACTCTGCCTTCTAAACGTGTTCCTACAAGGTCTCAAATTTATTTACAGACAGTAACACATCTATAGTTATAACAATCTTCTAAAATAGGTCAAGATAGCCTTCTCCCTGCAGATTAGTTATCCAAGGCACAAAGAAGATAACAGTAACATTCTGAAATACTGACTTGCTGCAAAACTAATAAAGCCAGGTCACATATTTTCTGGTCTTGATATGAAACTCATTCAAAACAGCAGGCTTTACTTACACAAAATGCTTTAAACGCCCTGCAGAAGAGCAAAGGGTTTGTGTTTTTGTTTTTTTTTTAATTGCAGCCATTTAGAAACCCTGACAATCATTTATCAGAGGCCCACTGTAGTAGTACTGACACCAACATTCAGTTCTTAACATATAACTACTGACTTTTATTTACCCTGGTTTTGCTTATGAATGCAAGTAATTTGTACCTGTACAGCAAAGTAAAAAGTAGGAGAAATGTCTTCTTTCTTAGAAAAAGAACACATCAGCAAGTTATAACAGGGAATTACAAGAAGGTTACACTGCCTCAAGAAATATTTTACAGTGTGCTTAATAGGTGTATAGAATAACATGCAGCCACAGTAGTTAAATGTAGCAATCTGTTGACTATTATCTACTGTAGCTAAGGTTAAAAACAGATATTTTAAGGCAAGTGGTCAAAACTCCCAAAGACAAGTGCCTGTGCATTCATCTAGCTCAGTCATACTGCTGTGTGACAAACAAACACTGTCAGAATTACAGGATTTTCTCTTTAGATTGGAAAATTGTGGTCCTACAGAGTAAGACTAAGGTTTGTGGTTTGCTGATTGGAAAGATCTGCTCTGTCACTGACTATATGAGCTGCATTGTGGCCAAGCCTTGGCCAAAGGATGAACATATATGGTTTCCCACTCTGCCAAGACATAGCCTCCATTGCTGTGTACACTTGACAGGCTAAACTAAACTAACCACCTTCATCTCAACAGCTGTGCAATTCAGCAACATCTCAAATCTACAGCTAAATTTTCAGGCTTTTGTGTAGCACTGAGGAGCTTTAACCAGTGATTGTTTTCAAGACAGTAGAGCAAGACCTGCAGAGAAAAAAAAATTAGTTCATACACAGTCATGTGAATAATGAATTCCCTTATGTATCCTTAGAGATCCCCAGGGTAAGAGTTAATGCAATGGGTTTGGAACAAATTCTGCAAGACAATCTAGCTTAAGCTAAATGTCCAAAATACAAGATGTCTCAGATATTGGACAGGGTAGTCAAAGAAAAAAAATATTTTAGTAATTCGTCCTTGGAAAGATACTATTGTTCTCCTAAAAATTAGAAATTTTTTTTCCAGTCATTTTTGTACATAATTTTCCCACAGAATCTGACGTAATCAGAATTTACTGAAAAGATGAAAAACAACCACAGCCCTTTACACTTATACCACATTTTCTTTCAGGTGAAAGCTGAAAAGGAATAATTGTGTTATCTGCCAACAGATCATCAAAAGCCTTCCTGGAAATGAACTTACTGTCCATGTAGAGCAAGAAACAGAATAACTGGGTCTTGATGAACCAGTGGTTAAAATAAACAACTGGCAAGCACCATTCCAATAGCCACTTTTAAAGCCTGAAATCAAACAAATTGATAATTATAATAACTGCTGCTGGAAAAAGTTTGAGTGATTATTGCTTTATTCTTAAGCCAGGTACAGCCTCAGCTAGGAGGCAGCAAATGCAGGTATTTCAAAATATACTTCTTCAAAGCAGAAGGTACTCTGTAGGATTTTAAAGAAAGCAAATAACAGTTTAAAAAACTCCAAAACTATGCTAACAATGCTTGTTAAAATTTAGTGGCTGCTTTAAGTTTTGAATTTGTAAATTTTACCATGAAGCATCATGAGATAAATGAGTAACATCCTATATGTTTCATTTTGTTAAATTTAGAATAATCCAAGTCAGTTTTTATCAAGTGGTGATTGAAATATTTACGCCACACCAAACTCTTCTTTCTTCATGTTCCTTCTATGTTGGGGAAAAAAAAAAAAAAAGAAAAAAAGAAGTCTACTTGGAGAAAGTTTGTCAGAGCTACAGCTTCAGTCAATTCAAAGACTTAGAGTGTATAATACTTGAGAAATTCTAACTAACCACAGTCTATAATAAATAATTCCTTTTTAATAATCATAAAAGTTTTACTGGGAAACTAATGAAAAATTATTGAAGACAGCATAGTCCACCATTGAGATAAAAAGCAATAGCTGCTCAGTCAAAGCAGTGTGGTTTCTCTAAAGAAAATCTGTTCCCTTCTTCAACAATTTGACTGCACTAATAAGTTAACAGAATAGCCAATAATATGGTTTTATTGCTTTTTCACAAGGCGTTGTGAGGAGCTGTCTCACAAATATTAACAAGGAAAATAAATAGTCGTGAGCACACGTGCATGTAACCAGAGACATCCACGTCTCTTCCTGCTGGCGAAGAAACTGTATAAATTTATTCTTCAACAGAGGAAGAAAAAATAATACTAGAATAACCCAATCTCTATTTAATAATTGTACTATTGATACATTTATTAGAGATTGGAAAGCAGAATAGAGTCAGGAAATGAAGGTGCTCTGAATAAATAGGCAAAGGAACTCTTTTTTAAAGAGAAGTAGAAGAATAAGGGGGATCAAGAGGAAAAGTACATTCTGTGTTGCCTTATATTGAAATACACTATGAATACTTAAAATTTTATTACTTAAAAAGGTAGAGCCTAGTACTACTAAATAAATTATTTTAAAATATGATTTTTCAAGAAAAATGTTAATGGGCATCAAGTGTAAAGTCAAGTTGCTTTATATGCCAGTAAGAACTGTTAAGAGATGAACATTTATACAGGTATATTTGAGAAAGTAAATCTTTGAGAGAGCATTTATAACATTCAAAACTATGCACTGTGGTTTGCAGAGCAGATGCTGGGCTCCTTCCAGGACGTGGAAGCATTCCACATAGAGCCAGGCATTATGGCAGACCCAGAGCCTTCCTCTTGTTAGAAGAGGGTGGCTTATTAGTTCTGGGAATCTGTCACAACCAGCCAGTGGAGAAAAAGGGAGCTGGAGATATTCCAGCTAAGGTAGAGCAAAAGTGTTATTTCACTGTGGGCTAGGGAGTTTCTGTTGGGTTTTGGTTTGTATTCATTCTAACAATGTCCTCCAAAAACACCAATATCCCAGTTTAGTTTGTACCTATATTGCTGCATGAGCAGAAGTTGAACAGAAACAGAAGAACTTGAAGTGAAAAAAAATATTTAAAGGGCAAATTTCATAATAAATTCTTAGCTTACACTTGAAACTTCAGGGCCTGAACAGGCACTTAAAAGCCACAAACACACAGGTGGCCAAACAAACCCTGGCTGCTGCAGGGCTCCAAAGCCACTGCTGAAGGTTTGGGGTTTCATTGCCTCCTCCTGGCGACCTGTTTATCTTGAAGGGATATCAGCATCAGCTGACACTGTGCAGTGAAGTGTCTGTGACAGACATAACAGATGATGGGAAGAACAAGCAAAACCTTAGTTTTGTTCCCCACAAGTGTTCCACAGGCAGTGGGTGGGGCTGACGCTTCAAGCCTTTGCCAGCCCGAGCGCCGAGGTGCCAAAAGGCAGGCGGGGGCTTTCAATGCACGGCTTTGCAGGGCGCTTGTTTGCCGCAACAGCGGTGCAATGGGCAGCACTGCCTGAGTGCTGCGAAAGAGGGGAATCAGTTAAATGAGGGCTTTTAGAGTTCCCCAGTAGCTTCTGTCACTCAAAACACAGCCACTCTTAATCCCACTTCCAATAAACAGTGGAAACCATTCCCCTGAAATCCATGTGGCAAAGCAGCCCAGACAACCTCCTTGCTCTCAGGTCCTGGGGGATGCCAGCAGCTTTAGTAGTCAAGTCAGCCCATTAGAAAAGGCAGCAAACTAGTTCAGAGGTAAACAAAACGATAAAATAAAAGAGAAATATTCTTCATGTGTCCAGATTTTAGTCAGCCCTTTAAAGAAGAATAGAATTTAGTGGGAGAAAAATTCTGGAAGCAGAGTAGCTGACTAGGATTATTTTTAACTGAACATTTTTCTCATTTCAGAGGTAAAGGCAGGATAAGACTTTGCATCCCAAGTGCAGACGATTTTTTCAAGGAAGGGAGTGTATTTCAAGAATACCTACTGTTAAAGCACACTCATCAAGTCCCTGCTATGTGGGTTAGTGATTGGAGTTAGAGCTCAGAGCTTTGGTTGTCTCTTTCTGCTAGGGGTTCACATTTTTCCACATTCAAATCAGTTCCTTGGTCCAAATGTATGTACCTACAGAATTTGTTTTAATAACAACGAACAAATGGACAAACTAGCCCTTATTTAATTTGATAAAAAACTTAGCAATTCAAGACTACCATTAAGTTGAGGGTCACTGAAGAAAAACATTGTTATTATTTTAGAGCGTGAAATTAATTATACAGGGGCATTTTCTTTTTCCCTCGATAGCTGAAACCTGTCTCACAGCACTGATAAAATACTGACTTAATGGGTGTTTAGTGTCCTGTGAAAAATAATACATACTTTTGATTCCATTCCAAGCAAATAAGTAATCATCAGTACTGCACTGGGCCACTGAGCCCCACAGAAAGGATAAATAGCCTCCATAATGAAAGAAACATAAAAATAGTACAAATAAAGACAAACTATTCAAGGTATCACAGCATGAAAACATTTGGTGATTCCTAAAATGCCAGTATGGCAAGATTTCATGTAATACTCTGTGCCCTTCAAAAACACAGAGGGGGGTCATCTTACCATTTTGAAACCCTTGCTAACAAAAGTGCTTGGTTGAGAGCTGTCTTTCATGCCTCCACAGAGGAGAAAGCACAAAAAGCTGTATAACTGGGTGAGGAAATCAACAACAAAAAACCCAAACAAAACCCCCAGAAACAAACAAACCCCTCTCAAACAAAGAGCCGAAAGAAAGAAACCCAGCAACAACAACAAAAACCCACACAAGGGGGAGAACTACTATAATACATCCTAAATGGATGAGAAGGGGAAAGGCAGGAATCTGTATTTAGCCCCAGGACCAGCACAGAAGTAACAGAAACATACTTCATATTCTCTTAAGGGCAAGAGGGAAAGCCAGAGGAACAGTGGAGTTCATGCTCAGGTCTCAGGTAGGCTCACCTAGAGAACATTATGCTGATGTTTTAGTCTAGATCAGAACCAGTTCCTGTCATAAATATTGTTGGGGTTGTTCTCACTTATTTTTATTCACATCTCAGAGCACCCATAGCATGTGCTGAACCAATCTGTGCTTTGACTGCTGGTCTAGCTTGCAAGAGTATCATCTTGCCTTAGGGAGAAAAAACCACAAAAATGTCAAGGATAGGGATGCCAGATCCATTGATCCTTTAAAAAAAAGCTAAATCACTAACTCTATCTGCTATCCACCCCTTGGGCTGGACTGTTACTTCTCCAAACAGACATTCAAAACAATAAGTTCTCTAACTATTACAGGCCAAGAAAAGGAACAAAGAATTTACTGATAAAGAATAACTCAGTAGGAAAAGTGAATTATTAGAGAAGCAGGTTGAAAAGAATTAGGCTTTTCCCCCAAACTCTGAGAATTACCAGAAGCCAAAAATTTAATACACCTAGGCAGGATATATTACTCTTCCAATTTCTACTGAGTTATAACTCAGTGATCTTCAAGCTTTCCCTGGAATATGCAAGTACCACAGAGCCATAGTAGTCCGATTAAAAATGCATTATAGAACCCAAGGAGACTAAACTCTATCTCTGGTAACTCAGTGGAATTTATGAGTCCTTGCAGACTGGCTGCCATTATGATGAAAAACAATTATTCATGTTAAAAGTGTGACTGTTAATTTAAAAATGTTCCAATGTAACCCAAGTCTCCTGCTACCATACAGCCATCAAGCCACCCAGAAAGCAGATCTTTATGGCTATAGCGTGAATTATTTATTATTCTTCTAGAGCCATTCTTTATGAAAGAATTACAATCACATAGCTATGATGGTGGAAGGAAAAAGGGAATCTTGGAAGTGTACAAACAGCACAAGATAAAGGTATTTTAAAACAGAGAATAGAACCAGAACTGAACCCCATTCAAATTGTCCAACTACAGCTGAAAATTAGTTATGATTTTGGAAGTACTTCTGCAAATTGCTACTCCAGCTGACACCACCCCAGCCACAGTTAACCACAAATCAGAGCCAAACCACATTTTACTGGGGATATTAATTGTCACTGTCAGTTCCTCTCAAAAGACTTTTTAAAGAGAATCATAATTTTGGCAATAATTGCAGCAGTCATATTTTCAGTTGATCAAGGGGAAAGCTTTAAAACAAGTTAAAGGTTTTTATTTCTGATACCTTTTTGAATTCTTTACTAAATTTAGGTAAGCTTAAGACAAGTGTAACATTTTGGTAACACTCAGTTTGCCAAGGGATGCCTGATACTTTTCTGCTAACACAAGAAAAACCACAATACAGATAAGTGGTTGTGGGGCTTTTTCCTAGCTGCATGAATCCTCTTATCTCATCTCGAGACATCTGGAAAAATAGGAAAACAGATGCAGGATACTGCCATCTTCATGCAAGTCATTCATGACCTAGAAAGAAACAGGCTGAAAAGCACGATCCTTTCTTGTGCTGTGCCTCCTTGGGGATGTTACTGTTTGTCATCCTCACTTTGTGACATTTTGATACAGATACAGCCAAAATGCACGAGCTTACACCAGAGGCAAAATGACCAGCACATACAACATTACACCAGTGGTAAAGCACAACACGAATCTTTCTGCAGAGCCTTCAGTCATGCTCTGGTTCTCATTAAAGAGGGGCAATACCCTGCACCCCACCTTTCAGACCATAAAAACCAATTTGCAGCTGTTCCTCTTCAAGTCATCTGTACATGAGTGTTCTCATTCCTAAAATGGTAGATTATAACCCATTTCTAACATTTGAAGGGTTTTTAAAACTAAGTCTGCTTTCCCCTGAACCTAAGACAGCAAACTGTCTGAACACAGACTAGCAGCTGAACTCCTACTCCTCACTGCCATGTCCTTGATTCAAAACATATTAGCAACTAAGCAAAAACAAGCTAGACCTACAGAAAGAAGGTTCAACAATGTCATATGTTGAATAATTTCATCACTACTTCACTAAAAGTAGTAGTAAACAAACTGCATATTCCACAAATGTAAAAAAAATACATAATTACTATCTAAAATTTCAACCTTTTTTTTTTTTTAATCCAGTTTGGGGACCCATAGACTCAACATGCATGATTTTAATTTACGTTTTTCCATGAAAATATTATCAATGAACAGAGTGGGTTTAGTAGAAATTTCCCTAACTCAAAAAAGTATGTAACAAAACCAGCTCAGTTTGCTCAAGTAGTGTGGGATTTCACTAGAGAACTGGATACATTCTTGCTGAAAATGATTTTACTGTAGCCTTTTTTAATTAAAATGTTCAGAGATGGGAAAAACATCCTTTTTTGTGAATGCAATATATAACTGTGCCTTTAGCAAAGCTGAAATTTGGCAATGGCAGGAGCACACAGTACCTTTGAGAGCACTGGTGTTTGTGCTAGTGAGCTGAAGCCACTTCCCTGAAAAATGTTTCACCTGAAGGCATGAAAGGCAACCAGCACAGGGCTAAGCCATCAAGAAAAGATTTAAACTATGATTTTCTACACTTACTCTTTATATTTCCCAGGGTAAAAATGTGCAAGACCTTTTGCTATGGTTTGTAAGGTGACAACTAAGATTACCCCGGGGACATCCACCCATTCCTTCATGTCCTTATTTACCTAGCAATTCACTTTTGACACTTTTAAGGAATGTCTCTGACAGCGCAGATGGGGATGAATGTTTTTCACTCAGTGACAGGGATACTGTGGCAGAAACAGTGAGATGGACACACCCCAGGTGGAGAATGTGTTTCTGTAGCTACACAGTCACGGACACACTCTGTAGCTGGCCCTGGCCTACAGCTTGGGCTGAGATGAGTGAAAGAAAACGAGGTGCAATCAATATTAAAGGTGAGGAAAAAAAAGGCTCCCCTGTTTTCACTTGTTCATCAATAAACATTATCTGTTCATTGGCTGTTTTCATTTCTGAGCAAATATGACATTCCATAAGGTAGAAATAGTGGAAAGTTAATTTTGGAGCAATTACATCCTTGCAGACTTCCTCAACTTTCATTTTTATTTTTCATTCAACAGGTTATTAGTTTTAATGAGCCCCTTGAGTAATCCCATCCTCACAGGACCAGGTGGTGCATGTTAACACTTCCAAATTAACAGCTGTGTTTCACATAGAGACACTGGTAGGCTTGTTCAGCCCTTTATAGGAGAAGAAGTTACTTGTCTCACTGCATCAGGCAACTC
This sequence comes from Polioptila caerulea, assembly GCA_013397295.1. Classification (NCBI taxonomy): domain Eukaryota; kingdom Metazoa; phylum Chordata; class Aves; order Passeriformes; family Certhiidae; genus Polioptila; species Polioptila caerulea. The sequence goes on from VYXF01008037.1 coordinate 633,437, forward strand.
GTGGGCTGGCACCAGTCTTAACTTGAGAGGTTCATTGTCAGGGTCTGCAGTAGTGTTTAGGCCAACACAGAGAGTAAAAATAAAGTTTCAGGTTAGCAGGCAAGAAAAGCTTCCGTAAGAATGATATGGCTCAAAATACTCCAGTTTTACACCAAGAGGTGTGGTATGCTTTTCCCTAAGGCATGCATGCCTATACCCTTCTGGTTCATTTATTTACTGTAATCTTCACTATAACTTCATTTTTCTCATTTAGGATTGTATTGAAGAAACAAAGAAAATATCTTGCTAGAAATTTTTGGTTTGCCTTCAGTTGAATTAAACTGGGCTCACATGAGTACGGATTTGAGCAGAGACAAGCAATTTATACCAAGTTTTTTTTTTTTTTTTTTTTTTACACAGGCTTTAAAAGAGCACTCCTTTCCTTGTGAATACTTCCTTTTTCTTGGTGAGTAACTGGAATGTAGTGCTTCTACTAAACAAGACATACATGTGAGAGAGAATTATGTCTGTCAATTGTATTAACTGAGGTGAAGAAAACCCCTGCATTAAAAAGGAAGAGGACAGTTTTTAATGTTTTAAAGTAGTTCTAGTGTTTCATTAGCAGTGCTAACTTATGCAATATCACTGTGATTTTTATCCATGATTGACAGATATATATATAGAAAGGCATTTTTTACTAGGATTGTTTAGTCCATATTTATGTCTGCACCAATGTCATTGTTCTCATTAACCATATACCAGGACTGATGCAGTAAATCTAATCCAAAACCTGTACAGCACATGTGTTATAAAAACTGATGGCTTTTAGGCCCTTGATGGGATGGTAGCAGGGAACAGCTTCTTCCCACACAGAGCTGTACAAGGATCGGTGCTTACTGTCATTCCACTGCCTGCATCACACAGCTCAAAAGCACATGGCCCTGGAAAATTCTGTAGGTGTGTGAGGTGTGCTGAGTGAGGCAAGAATTGAGCCCTTGTGTGAGACAGAGGTCCAAGATCTAGAAAATAAAAACCTTGTGTGTTCAGTCATCTTTAGTTCACTCCTTTTATTTAAAGAATTGCCTGAAACCTGCTTGGAGAGTTTCCAAGTCTGATATAAATATTATGCTGACTCAAAGTACCTAGGAAACAAACTTCCCTGCAACAGGGTTAGTGCCAATCAAGATTGGTAACTAATTCTAGGCTACTCTAGAATTAACATGGCAGCTCAGCATGGATAAGATATATACACTCAAGAACAAATAAGTAATTTTGTTATCCTGACTAATGGAAAGAGGAGATAAAACAGAAAAGGCAAACCCACAGACAATCCTGGGCATGTAAAGAAAGCATTAAGAAGAAATCAGTGAGAGTGCAAGGCAGTAGTGGTATGCTCTGTGATGGCTGGGGTGCCAGCAGATCCCTATACTGTGAAAAAAATATTGCTTCCAAACCTGATCTGACTTAGGGACAACCCCAAAAAGCAGTCAAATATTCCATTAATCAAAAGATAATTGTAAATACAGCCCCAGCTCCCAATCCCACCACAGCCACTCTATTTGCAGGTCCCAGCAGTTCTCTCTTGTAATTTTCATCTCCGATTTACCACTATGGCCTGTGCCATCCACTAATCACCATTTCATGGACCTTGATCTCTGGCATTCTTTTGTCTCCTGCAGTTGCTCTAACTCAAAGCCTTGTTCTACCTCAGCAAGCAGGATTTCTAGTTATTGGAAGAAAAAAAATCTGGTGGAGCTCCTAGGGAAAAACAGAGAAGTGGCAAACAATTAGGCACTACCTCTGTCTCCTGGAGCTTGCAGTACAATGGATTTGGTGAGAGAAGTAGATGGATAGAAATAGATAGTATATACAGTAAAGGACACACACACAAAAAAAAAGCAAATGAAACTCTCCATGCATTTTCAAAAAGATCAAGTAAACAGTCCTCCTTTCCCTTCTTGGATAGTTGCTTGAAGATTTTCATTGCATTCTTTACACCAAGGTCTTCAAGGGGCTCCATAAATAGCACCTAACTTATTCTTCAGCTGGGAACCAGTTACAAAGCACTGAGGCCATTTAACCCTTGGTAAAGAGTCTCCTGCAGCACAAGGCAGGTTAGAGGGATCCCCAGGGGACAAAAAATCCCTGGGCCTCCCCACTTGCCTGCCATTTCTCTGGCTGCAGAAGCAAGCATCAGCAGCTTTTCCAACACAGGCACTCCAGGTAAAGCAGATGGAGTCCCCTGCACCCACTTCTCCCCAGATGCCACTGCTCTTCTCATCTGCCCTGCTCTTTTCCTTGGACTCCCTCTCTTGGATTGATTCTCAGGTCAAGTGAGTGAAAGGAGTTAGGATGGGCTAAGGAGAAGGAACAAGATACCTCAGCTACTGTTTTGGACATGGATGGTGAACTTTCGGATCTGTGCTAGAAATAGGGAGATTCTGCCTTTCAAAACTGAAATCAAGGAACAATTCGGATGACTGTGCTGCAGCTGAAGAAGGTACAGGAAGCTTTGTAAACCCATACAGGAAGATCAATCCACTATTTCTCATGCAGCTTCTCCTAGATCCAGGGCTTATTTAAAGCAATTACTCAGCAGTGCACTGACATCTTAACAGAGAGCAAGCAAGGAGGCCCCAAGACTTGAAACCACAAACTGGCCAGGTGCAGAATCTATGAGCTCCAAGAGGATCTGTTACACCAATTACCTACTTGGTGGTTTGAGACAGCCTTGCAGGAATTGTGCTTCACACACTATCCACAGCAAATTGTTACTGCATATGGTATGTATTTGCTAACATTCTACATATGGATGAATGATACCTTCATATATTTCCAGGATTTTCAATGTCAAGGCTCTAGGAGGAAGAAAACAGGAATTTTTACTTTTGTACCTAAGCACTGGGTTGCAGCTGATCCTTAGATAGGTGCAAAAATCCACAGTGTTACATACTCAAGCACAAGCATTTCCCACTTTGACTAACTTTGGTTTATGCTACATTTCACTGCTGGCAGTGGAACTGCTGTACCTACACAGCGAGCACAAGTGGTTTTAACATCCATCACTCACAAATGCCACATGCAGATGTGCTTTCACAGTTTAAAACTCTACTGAAATGCCTTCTCATAATTTGAAGAGTGCTTACACAGTTTCCACTGCATAGCAAAATTATTTCATAATAAGATAAGAATCTCTGCTGCAGCAGATGAAAAACATTTGTTTGGAATATTCCAGCTACACTGAGGATGAATGGCCAATTGCATTATGTGTATCCTGATTACAGAAAGTGGAGAATACAGTGGGTTCAAGTTACCCATGTTCTCTAGTCTTACTGGCAGTTTTGGGTGTTCATTCCATTGCCCTACTGGAGCCTCATCTAATCTAGAAGATGGCTAAGACAGTAATTCAGACCAAGACACATTTAAAAGCACAAGAATCCAGGATATTTGTAGTAGGGCATATTCATTTTTAAAATATGGAGGACCATAAAAAAATTCTTTAAAAAAATTAAAATCATACATATATAGTTTAAAGGCTGACATCATCTAAAGGTATGAGCATTGCGAGCAAGAACATAAATATGTTAGATTATGAAACAAGTCCTGGCCAGAAGTGGGAAATTACATTCCTCACTCTTGCAAAGATGCCGTGGGAAGGGTGCAGCCACAAGATGTCCAGATCACTGAGGGCACAGGCTGAGTGAGCAGTTATAAGGAGAGTTTGGATAAATTACATGATCATCCACTACTTAAAAATAGGACTGAAGCATTTGAATCCTGACTCTGTGTTTGCCTTTGACTTGTTTCAAGGCTTCTATTTTCCAAGTCACTTAACCCATTCCATTGATTCAAAGTTAGATGTTAAATTTTCAGTTGTTTCTTTACTTCATTAGCAGTACTAAAAAATGAAACCAAGAGGATCCATAGATGTTTTGGCAACATAAGGCTGATGTAAAATCCCTGTAGTTGATGTCACATACTCCATCCCAAAATAATCAACAGGAAGATATTTTGCATGTCTGGAAGATATTTCAAAGCCATCAGACTACCTTGCTAGGCACTTTTGTCTCAAGTATTTCTGAGACGAATAGATGCAATTTGCCTTAGCACCTTTTTCTGTACTGTCATGTTTTTCCTAAACAGACCATTTGTATCCATCTTCTCCTCACTTATCTATGATTCCCAGAGGTGAAGAATGGACTTCCAACAAAAAGATTGCTATGTTGAACTTAAGTGGACTGTAACAAGTGTGGCAGAAGCATTTTGCTAAGTTGAGTATTAAATCCAGAAATTAGAAAGAATAGCCTGAAACTTTTCCAGAAGAAACTGCACAATGACAACTGAACCTCAAAGAGTGAGTGCTTTTCAGTTAAGCTCCTCATAGTGCATGCATTTGCAGCCTTTCCCTTTCGTGGTATGCCAAAGAAAGAATCTATTTAATTTACTCATTCCTCTGCATGTCACTAGAAGGCACCAGGGCTACTGTCAAGGGGCAACGACAGCCAAAAGCTCTCAGTGTTCAAATGCATCTGTGGAGCACACGGTGCCCCTCACTTCATAAGGGGTTGCTGCATTCATGCATGCAGCTGCTGCAATAAATGCACCCTAACTCTACCCTCCCTTGCCCTCGCAGCAATCTCTACAGTTTTGTCTAAAAAGAGCAATATTCAATTCAGGTGGAAAAAGCTACCAAAATATACCAAAAACTCTTCATCCAAAACATTGCATCACCTTGATCACTTCTCTATTTTGACCTCTATTGCTACAAGAACCCTGTTGTTTTATCTTTTCTGCCTATTCAGAATGCCCATTTCCTTCACAGCATCTTACTAAACAGAGTGAACAGCAAAGCTGACAAATAAAAATACGTGTATTTAACTTAGCAAGTAAAAGAGGGAAGTGATAAGAATAGAAATTGTCTTTAAGGAAGGAATTAGCCTGCTTACAAAAAAAAAAATCCAAACAACTCCACAACAACAAAACAAGCAGCTTCAGCCTAGTTCCCCCTTCTAGACTTTCTTCCATATCCTGACTTTATAAATATCACCTGCCAGAAAGGCAAGTTCCTCAGATGTGATATCTGTTTCTTGGGGTTTTTCTTCGTTTACCAGCAAATCATGGAAAATCTTTGCACACAATTTATTAAGTCACTAAGCCTCATCTACCTTTTCCTTCCTAAAAACACTGGGCAACTGTTTGAGTATGGGATGCAATTTGATGGAATTCTTCTGTTATGATCTCTGTTGTGGACAGAGTATAAAGAAAGACCCTTTATACTGGCAGAAGTTTGTTCCTTCTCATGCTGATGCATACATGTTAAAATGTGCCCCAAACGGCTTCAAAACCAAGAGAGCATAAAACAGAGTGAACTGCATTTGTGCTGCAAGGACTTGATAACTGAAAAAAACAAAACAAAACAAAAAAAGGTAGCCTCACTAAAGGAATTCAGTTTGATTTAGCTGTAAGCTTGACCTTGCAGTTCTGGAAAGTTAGAATCTTCACCTGCATTTAAATTCCTGCAAGCAGATAGCTCTGCTGCCCTAACTAGCAGCTCTCAAAAGTTGAATGCATCCATCTTTGCTGTTTGCAGCTGACAACTGAACAGCATTTTCTACTGTGTGTACACTGACCCTCATTTTCTGTTGCTCGTAACCATGCCTTTTCAGAATAATCACTTTTCTCCTATCTTGGCAGAGACATATGGCTTATTACAGTAAACCAAGATGCCAACTTTGATGTTTCAAAGGTCAGATTTTTTTCCTGTTATCTAAGAAGGCTTTTTTCCCCCAAAAACCATACTGGGAAGACGCATTAATATTTACCCTTTTGTCACTCGACAAAGAGCACAAAGAGCTACGATCAAGCTTTTAAGTTACTTTTGAGCTCCTTTGAAAACTCCTAGTTTGATTGTTACGGTGTTTGTATCAAAGCAAGGAATAGCTGCCCTGTTCTACTCATCGGAGGGAAGGCAGCAGGGAAGAGTTTATGAACTGTAATTACCAGCTTACCCACTCAGGCTCCTTCCTAAAGCAGGAATCATTCATCATCCTCTTTTGTGCTACCGACTCCTTAAAAGGCCTACTCAGCTTGAACTCCCGGGTATCCCACCACAGCCAGGCCCCCCGGAGCCCACGCCAGGGCTACCTAGATGGATTTCAAAGGAACATCGCGCCTGCCTTATTTGGAAACCCTAACTCTGCACGGCTTGGCACAACCTCAGCGGCCTCGCAGGGCTTCGTAAACCTGGAGCTCTGACAGAGCTTTAACGAGAAGGAACCTCAGATTGCAAGGAACCCCCAGCACCATCAAGAAAGAGAAATGAGAGTAAAAAGAGAGGGCGGGCAGACAAGAGCCGAGCGAAATTTGCCGAGTTAAAAACAAGCCCAAAAGGGCCCAACGAGGAGCCCTCGGGAGGGCTTTGTGCGTGTTTGGGGCAAAAATCTCCGGGAAGGAGGGAAAGGAAGGCCGGGGGCGAGCGAGGGAGCCGACGCGACCCAGGCGGGCGAGCGGCCGGCGGCGCGGGGAGCTCCGCGCACACGCTCGGCCGGGGAGCTCAGGGGGCAGGGCGGGGGCGGAGCGGCGCCGGGACGCCCCTGCACCCCCGCGGCGGCCGGGAGGCCTATGGGGGCGCGGCGCCGCCGCCGGAGCGCCGGCAGCCCCTCCCCGCCCCCGCCCGCGGGGGGGGGGGGAAAGA
>VYXF01008037.1:640621-771301 GCA_013397295.1 Polioptila caerulea
TCCTTGTCCTGCTGCCCGGCCGGCCCCTTCCCGCCCGGCGCTCCCTCGCTGCCCGTCCCGCTAACGGGCCGGCCGAGGCGCCGCGGCGGCAGTGGCGCGGCCGCCGCCTCCTCCCGCCGCCCGTGTTGACAGTCTGGTCAATGGTTACACGGATTTCCCGTGCGCAGCCGGAGGGCCGGGGGGCAGGACACGCAAAAAGTGCTACATCCGTCATAACGTGCAAAAATACCACCACCGCCGCCGCCACCCCCCCCACCCTCCGGTTTTTTTCCAAACGTGTTACTTAAAAAGCTTGATACAAGAATACGTATGGCTTATAAGAGATCAAAGGCAGGCACTATTTAAAAGGAAGAGATATAAACAGGAACGTGATAAAAACGGCGAAAAAAGTTTTGTGCACGTTTCATAACGCAAAACAAGACTAAATGTAACCAAGGGGAAGGAAGCTAAAAAGCTGGGCTATGCAAAGACAATTCGCTGTGGAACTCCCTGTCACAGGAAGTTGTTGAGGTCAAGCACTTCTACATTGGAGGGATTTCACATGTGTGGAGATACTGCAAGGTGGCACCTCACACACCACAGCTCCCAGCCTCTCCAGAAAAGACCCAGCTACAGTTTGGCACCCTACTGTGGGACTCTTGCCGGAGGCATTCAACAGTGGCTTTGTTTGATATGGTCAGATGGATTATACATCCCAACCTGCTCCTACACTTCCCACAGAACGACATTTCAAAGTCCTTCCAACACCTTTTATCTTAAACATCGCCTTAAAATGAATTCTCAGTCAAAATACACCCTCCTGTTCAGTTAGAAAAGTTATGGAGTTATTAATTAAAACCAAATCAAATTCCCCAACTGCTCTTGTAATAGAGTTGCTAACAGTTGAGAGCCAGAGTTACATAGACACGTTTTCCTTTAATTAAAAATTCTTTCTTCTTTAAGAATTTAACAAAGCACATCCAGTCTCAAAATAAGCACTATTTTTGAGAGTATGTAGTTTGAAACCTGTTCAACCTGATTAAGTCTTATTGAGCATGACATGACATGGGCAGTTTAACAACTTATAGACCTAACAAGCGCATTGATTGTGCAAGAAGATTAGCAGGCATTGCAATTTAAACTATTAACTACCTACCTGTTGATGACAAATTGTAGATTTTGCCCCTTCTTGCTTGGCTTACAAGCTTTATGGGTACCCAGGTAGCAGCAAGACTCCAGGAGTTTGGCCAGCATGGATTCCAGATTGGGACTCTGTTCAGGCCCGCGTCTGTTGAAGCTGGGATACATTCTGCTCACAGCAGGTCCTTTATTTTTGGGGAGAAAAAGAAAGAAACAAGTAAATGGAGTCTGCATTCAGGAAGCCTTTGAAACAGTCTCTGAGGAACAGTTTTCTCTTCCTGACAGTTCCCCAAGTTCATTTTCGGCTTCTACTATACCCTGTGCAAGTAGGGGCTAATCCTTTTGTCACACTCCCTTTGCACTTGGCTCATAGTTCTTTGCATTTTTTTCCCCTAACATTTCTTCTTTCTTCTGGAAAATAATTTCCCTGCTATGCAAGGCCTTCCTTAGGCCCCTGTCTCTGCCCCAGCTCCAAGCAGTCAGTCCCTGTGCAGCCTCCCCCCAGCTGTGATGTTTTCAGATCCCCGAAGTCATCTTCTGTGTGGATTCCTATCATCCACAAGCTGTAACTTTATTCTGCTCTTTTTAACCTCATTACAATTTCCTGAGGCACATGAACAGCAGCAGCAACTGAGAATGCCAGCTCTGTAGAAAGCCAAGATCATTCACTATTCAGGAAATAAGAAGCCATTTCATTCTATACAGATATTTTATTATTTTTAAAAGATAAAGCATGTTAGTTCATTGCCATTCATTTTCCAGCCTGTGATGATAGCATTGACTATGTGGCTGATGGAGACATTCTATGTTTCCAGTATTTATCTGAACTATGTCTTAATACATGGTAACCTGAAAAGAGGGAAAGGAGCACAGCTATGTCCTGTGGCATAGGAATTCATCTGCCTTGCTGGATATACCCTGAAGGAAGTAGGGAACCCTTTAATTTCCCGGGCTGACATTGCCTGCTTATACAGCAGCTTTCATTCAAGGGTTTAGAAGGTTCTAGAGATGCTGTTGCTCAAAAGAAGTTCTGTCAATATGTTAGATGCTCTGTTCTTTCCAGAAACTGGAAACTAGATTGCTTTTTGGCAGGAGTCACCCAAGAGTTTCCGACAATGTCATGCTCCTAATTCTTGAGATTCTAACATCTGTTTATTTGCAGATGCCATTGGGTATACACTACATATTTCAACAGCATAAAATTATTTTGGAGAGCATTAATACTGTATGCTGTTTTTGCAGCAAGTGGGGCTTATGCTATCTTTGGAACAACACATAGCTTTCCACAGTTAAACTGTTGACTGTTTTCTACACAGTGCTTGCTTTGGTTGGCATTTTTTTTCCTCTCACGGTTTTGTCCTGGGTTGGCTTAGCCTGGAGCCGAGCTGTGACAATGATTGACACATAGCTGTACACAATATTTGGAAAGTGACCTAATGAGGGTCCAAAATAGCAACAGATTGAGAAATGATAGGATCATAGGGTGTAAAATAGTTGTGTGTCTTGTATGTTGCCTTGCAATTGAAAATTTCTGGAGAAGAACACTTGGAATAAGAGACAGCACTTGTGAAAAGTTGCTATTATACAGGGTTTGCAAGTCTGCATGGCAGTGCCTGTGTATGTGACTTGCATACTGACCAAAAGAACAGGACAGGAAAAAAATAAAAGTGCCAGCACCCACAGAGTAGTCTTGTACTTCAAGATTTTTGTCCTCCAGACTTTTTCCACTACAATGGATGCCTTCTAAATAAACATGATGAACACAGCTGTTTGGTGCATAAAAGCCCATTGTACCAAGTAAAAAAAAGCAATAATAAAGGTTTAAACAGTAAAGCAACAAAGAGTGTTTTGTTCCATATGCAAGACTCATTTTGCAAAACAGACCTGCTTTAAACCAAACTTTATGGCAGCATTTGTTGTCCTAGATATGAAATAAAAGCACGTTAGACCATTAAGATGCAATAAATTGGCCACTGAACTGAGCTCCACCCTCATCATAACACCATCCATCAGAGCCAAGTATTTGAGGCTTTGTTGTGAAGCTGGTTACATGGAATTTAATGCCTTTGAGACACAGCCAGGTATCTGTGGCTTTGTCATCGAGGGGTATAATTGAAAAACCTAGAGTAAGGGGGCAAGAGACTCATAAGGTGTTTTTGTACACTAACAGGAGGCATCCTACCAGGTCAATGCTGTCTTTGGTCAGGAAGAGACTGCAAGCAGTAACTAGAAATGATCATTATATAATAGTTCAACTTTTTTCTCTACTCTGTGTCTTTCAAGAGCAAAATTCCTTCTAGAAGCCTCTACAGCGGCCACTTTTTGGATCTAAACCAGATTTTATTTAAGCACAAATAACTGCACATACTAGATGAGAAAAGAATCACAATTTTCATGTTTCTGACTTGGAGACTTCCAGATCCAGTCCTTAGAGGCAAGAGGGGAACTAACTGGGAATGAGAGCACACCGGGTAGTTCAATTTGCTGCAGTAAAGTATGGATCACTTGTTTGGAAACAAAAATGTGTGGAGTTAAAAAAGTTTATAGTGTGCTGTATAAAATAACATTCAAATCCCTGTGAAAAAGAAGCAGGTCTAAAGCACTGGGATAGATTAGATAACTCCCCAAAGAAGACAGTGACATTCATAAGCTAACAACAAAAACTGATGAAACACTGGAAGAACAAAAATGTAGGGAAGGAAATTGGGACTTCTAAAGAACATATATTTAATCAGAGAAACTTCTTGTCCATCTTTCATAGAATTAGTGGGGTACATACTAGGCTGGTACTTGATGAAAAAAGATCTGTTATTTGGCCTAAATGAAGTAATTTGGAGGATAATTATAAGATCAAAATAATCTCCATTCTCTTAGCATCAGAGGAATACAAGGATTGCTATACTAGATCAGGCCATTGGCCCCCTAAATTAAGTGCAATATCTTTGAGAACAGCCATGGTTAAAAGATTGAAAAGAGAAAATGAAATGCCTTTTAAGAGGCTGTTCACAGCCTGTATGGTCTGAAAGCAAACTCAACAGAGATGCAGGTTAGCAGAAATTGCCATTTGCTCCAGAACATGTACAATTTGTTTAATTTTGTGTAACATTATTAGTTATTCTAACACAGAGCATGTTTTTGATCCACAGGGTGCTTAATGTGCTAGGCACTCAAGTGAGGACTTGCTTTCTCAGCTACAGACTGACAGAGTAGCACAGTCTACAGTACCTGAATATGTCCTTTAATAATAACAATTATTTATTTATCTCCTAATTTTAATTTTTTATTACTATTCTTTGTTTAAGTACCAACACTGGGGTGCCCTGAACCTTCTCCAAATTTTATTGAAAGGGCAGTAGCACAACAATTCCTCCGTTGCAGGAACGTGTGCTCTCTGCCTCAGGATGATTGTTCACTACCAATATTTTGTGGCTACTTAAAGTGCCAGATGAGTAATTCCAAAATGCTTTTCAGGAAGTTAAATGTCAACTCTCACATCAGTCCTCATAAGAGATTCCAGGGAGCTGAATCTCCTATGGTAATCAGAGGAAAACATGCATTTGGAGATCTTGGCAACACCAGCCCCTGTCCTCCTAGCACAGCCACCTCCAGAGCCCTTTTGATGGAGCTGCCTCAGCACACAAATTGCAGCTTTCACAGCCCACTGTACACTGCTCTCAAAATCTTAGATCCTATTGCAGGTATTTGAGCTAACAACTGTTCTGTTCCCAATTACAATTGGGATGTGCTTTAAAATGCAAAAATTCAGGGGTTTATATCTATAAGCATTCTCTTTTGCTCCCTGTTCTTACCTCTGCAGCTGTGGCCTCCTGCTTTGCTACTTCTGTAGTCTTTGGAAAAACACCCACATTTGCCAGGGAAATAAAACCCCGCCATGTGAATGTACTATAGGAAGTGGAGTCTGAAAATAAGATCTGTATCTTGTATAAAAAGCATGAAACTCAAATTATTATCCAAGTGACACTCTTCCATTTCTATCATCTAGGTGTGGCTTTAGGCTTCTCTGCTGTCCAGGATTAAGGGTTTTGTTTGTGTGTGTTTTTGTAAGTGGACAGTACTGCATGTAGCAGATACTGTTCTTACTCTTGACACCTAGGCTGGATTACCAAATAGCAATTTGATTGCAGGAAGAAATACACAAGAGCCCTATTTGGTTCACCAAAAAAAGTGTTTCAGCCTGCTTTTATCCTGGCTTCCTTACCTGACTTAGAGCAGCAGAAAGTTCCCAGAATTAAGGAAAAGTTGCATTTACTCCAACAGCCAGAGCCTCTTGTGTTGCGTCCTTACCCACAGACTGCCCCTGCCCCCAGCAAACGCTGCTGTAGCACACCTGCCCTCCCTCGAGCTTTAACTAATTCAAACATGACTTACACCTGGGCTTTAGTTTAGTTACAGTGAAAGTGTTATCCACCACAGTAATCTGCAGCTACTTGCTTTCACATCACAATCACAACCACGCTTGGGAAGGTGGCAAGAACTAAAATATAATTGCTGAAAGTAAATCAAGTCTCGATCCAAGAAGGGGAATATGCGCTTTCTGCTTTTTTATTGGTTTACTTTTGACAGCTTGAAAAGAAAAATAAAATCAAGCAATAGAAGATAGACCAATTAAATTTATTATTCCTGGTTAGCTGAAAATCATTGCCAGTTCTTTTAAATCGCTTGGGATTTTGTATCTATGCAAACTCCTCATTGAGAGAAGCACTGACATGCTTTTTCTGCCTCAGAAATACATTTCCATCTTGAAAAAAACCTGTCAGGCAGTATATAGAAAAGAAAAACACACCAACCTATAATTGGAGACACAAGTATGTAGAATTTTTGTTACAATTATATTTTATACACAGAGCTTTCATTTACAGTTATTTTATGCGTTTACAGTGTCTTCCATGCCAAAGCACCCAAACAAAGGGGTGATGTAACTGTGTGTTGGGTAATGATTTTTCATCCACTCCTCTTTTGCTCTGCAGACACAGACTCAGTTATTCAGAACAGAAAAGGAAGATCCTTCTCCAGTGAACTGCACAAATGATCAGACAACCGAGACTGACTTGAACCAATACATTAATTTATGAAGTGTATGGAATGAATTAGATGACCAAGATGTGTACTAAGCAGCTTTTAATCCCAAAGCCAATCCCCCTCTTTCCCCCCCCACCCAGGCCTTCTTGGTTTTGTTGTTTTGTTTGGGGGATTTTGTGTACTTTTACAAGATAGATAACAAACAACTTGTAGCAATGGTCCTGTTACTTTGGTAATTGATAACTAGTAGAAAAGATTGCATTTTGCTGACAGATGCTAGGTGAGGATTAATGCCAAGGAAAGTTTCTACATCAGAGTTTAAGTGCACCATAAAAGAACTTTGAAACATGATTTAAGTGAAATTTAAATCTAAGACCTGGGAATCTTTTCCATGCTGCTTTAAGAAGTATGAAAAATAATGACATGGTTCAGTTGCCAGAAGGTGCAAGCACAGATATCACAAAGCCTAATCATACAATTCTGATAATATGTATTTGCATAGAAACAAAAGCAACTGTATCCTCTTACCCAAATTAGATGCATATATATAAATGCTACCTAAAAAGTGATACTGGGTGTCACCTTCCATTTGCTGAACAGATTATTGAAATGTCACAATTAATACCTTTACCTCTCCCCAGCTTCTTTTCCCCAGAAAAATTGCCAGCGGCCTGATGCCCATTTTGCTACCCTGTGGAATTGCTCTTCCTCTTTTAGAAAGCCACAATGAAATGATTAAATTAAATTGAGAGAATGTAAGTCTTTTCCTCATGGTTTACTTAGGTTCTGTGTGGGTTCCAGAGTAGTTATAGTAGATCAAAGCAACTAATTAAGTTTTACAAAACTATTCAAATCTTACAGTAATGCTGACATAATTCAGACAGATGGTATTTCATAAGTGTAAAAACTTGGATCACCTCATTTTCCCTGCAGGTTGGTTCTCATTCTCAGAACCAGAGCAAACAATCTGTGATCTACAGCAAGTAGAATCTAAAATTGTAGAAAGATTCACTTGAGGAAAGCAGAATAAACGCAGGGTTACAAGTCCTGGGCTTTCTCCATGTCCCTCATTGTCCAGCCAGGCCAGCACAGCTGTGGGGAGTTCTGGTGGATTTTAAATTTTAACATATCAAAATCCTAGCCCCTTACTTTCTGTCATACATCTTGGTGTAAGCTAATAGTAACAAGCCCAATACTTTGACCAAGAGGAGTTTTAAGGAGCCTCACATAGAACCTTTTTCTTAGCTCTTTCAACTGCTGCTGATGGGAGAACTGCTGCCTGGTCTTCCAAACCTGTTTCTTAAGAAATACATTTTGCATTTTGACAAATTTTGTGGGAAGATTAGCAAATGCCCTCATGATCCCGGGCTTGAGCTCATATGCAAATTCCTGCTATATTAACTGGCCACCCACACCTACTCCCAGCATGTGGCAGGATTTGGTGTCTCTTTTCAATGAGCACAAGTGCAATACCCTACATAGAAGGATTGTGGGTACCTGGAAATCTGTATTTACATCTCATCCAGCTAATTGCCAACCAAGCAAACACTTTAGGGGATCACCTTGCTCTCATAGTTTTCTCTTGCTTCTAGGAGTTCCAGGTATCCCAGTGATTTTTGCAGGGGAGTTGCAGCCTATATTTCTTCACATTAAGGGAGCCTGCTAGGCAACTGTTTTTTAAGTAGTCATTAGGGCTGTGGATACTTGTGGTTGAAAGGAAAGCGAAGGATCTATTGTACAGTCATTGCACTCTGCAAATAGGGAAGTAGCAAGAGTTTTTGAGAGGGTTTGAGCATCAGTGATCCTTGAAATACAGAGGTGTTCTTACATAACCATCTTTCTCCAACATGCATTGCAACTGAAATTCGTAGAATAAAAGATTCATTCCTCTAACAATCACAGCATGGAAAGAAAAAAAGACTCAAGTCTACTTTGAAACCAGATTTCTCAGTTGTTATTTTATAATTTATCTGAAGCAGATTGTGATGTTTTAGGTTTGCTTGCTGAGATCACACTTCAAGCCGTGCTGTATCACAGTTGATTAAGAGGGTAGGTTTAGATGTAGATAAAGCTATCTGAAAGCTGGAGTCACAAAATGAAATTCCAGCCTGTCATTTAGTACATAGAAATAATTTATTTTCCTCACTATATTCAATTTAATAAAGTGTTTGTCTTCCCGTGAGTGCAGGAGCGGAGCCCTGAGCGCAGTGCGAGGGGCCCGCTCTGGGCAGATGATGTATTGTTTCTACCTCTGACAGCGACCTTAGCTTTGCCTCTTCTAAACTTTGGCAGCCATCGCAGGAGTTTCTGTGCCAAGAAGGCATTACTGAATGTAAATGATATAAACAAAACTGTCTCGGGCTTGGAGTTCTGTTTAACCCAAAATGGACATTTCTCAGCAAAACCTTTCATCGTGCAAGAGCTGCACAGGAGGTAAATGCTTTCCTAAGCGTGTCTTGAACAGGCACATATCTATTTCCGGGTGTTATTTTTCTTGCGTTTGGAGTGTCAAAAGACCTACCAAATGAGAGGAAACTCGACTCTTGTTTTTCAGACTGCAGGTCAGATTGAGACAAGATTTCCTGCAGGAAGCAGAGATGTTAACAGAAAGTGCAGGGATCAAAACACGTCCATCCGTTTCTCCCCTCTCTTCATGCTATGCAGCCTTCCTAACCTGGAGAGCCCTGTCTGGACCCGAGGCCTCGTTCCTGGGCAGTGCAGGGTGGCAGTGCTGGGGCCAGCGGGCCTGGCAGGGCCCTCCCTGTGCCTCTCCCTAAAGGTCAGGGAGGATGGCAGCTGGGGACAGCCCAGGAACCCAGGGCTCCAGTGGGGATGTGTTTGCAGCCTGGATGGTCTCCCTTGTCCCTAACATAGTGCTCACGTGTTGGAGCTTCTCTTTGACATAAGCGGGCAGCTGTTGGGCATTCAGCAGATGTAAAGGAACCCTGCAGAACTTGGTGCGAGATTTACAAAGTTCCTTCAAGACTGCCTACCTCTGACCAAAACAAATCTGTGTCCTCTCCCACATCTGCCTTTAAATGCCTTTTGTCAAGTCCCTGTACACTGGGAACAATGAGTGTCCTCGCTGATATCTGCAGCAAGCTCTTCCCTGGAGCTGAAATAAGGAGGCTCACACCACTAGCAGAAAGCCAAATGATCTCCCTGAGCTCCAGGAAGCCTGGAGATGGTGACTGAGCAATTCCTGAACTGTTAGCACAACTTTACCACTGTACAGTACATAGGGAGCAGGATTATTTTAGGATCTGACAAACTCATTGAAAGCTTTGGATCCAAGTGTTAAAAGACCAGCGGAGCTAAGGCAAGGAGAGGTGATGGCGTGTGTTGCTCTCCAGCCTTGCTGTGATTGAAGGTACACACCAGGCAGGCACAGAACAGTGTGTTGCACCCACTTGCTGTTCTGCAGAGTCTCAGCAATTACAACCTGAGAAGCCACAGCCATCTGAGCTAGATTAGATAACAAATAACGAGATTAGAGATCAGTGTGCTAGAGTAAAGATTCACCACCCTTCAGTGACTCGCCTCACCACCACTGGCAGGTCACGCTGCATTTGTAGCTGTCTCCTTAAGATACTGTTTCTGCAGAAGGGAAGGCCTAGTGCCATCTGTCTGAAAATATTTACAAGGAGACATTAGTGTTAGCACTTTAACATAAACATGTGTTTGTCTAAAACCCCCCACAGAAGAAGGATGAATTAAGGTATACTTGGCTAAACTAACTAGCCAGGAATGCATTAAGGTTTACTTTGCTAATCTACATTTATCTGTGGTTTTATATATGAGAACTTGAGTAATTCAGATTCTATTAAAAGTAAGGCCAAAGACCAAATTTTTTTTGACATCTGACTTGAAAATTGACTTCAGAAGGAAACAGAAACCTGAGTCCTTTTTTTTCATGATCCAGGCAAACATTCTCTTTACTGAGTGATGAGCTTGGCTTTCAGTTTTCCAATGATAAAATGTTACTGAACAAACTCTCAAGTTGTTTTTTTGTAAAAGTATCCAATTTATCAGAGGAGCTAAAGCAGACACAAGCCATACAGGAGCAGTTTTTGAGGTTTTCCAGTTCAGCCTTGGTAATTAAACTCCTCTATTTCTTCTGGCTCAAATTAATCTAACTAAATTTATTACAGTATTTTCATTTAATCCCTCTGTTTTCAGAAGGCTTTGGGGTTGGCCATAAACATTGATGATGATCTTAAAGGTCTTTTCCAATCTAAACAATTCCATGATTCTATTCTGTGATTCTGCATGGGCTGTTTTCTTTGGGGACAAGAACAGGGAACTGTTTTGACCACTTATGAAGAGCTGAAACACAGACAAGTCATAGATTTTAATTGCTCTTCTCCAAACATGGTCATCTTCTGGTGCCACTGTTGTTCTTTCACATATATTGTGTGGCCCCATGGATAAAGCCCACATCAAAAGCAAGCCCTAGGACACAGCAACAGGCCCTCAGGTTAAGTTTTGTATATTACACATACAAGCCACTGAATTACTGTTTGGGTAGCTCAGATTTCAGTCTCCTCCAACATGAAAGTAATAACTGAGTGAGGGCAATGACTTGACTATCCCACTGTTTTATCCATGATATAGCCCAGGAACCACTCAGTTCTTATCTTTGTGAAAATCCAAGCTGATAACTTTAGCACCTTTTGTTATTTTGATGCAGGGCTGATGATTAGCATGGCTAGTCTGGTTACTGTCATACAGGCTGGAAAATATTTACAATTTACAGTATATGAAAACCTTACTTTTTCCATACTGATGACAGGAAAATTCAGCTCCCTTTTCTTACAAACTTTAAATAGCCATATCATCTCTTGACTTAAACTTAACTCTGTCCATTAAGACTGCTTTACTTTTGTTTGCTGTATTAGGCCAGGAGCATACTAATGCAAAAATAAATAATCAAAAATTCTTTTCTCATCACTTTTCAGTTATAGACTATTTCATGTTGTGGGAGCATTGATGACTGGCCTAGGTTGTAGGAGCATTGAAGTGCTACAGGACCTCACTTCAGTATGTGCAATTACTATAAATGTGGAGAGAAGCACAAGCACAAATCATACTAACTTCTAGAGCATCAAGCAGATGCACTGGCCAGATACAGCCCCCATCAAGCAGCACAGATGATTCTAGCTTTATGTAACTGGTGGGTAGGTTCATCTTTATCACTGTCTTAAGGGTCCAGCAACCACAAAATAACTTGGGGCAGAAACTAGTTTTTCCACATATGCCTCTACTTTTCCAGTCCATGCCTAATAAGAAGATACCATTCCCATATAAAAAAGTTACCATTTCTTATTAATAACAGCTGGTCGGGTAGATGCTCAGACATAAATATCATAATTGAGAGGCTCTTGTGCTCTCTGTACTTTCTGGTCCCTGCTAAAAAAGTACCTTTATAGGTTAAGCAGTAGCTATACATACCAAAGGGAAATTGGGAAAGTAAGCCTTGCCTCTTATTTGCTTTGGTGTTTCATTGCATATTCACAACTGTTGTTTTTCTTCTCAACATTTCACCATTGCTAAAAAAGAGGCTGAAGAGATAAAGCCAGTGTTTTGGGGTTTCTTCTTCTATCCCTTCACACATCAGCCCCAAAAGATGTTTCTGAAAGGCAGGGACCCAGCCAAGGGAATCCAGAGCATTAGCTAATCATCCATGTAACTGGGAATATTTTGGAGATGAATTAGATACTGGAACTCCTGAGTCACTCACGAATGTTACCCAACTGGAAATCAGAGTGAGGAAGTTGTAGAAGACAATAGCTGCCTCTTTCACAAAGAACCCCACTGCAACCTTACAGATTATGCGCCCTTTAACTGGAAACACTGAGCAAACAAATAACAAAGGGAACTTTGCTTCCCAACACCACCAACAGATACAGTTTAAAGATCTACCCAGCAGAGAGGTTACCTTTGGAAAATACAATACAAGTTTTTCAGTTTGGTGCACATTCAATGAAATCAACAACTTTCATAGAAAGGAAAAAACAAACAAACAAACTTACATTATCAGCTCGAACCTCCCAGCAAGGCAGTTTCTAAGTTTTACCACCAGGTTCCCCATCCCCCCAGTATGGCAAGATAAGGAAATCCTGAATTCATTGCAGCTGGGCTGATGAGCCTTGTAATTAGGACATGCAGTGTGGTCTTTGGGCGCCTTGAGAGCACTAACCCTTTCACTGCCAAATCCTTTCTCTCTGTTCAAGCTCAAAATGAGACTGAGAGGTACTATTGTCTACCATTTAAAGAAATAGGTTGGCTTTGCTGGTGTTGCATTGTGAACACAGAGGAGTCATTGCTTTTGGTGGAATTCATGAGACGAGCAGTCTCCCTGCCGCCTCCCAGATGAGTGCTAATACACTTGAGACCAGAACGAGTCAGAATTGATTTCTTTCTTCCTCTCTGTTTTCTGTCTGGGGCCATCAACACTCTCCCTGGCACTCTAGTCATCCTCCTAGAAATCCCCTTTTGGTGTGGAGCTAATTCAAAGTTTTTATTCAAAACCCTTCTTAAAAATCCTCTTTGCAGCAGTGCAAACACTTAGTAAGGGCTGAATTGCTGTTCTGCTCAATTGAGCGCCCCAGAAAGAAAAAAATACAAACCAAACCAAAAGTCTTTTATGTATCTCAGCAATATTCATTCACCCCTTGTCTTTTACAATGACAAAATGGAGTCAATCACATTCATTACAAGCCCTAAGCTTTCACTATTTGATTCCAGGGAGCAGGATGAACTTTCCCATTACCACCCTTATTATACAACTTGGCTTTTGGGAATGGCTTATTTCCTCATCTCTTTCTGAAGAACTAGAGATTTCCAGAGCTAGAAACAGGATGTAGCACCATTTGTGCTGGTGCTCTTTATAGCAACTTTCAAGTGCCAGATTGATGTGTTTTTCACATTGACTTGGAGTCAAACAGATTTAAGACCATTTTCCAGGTCAGATTGGCAGGAACTGCTGAATTGGTTTGCCAGACTATACCCAGAGGGATGGGCTGCACTTTGGGATCATCTAGGCATTTTCCAAAGGAATGCATTGTTCTTTAAAGTACCAGTGACATCAGCAATGACCATCTTCTCCTTTACTGTCATGTTCTGGGATGTTATATTTGTTTCTTCCTTTTTTAACACTTGGCCTCAAGATGATTACAGGGGAGAGTTTCACGGTGCTGTGTGTGGACTGAATGTTTTGCTGTGTCCAGCTGTGACATGCATGGAACAAGTGCCCTGCCAGCTGAACCAGGTGGCCACTTTTAGAGCCCTGTGCCACTCTTTGGCCACAGAACCATTGGTGGCTGCTGAGGGTATGATTTAGTGTCAGTGCAGCTCGTAGTCCCATGGATCCTAGCCTCTGACACAGCTTCTGGCTGCCACGGTCGAAACAGAAGTTTGTGAAGGTTTGCTGCCTGAGTGAGCCACCTTGTTTTTCAGTATTGACCTGAAACGTGCCAGGAAGGGTTGGTGGAGGAGTGAGTTACATAATCCTCAGCTGTGGTTCCAAATTGCTCCCTTTTAATGAGGGCAATAGCTCAGTGTAAAGGATGGGTAGGAAAGAAAACAGTCATCACTGCATGCCATATGTCCAATTCAAAGCCCGCTGTAGGCAGCAGATAGATGTTTTGGTTTGTTACAGAGTTGGCCCTGGGGGCAAAAATAGCAACCTCCTGATGGGCAGGAGTTTTTCTACATCCCCAGAAGATGTTCCAGATTTTGGCAATAGGTAAAGAATTTGCAACTCCACACATACTGTGTCCATACTTTCACCCTTCTACAAAATCAGATAATAAGGAATTTGCAAAGTTACTAATGGGTGTAACGCAGGTGAAGTACTTTAGGAATCTCCTGGCAAGAGGATCTCTTAGAAAGAAAGATTTTGTATTTTTTCCAAGAGTGTATAAGAGAAAGTGGCTCCTAGGGAGACAAGAACTTCTTGAAGACCCTTAATTAATACTATTTTGGCACCCACAGCACTTCCCTTTCCTTTTCAAAATTTGATGCCAAGAATTTCTCATTCCAATAGCATCCAATAAATCCTAGAAATAAATTCCAGTGACCACTGGAGGTATCTTTGGTTGCTTGATGGCTAAAGCAGCTAAAGTATTTTTATTCATTTTTGAAATATCTTTTCCTTTTAAAATCTGTGGCTTTAACCCCTGAAACAAAGTGGCTGATTCCCCTCTCGGCCCCATCATCTTGCACAGCACAGAACTATGCTACACAGGGTTTTTTTGTCCCTATATATGAAGTCCCATGTGAGGTCAGATTCCACCTTGGGACCTCTTGAATTGATCCTGCTGCTGTGCACCAGCTTCAGCTTTGCAAGAGGGGTCAGAGGAGTTGATCAGGTTGTGTTTGACTACAGTGCAAGTGGGTGAAGCAGCTTATCAGGCTGAATTTTTCTGTGCAGTGTACACTATCTGTGTGTGGTGGGATGGAATTCAGATTTATATCCAGGTACTTGTGCCTAGAGCTTTAATATAATTTTTTTGATATGCAGCTGTCATCTAGAAAACACTCACTGTGCAGGCACCCTGAATGTTTGAGATCTCTGAAATTAATTTAATTTCCATTTCAGACTTATTCCACAAACCCTAAATCAATTTCAGTGCATGTCTTCAAAATATGTATAACATGTATAAACACATGAAAACCCATATAAAGACCCCATTGAAATATTTGAATTTAATAAAATTAAAGCACAGAGGCACGGATTAGACCTTTTCTTACCTCACTTTCCCATAAGTCAGCAGTAATTCTCTGATGCCAGGAGAATTCCATGAACATAGCATTGCAGACCTAAGGTGGAAACACCGTGTGAAATGTGTCCTATCATGTGAGGATGGGAAGGACACTCAATAGTTGGTCCTATTTTTACAGTGATTCATTATGATGTTAATTTTTAAAAGAGTTTTAATCTTCTTTTTGAACTCTACTAGGCAGTTTCTTTTGGACCTTAAGCGGTTAAAGTGAATTAATCCTTGTTATCTCCATTAGGGAGAATACCTATTTAGGTGTTGATGGGTTTCCTGCTGTTGTAAAACTACTGAATAGCAAATTTGGAGCTACTGATTTTGATTTGCAGATTGAGGGAGTGAAGATCCTATTGAGGTGAAGTACAAAACCTAGGTATTAACTGTTTATCAGGAAATGTCTAAATCACAGCAGGTTCCCCCTTAGAAAATCCAAACCAGATGTAGATCTTAATGCTTCTTGTTATTATTTGAACATGGGACTGTGTGTTGACTGTCTGATTAACCAGATTGGAAACTGGAAGTTCCTTTGCATTTTTCTTGGCATTCTTTTCCTTTCCCTGACTTCAGTATTCTTTGTGTAAGTAGTTTTGGACACAAAAGGGTTCTGTTTTGTGAGTTGTTCTTTCAGCTTTTTGCCTGCATAATCTAACTGTACTATGAATGCATTATGGTCAAACACAAGAAAGCAATCACTGCTTAGTGGAAAGGTTGGACTAAGAGAACCATGGCAAGCTCAGTTTCCTCAGCCGTGGGGTGACGAGCTCCCTTGCACTGCCATCGTGAAACCTCTTTATTAATAGCCTCTATATTGCTCTCCTCAAATGTGCAGCCATGTTCCTAAGAAAAAAGAATCACCTTTTCCCCTGCTATTGTTATCTATCCCCTATTCAGAACTCTATCAGAACAATCCTTAATACAGTGCTCTCTTGCATGTGACTTGTTTGTTTTCCTTTGCAGGCTCTGAGCAGCAGTCTCTACAAGAGTGCATCACCTTATGGCTCTCTTAATAACATTGTGGATGGGTTAAGCTCCCTCACCGAGCATTTCTCTGACCTAACCCTTTCTTCAGAAGCCAGAAAACCCAGCAAGAGGCCACCTCCTAACTACTTGTGCCACCTCTGCTTTAACAAGGGACACTACATCAAAGACTGCCCCCAGGTAAGGAATATATAATATTCTGAAAAATGTGCATCAAGATTTTCTTCATTCCTTGATTTAGCAACACAGAATTTGACTGAAATACTTCAGAGTGAGTAACACTGAAGAAGTATCTTGACAAAGTGCCAAGTTAGCCATGTGTTATTTTAATCTATTCTTTATCACAATGCCGATGGACAAAGTACACTATTTCACTTGCCTTGTAAGTATTACAGAAGACATTAATTTAGGCATGTGGCTGAGTATATTCTGGTAACTTTAAAAATGGCTACTCTGTAATTTTCTATCAGGCAGCTCTCTGTGAAGTGGGTTTGGCAATGACAATATAACAAGTTACATACGCAAAAGGAGAAGAAATTGGTACATTCAAAGAGAACGTTGAGTCAGTGTTGCAGTAACACTGGCTCCAGGTATTTTGGGTGCAAAATCTTTTTTGCCCTACAGGAGAGGTTTGCAGTACTTCACAAAATGTGATGGTCTTTGACTCCTAGAACTTTTCTGTAGTGGCAAATCTGGCAATATTTATTTCCTTCGAGAAGAGGTATAAACCCATGTGCACTAAAACCACTTGCCAATCTACATTTTTTTTTCTGAGGCTCCCAAGCACAGTGTACCAGGTTTCTTAATTTTCTCAAGTTTCAACTGGATGCAGTTGTGTTGCTGACTTAAACTTTCACAAATTCAACAACAGCCTATGTAAAGTCCCAAGGAAATTAAAATGCAGCCAATACTCTAAAAACACAGATGTGGACATGACCAGCATCCACTTCATTATGACTTTAACCTCCTAGCCTCTTATTGTGTGACTTTCAGCAGAATTCATCTGCATAAAAATTAACTACAGTTAATTTGCTATTGAGGATGTCAGACATTTATAAACCCAAAATACAGGCAGAAAAACATCTGCCAACAGAGCAAGGTCAGCATGAAATCAAATCTAATGTCAGATGAGCTGTGAGTGTAGTCCTCTTGCTGTTATGGATTGACTAACTTTATCACTTTCACTGTATATCTTTCATTAATTCTAATGAAAGCTCTGGAATTAAAGTATATGCACAGTCTTGGGTGTGGCATAAAAAAATATGTTCTTATTTTGATCTAGATTGAGTAAGAATTTTCTTTGAGAAAAAATGAAATTTTCTTTGCTAGGAGATCAAAAGTACTCTGGTTTATATACTTCAGTGTTTAATCTACTTAATTTAGCGTGTTACAGAAGAATGTAAAGACAGAACCATGTAATAGCATGCATTACTTAACAAGAGGATTGAAACTCCAACTACTAAATTTGTGGCAGAGTGAGAAACTGCTGGACGGGGGGTGGATGGCTGTGCTTTGCCATGCTGTGTGAGAAACTAAATGAATGCAGCAGGTCTCTTGACAAGCAGTATGTGCATGCTGCAGCTCACACAGATAGTCCCAAGTGAATGTGTCAGTGCTGGAGCAGTAATGCATTGTTCATTTCACAGGTATTTTTATGGTTTGAGGCACTAGGGATTAAACATGTTAGTGAAAATTGAAGACAAACACATAGAAATCCAAGAAGAATGAATAATTAAGGGTTGTGTAGGAACAGTACTTTTCTTAAATTAATCAGGTATCATTTCTTTCAGGTTTCATTTGTAAAGTCTTCAATTTCTCTGTTAACCAGGAAGTGCAAAGACTTCCTACTGGCATACACTGTGTCTGTCCTGTGAGCTCAGGAGGAATGAGTAAAGGAACAGGGGACAGGGAAACATCTGCTCGCTCACCACATGCAGTCCATGGTTACAGGCAGACATATCATGTAGCCCCTTTTGAAAACTGATCAGCTTTTACTTGGGAAGCATTTCAGTATTTTGCCCTTGCTACTGTTGGTGTGGGAAGCTGCTCCAGAACCTCAGTCCTCTCCTGACTAGAAATCTTCCAGTTTCTAGGATGAGTCTAACTCATGGCCACTTTATAGTCATTTGTTCTCCTGCCAACATTGTCCTCCACTGAAATAGCTCTTAGCCCTCCCTGGTGTTTATCTCAGGATGTATTAATAGACTGCAATCATATCCTCTCTCAGCATTCAATCATATCCTCTCTCAGCATTCGTTCTGTCGCACTAACCAAGCTAGGTTTTCTCAATTTCTTCACAAAAAGTACCCAGACCCTCTATTCCCCTGTCCTTCTCAGGGATGGTCTTTTGTGCTTTTCCTCTCCTTGCACATGCATGACTACACATACACGTGGCACCCCAGAACAGAGCTTGTCAGTGCCTTCTGCAGTGTGTGCACGTTCCTGTTTGTGTTAAAGGGACAAGCGATATTAAATTGACTCTGCTTAACTGCAGATTTCTTCTCAAACAGGCAAGTGCTTTCTGGTTTAATCAGCAAGTGCTTTCTTGAGAAAAAGCTGAGTTAAGCATTCACAGAAACGTACACTTTCCTTATGTTATCTGAGTCTGAGGACAGTTCTAAATAGGATGACCCTTTGTACACAAGTTATGTTCAAAACCTTGAAAACGTTGTGCACAAGAAGGGAGCACCAACGGCAGGATCAGGCTTTTGTCATAAAGACCCCATTTGTTACCACTGCTTTTGATCTCTTAATTTGAACATTATATGCACTGCTTAATATCTTAGGTTCTGGTGCCTAGTTTTGCTAGTGCTGTCAAAAATAAAAGTTGTTTAGCAAATCCTACCAAAAAAACAGCTGTAGCTGTGTGTTTTTAAAGTACTTAAACCTGGATAGAGAAAAGAGATAAACTAATCTGATCTGGACAAAATGCATATCAGTAAATCATACAGTATTTTTCTTTTGTTTTTATGAAACTGACTAATAAGAAACACATTTTGAAATGGGGTGTTTTATGAAGTTTTTTCTGCATAGCAAAGAAATTGTGTAACAACTTTAGGACTTAATATCCTCCCTTAATTCTGCCTGTTACTATCACTGAAAAGATACACTCTGTTTCTGTTTTTGTAGAAGTTGATAAAAATGCATATATCAGTTGAGATTTATATCTTAAGTGATGATCAGATTGCAGAAGGTTAAATACTTATTAACAAAAATTGCCAGCTTTAGTGCTTAAGTACTTCAGGTATCTGCAATTTGTCTAATATTGTGTCCACAACTATCTGTTTGAAAATTGAAATGGGATTTAGCAGGCTTCTATTATTTTACCATGTAGTTTGTGTCATACATAGTGATAGAAAGTGGTTTTTTCTGTTTAAGAAACTATCAGAAATAAGAGCAATGTTAAGATTGTGGTTCATCATTTCCAATTTGCCTACATTTGCAAAAAGCTGTTTGTTGCAATAATTAGTCTATAAAAAGCCCAGCACTTATCTTTAGTATCATGTTTATAGTGTACCTACGTTTTTTCCAAAACTAATTTGTGACTTTCAGTGGCTTAGACAATAACATCTTACTCATACCTCTCTGATGTTCTTGCACATACAGAATTCTCATTGACTTGAATGAATTGAAAAATTTGTAGAGAATAAAAGTTAAAAGCAGTGTTCTTAATATAGCACTGCTCTTAAATTATCACTGACAGTGCCATAAAAAATAAACAAGATCTTTCTCTTTAAATGGAAAGGAAGGTAAAGAATGAGAGTAATTTTCCTGTCTGGTATACTAGTGGTTGATTGCATTATATATATCCTATAAAACTTTGTATACTTATTTACTTATTTGTGTACCCAAAGGTACTGTACCTATGCCTGGTGACCATAGGGGTTTTTTCCCCTTACCAGGACAAAAAGCCAATGAGTTCTGGGCCAGTAATATTAAAGATATATGATTCTTTATGACATTTTTTTATGTAGCCGGTGTAGAAATTATTAGAAGACCTTTTAAAAGAAATTGCATTGTCTCTTTCCACCCATTTTCACTATGTCTTTATTTTTAAATCCTATAAAATATAAACAGTGAGTTCCTTTGTACCAAGTGTGGCCCATACAAAATGAATCTTGCTCCTTTAAATTGTAAGAATGTTGACATGACTACTCTTCCATGACATCATCAACCTAAACTCAGACCTATCACATAAGTTTAATATGCAAAAAGTATAGAATAATGGGCTGTGGTGTTAGATACAGTCTATGTGGACATTTGTATATAAAGCACCTAGTTCACATTCTAAGATGTTGCTGAGTGATTGAACCTTTGCTATTTTTCAAAAATCCACTTAGGAAAGTAAATACACAAATCCTGGACCTTATTTATTGCTTATTTCATTCCAGTTGTTAATTTAATAAGCAGCAACAGATGTCCAAGCTCGGAGCTTCAGCAAAGCAACTCTGTATTCAGAATTTCCAACTGCTCTACCTGGTGTTTCTGCCAAGCAGCAGTTCCATCTTTTGGTGTCCTAACTGTATTCAAATACTGTGCCAGTGCCAAGCTCACTGAGAAAAACTTTCTGACAATTCCTGTACATTTCTGCACAGGCAAGAACCCTTACCTCATGGTGATGTGGTGGGGAAACAACATGGGCAAATATCACTGTTCTGCAGTCAAATTCCCATGCACTGCCACTATTTATCCCTGTTTCTGGGAGACAGAGGAATGTTGCACAGTGTTTCCCCATTTTACATTGTACTGACAGAGGAGAAATGCCATGTGCATGCTCACAGAAGTGCAGACATATATGTAATGGGAAACTGTTAGTCTCTTTTTGCACTGCATGTTTAAATCTGTGGCTGAAATGCATGGCATGGTCCATATTAATGTGGCCAACAGTGAGAGTCTTTCCACTGCCAACAGTGGTCTTTGAAGCAGATCCTGTAACACTGAAGTGCCTTGAGAACACAAACTCAAGTCAATGGGAGCAGTAGGTAATTGCTGTGGCTGCTTGAGTTTGCATAGATTTGCTTTTGTGGTTTCATGCAGGATGTGGAAGAAATCAGTGTCAAGCTGAGTTTAGTCCTTTCTTCTTAGTCCATAGCTTGGTCTGCCAGATCACGCTGCCCTGAAGCTGTCCCTCCCTGTGGTCAGATAGAGTGGATCTTTGGCAGTAAAGCTGCCTCAGCAGGCAGCTATTTGGCTGCAAGATTGGAGCAACTCTCATGCCTGAAACATTCATCTGATTTGTCTTGTGCCTTATGGTTGTGCAAGGATCTCAAAGGTGCATAACATTTAAGGAATTCACAGCTGTGATTTCTCTGGGTACCAAAGGCTGACTAAGATGGCAATGAGGAACAAACAAACATCTCTACAAAGTTGGAAAAAATGTAACTTCCTGGTTTTTAGCTCAGAAATCTTATTTTTAAAAAAAAAAAAGCCAAACAAACACAAACTTCTTGGAATTTATCTTCCTTTTAAAGTAAATATGAGATTTCAAAGAGCTCTGGAATTAAAGCAGATCACAGGCCTTAGAAAATCCTAACATTCTCTGAAAATGTTTTTGACAGTTGCCACATTTCACATTTTATAGTAGGTTTTTGGATATTGTGTGACAGCCTCCAAATAAATTTGTCTTTTCTCTGTTGAACTGAGTGAAATATAATTATTGGTACTTAGTTACATGATGAGGGGTTAATCTCCCCATTCTTGGAGGAATCTGACACCCTGTATGGGCTCAATTTTTCAGGTTCCACAATAGTTTTTGAGCAGAGTGTACTTGGTGGCATTTAATCTGGTGCTGTACAGGCCTCACCTATTTATGCTCCAATTCTTTTGGCCTAAAGTGTTACTGAAGTATCCCTGATATGAATAAAACAGTATTCCAATCACCAAAATTAGTATTCTTCTTGCAGGAGTAAAGATGAAAATATAGGACACATAATAAAAGAAAGCAACAGCTAAGCTCACACCTGGTGCAGTGTCACTGGTGTTAGTAAAATCAGTGCTGAGAGAGAACCTGTTAGTCTGTATTACAACAAGGAAAAAGGTGCTAAATCTCTGCTATATGTAATTGTTTTCAAACTATGTGTGACACTCCAGGAAAAAAGTCTATGTGTCTAGCCCCTTCATTCTCTAGCTTTGAAATACATTTAGGTCCATTACTGCATTTTGTATAGTGCACATTTCTTCACCTACATGTATTTCTATAAGAAATGGCAGCTTTTAGGTGTTCATTCTGCAAATACCTATGCACATACTAAAATTCCACTTTACAAGATACTGCATGAATGTGAGGTTCTGAAGTGTTCTTTATACACAACACGTTAATTTAATTTATTCCTATTTTTTAAATTGAGAACCTGTTTTAGATGATTTGGACTTGGCTAAGATTTTTAATTTTTTATTTTTGTCACATGGAGCCATTTTGACAACTCCATGGTATTAAATATACTACAAAATTTATTGCAGGCTGTTATTT
This sequence comes from Polioptila caerulea, assembly GCA_013397295.1. Classification (NCBI taxonomy): domain Eukaryota; kingdom Metazoa; phylum Chordata; class Aves; order Passeriformes; family Certhiidae; genus Polioptila; species Polioptila caerulea. The sequence goes on from VYXF01008037.1 coordinate 663,008, forward strand.
TTTGTTCTCATATGCTTGAACTTAGCTCTGCCAAGTTTTCTCAGCATTTCTGAGATTAGCTGAATATATTTTTTTAGATAATTTCTACTTCAATTATGAAGACTTGCAGAATTCTTGTAACCCAAGTACAGTGGGCTATAAATTGGTCACATCCATTTTACCTCTGAAAATGTAAGCTTTTTAAGAGTCGGAAAGGTCAAAAAATACCCATTGTTCACTGTTTTGGAAATTCTCAATAAGCTGTGCATGTCAGGGATTCAAACCATTTATCAGAGGCAAATAACTCAGATAGCTGTACGTGAGTAGAAGGGATTCAAAGAGCCCTGTTTTGAGACCATGTTCCCAAAGTTCTTGTTTTAAAGCTGTATCTATACTATGTGGCATTTGTGTCCAGTTTTTTGATAAACTGTGTGCTTGAACCCTAACATACCAAAGTAAGAAGAGTTGGATAGTGAAAAAGAAAACAGAAAATACCTAGTAAACTGTATCTGTGCCCCTTTCCTGTCTAGCACACTACTTGTCATTGCATTCCCACAAGTCTGGAAGTCCAGCCAAACCCAAGCTCCTCCTTCAGGGCCGTGACTAAGCCGTTATTACTGCAGGTCAGACTTCATGCACCAACACGAGTTCAAACGGGGTTTTTATCCCCGTGGGAAATGCAACGCAAACAGGGGTGACAAAGGCAAATACTGCACAAGAGCAATGCTTGCTTGGTCTTGGCAGTGGCCTTGCAGTGGAGTCCCAGGTCCTGTGTGATGGGTGTTGGACCATCCATCACAGAATGGGATTTCATTTCATTGAGGTTTTCCAACTACTTTTTATTCACCTTTTGAATCTAGTTTGCATATTCACTATCTAGATAATTTCAAGCCAACTGGCAACTAGCAACAAGGTGGAAAATCAGGAAAAAAATACTGTTTAAAATCAAAACCATAAGGATACCTGGCATTTAAATTGAATAAGGTTTCAGCACTGATAAAGCCTCCTCTGGCTCCAAGTTGGGCACAGAAATTCAGGGTAAAGTGGAGAGGAGACAAACCAGTTTGGGGTCTCTGAAACATGACTTGTGTTGAAAGGCTGAAGAACCAGTGTGGTTTGTTCCCACAAAGAGTCACGTTAAAAATTTGCAAAGATGTAGAAAACCTCACCAGAAGGGCACAGTTTGTGTTCCACAGGCACAGCTAATGAGTCCAGTGCTGGACTTCAGCTGTGCTGCTCTAACTGTGGGACCTTGAAGCAGAATGCTCTTGCTCATTGGAGGACCTCCAGAGCAGTGTAGGTAAACATAAATCAAGGTTTGCACAGGTGATCCTGTCCAGGGACAAGTGAGGATAACATCCCAAAGCACCTCCCAGCCTTGTGTTTCTGCTATTGCATGCTAACATTACAATTCACTATCATAAACATGCCTAAATTATATTTAAAATCTGTGCACAATAAACCAGACCCAAATCCTGTGCGAGTCACTGAGAGACTTTTATGAACTCCTTTGAAGCAGACTGAACATAGTTACTGCACTGGTGTAAATATGAACTCTGTTTACTAACAATTTAGCATTTGCTTAGTTTGCAGTAAAACTCCTGATAAACCATAATTAGGTGTTTAGCTTTGAAATTAGTACTGAGAGCATTCCTACTGAGGGAGTATGTAAGGTCTGGTTTCCAGCCCTCTACAAGCTGGAAATCTACCTCATAGATGAGGTAAAGTGAGAACTACCAGGTCAAAGCACACTAATTTATCAATTCCTCATTCACACTGATAAGAGGTGAATAATTGAAAATTAAATGAATCATTTTTTCACACTTCATAAAAGTATTTTGGTTTAGTGTGAAATACAGGTTGTGTTATTTCCATTCATCCTTGGAAGCATTCAAGCTCTGGCTGGACAAAGTCACAGCAAACCTGACCTAAACTCAGTGTTGGTCCTTGTTTGAGCAGGAGGTTGGACTTGGTGACTTCCCAATGCCCCCATTAAATTTAATCATAGGATGATTTATAAAAGTTAACTAAATTTTCATGCTCTGCAATAAAAGACCACGGTTCTTCAAGATCTCTGTGTTCCAGCTCTACTATCTGCCATAATCCTTCCTCACTGTGCTTTTAAATAAAATACTCTCACAAAATACAGTACTGCTAAATCATAAAAGTGGAAACAAGCAGGTATTTATTACAACATCAAATAAAGAAAAAGGCCTCCTTAAACTTACTACCTGTTAAAATGGCCATGCACAAACACTTTCTGTGAAAAGGTAGCTTCATTTAATCTATATTTTAAAAATGAATCTAATAACATGTTTTTCTAAAGGAATTCTGTCTGGGAAAATACGTTTCAACAAGTTATTCAGCTGAAAAAGCAAAAGTTGGAGCAAACACCTGAAGTGGAAGCTTTTCACTTTGCAATGGCTTGAATTTGTTTTGCATGAATTTGTTTGGAAATGTTTCAAAAGCTTAATTTACCCAAAATGAACATTTATATATTGGTGTTTCTGGTTTGAAATTCCAAACATTTTCACATCTGCCAAATGTATAAATATTTCAACTCCCTTTCCCACTTTTAACAGAACCTTGTTTCCCTGTTTCTCAAAAATGAAAATGCATTTTCTGATAAACCACATGCCCGATTGCAGAAGGCCTCCAAGGTCTGAGCAGAGGCTGGGATGGTGTCATGGGAATGGGAAACGCTCTGGCTGTTGAGGAGAAAGTGACTGTCAGGGCTGTGAACTGCTGTTTCTCTCCCTCTCTTTTGCTTTTAAGTTACTGTCTGCAGGAGGAAGCTGGCAAACAGCAAAAGCAGTGAACAAGAGCAAATGGCTAAAGGCAGATCAGCAGTTTGTGCTGGCCACAGCCAACAGAGGCAGCTCAGCCCCCTCTTGCTCTCCTGGTTGGCCCAGGACAGTCAGTAGATTGTGAGGGCACAAATCCAACCCAGGGCACCCCTCTGATTTTCCTGCTGTCCTGCCTGTCCCGCCCATTGTACCACTTCCCTCAAGAAACTGAGATACTAAATGGAAGTGAATCCCTGTTCCATTTCCCTGGTGTAGCACAAATCCTGGTGGCATTCTGCTGTATCTGGCTTCTATCAATAAATGCAGAAGGAGCCTTATATGGATAAGTGTCCTTTCATACCCATAGAAAGGTCTACATTGAGAAGTGAACAGAGTTTCTCAGGTAACTGTTGTCATCTGTGCCTGGCAGGATTGTAAATATCCTTCAGACTGCCTGAGAGAGAGACACAGGCAGCAATGCATGGGTCAGGGGCACGAGACTGTGCTAAGCTGATACAGGCAATGTCAGCTTCATAGACATGAGCCTTGGGGTGAACTGCATCCCTTAACATTTTAATTTTAGTCTATGATTTATCAGTCATGTTACTGATAGAACATTGTTATTTAAAGAGGCATTTCACAAGTTTGTAGAAGCTTTTTTTTAGAGACAAAAAAATTGAGGAAAATGGTTTTAAGACTTTTTTTTTTTCCAAAATGTCCTTCATTTGGCAGGAAAGCTCAAATGTTTGTATAGTAATTAGAGAAAACAAAGAATAAGCCTTTTATTTCAGAGTCTGGTCAGTGCCAAATTATTAGCTAAAGTAATAAAGCCCCTATACAGGCACTTAAGTTGAAACATTTGGGGATTTTAGCAGCAGTGGCAGACATTTTGGAAATGACATAATCTTGATAGCTAGTTTATCCTCAGATTTCTGACTGATTTTCCACAAGAACTTGCTACTCTTTGTTTCTAACTCATTCCCTGACTGTGCAGAAATGTGCATAGGAGTACAACAGCACCTTATGAGATCTTCTGTATTATTGAGCCCTGTAAATAATTCTTTTTCTCATTTTGGAGAGAAATAGTACATTTCAACTAGTCTTCAATACAGTCTCAAGCTATAATCTTGGAAATGAGTTCAGAGTAACCCTGAAAATTTCCCAGACCCAGAGGTTTCACATATGAAGTACTGGTTTCAAGTCCATTTCTAATTTTAAACCACCCTGCAGGTGTGCAGCTATAGTTAAAACTCTGCAACAGCCCAGGCAAATGAGTATTTGCACCTGAGCCAGGCTGCCCACACCACCTAGCAGCCAAGAACACCCAGCCCCCCAAACACTGCCCTGTCAGTCTCACAATTTAAGGAAAGAAGACACTCAGAAGGCTTCATGAGAGCAGAGATAGCTTCTGAGGTTATTTAAAACAGAAATCATGTTTCTCTTGTTCCCAAACTCCTGATTACAGTTGAAAAAATTAAAAGAGCAAAAACTGGGAAGAGAAAGGCTTTCAAATAAATGGCAAACAAGAAGGCTCCCTAGAAGATGAAAGGAGATTCATCATTTAAGTAGGAACGTGGTTTTTATTTAAATAGTTTTAAAAAACAAAATGTGATTCCAAACCTGCATTTTGTATTTCCTCTTTTTTTCTATTTCTTCTGTAGCAAGTTGGAGCTCTGTTACTTAAAACAGACTTCTGTAAACTCTAGTTAAGGAGATTTAATAGATTACAATAAAAAAGACAAACTTCACTGCTGTCTTCACAAGTTTTCTCAAAAATCACAAAAAAATTCTCCCGGTATGTCATCTGTCCCAAGGCCAGATTCTTTGTACACTTTATGTGAGGACAAACCAGGAATAAAAGGATTGCAGTGGCTTTTGTGCTGCACTAGCCACTGGTCAAAGTGTTTGCACAAAACAGGAGAAAGAGGAAAATTAAATCAAGCCCATGAATTGTCCAGTTTCCTTGCAAAGAGTTACTTGTATAAGTAAAGGGCCTCATCCCTACTCTGAGGTGTGTGATGGGAAATAGATATTTACCTGCAAATCCCCTGCCACAGGCATGTACCTTTCTCAGGAAAGGTGGTACCCCTATCTCCTGAGGTAGGATAGAGTGCTGTTACACATATGGAACTAACCATACTGTGGTTTTACAGCATGCTAGTCATTTTTTGGAGCATTAGTAACTCCAAATTTCTATCAATTTTAGCTAATTTAAGTATATTACACAGTTGTATCCTATGTGATGACATGTGGTCTTCAAACGTGTAGGTGAAGCCCTCAAGAGAGGACAGAGAGCTGTCTCAGTGCTATATGAAGTTTTCTTGAGGTGACTTGCAGGGGAGTGTCATGACTTCCATGCTTTTCTCCAGCTTTTTTTCTTTCAGCTTTTCTCCAGCATCTGTAATCACACCGCCCTCTCAGCTTTTTCCATTTTGTAATTTTGCTAGATTCCTTATCCTAGACTCATCTGATCTCCTAAAACATGACCAAAACTTCTTGTCAATCCCCCTTTCTCTGTGTGACCCAGACACAAATGATACTGTGCTCATTTTCTTAGAGCCCATGGAAGCAGGGCTGTGTGACTAGATAGTGTGGCACTCGAGGTCTGGGAGCCAGATGTCCTGCCCTGGGAGGGAAAAGAAGGATAAAGGAGGTTGTAAAGGTGAACATTGTATGCCAGCAACTATCAGCCTTTGCAAATAAGATGAGCTCTTTCAGTCATCCAGAGCTTGTTGGTGTGGCAGCATGTACAGCACTGACAGAGTTACTGCTTCTGTTCCTGCCTCTGCTGCTCTGCAGTGAAAGCTGTGCTCATTAATAAGTCTGACTTTTCAGCCACTGCTAATACTCCTGTTAAACTTTTAAAAAGTGGTCTCTCTTGCTGCTGTTGTTTGCAGAAATCTCCTAAGCAGCAAGTCTCTAACTGTAATTTTATGGTTGGCTTGTGATAATTTATTTCCTTTCATACTCTATTGAATGTATTTAAATAGAAGGTAGGAGACACTACAAACCTACAAAGTAGTGGTATTAACATGAAACTACTGGAAAGGTTTGGTTGGGGTCTTTCTACATACTGACATATATAAGAAATTAATACAGTGTTCTCCTCTATAAGTGCTTGAGGTAGGATATATCCAATATTATTGGGTACAGCTAATATGGTAGTGCTTGTGCTGAGCTCACAATGTGACTCACATGTGTTTGTTTGCAAAGTTAGTGAAAGAGGCCTTTTTTTTTAGCATTAACGTAATTTTAACTCTCATCTGCTTCCTTCTGAGCTCCCATTCCTGATTCAGCACGCATGAGTCTGCTAATGAAATCCAGATGTCAGACAAAAAAACAATAAGCTCTCCCACCCTTCTGGTGGATCGGGTTTCTCAGAGAATGGAAAAAAAAAGAATCAGGCAAGATTCCTAGAATGTCTGAAACTTTAGATTTCAGTGTGTGTTCAGAGAGCAGAGGGCAGTAAGGGGATGATTTGAACATAAAATTGATAGGAAGTCAAGATTCTTGGTGCAAAAGTGAGAAGAAATCAAGTGATTATGTTATCAGTTACTCTGAGCCCTAAACAGATCTTGTATATACCAAAGTCAGTGCTACTAATGAAGAATTACTGAATAATGAAATAATTAATAACTAATAATTAAAAGTGGTGTCTTCTGATCTTCCAATAACAGTAGGATGCATCAGGGTTTGTTTTGACTCCAAGAGCTGTCTTTCCATAGGCATGTGTGAGGCATTGAAAACTTTTCTCATTTCAACTATATTTGACTTGAGTCAAGTCACAAAGTGCTGCTTTGCTGCAGGAATTTTCCTTTGTGACTGAATGCAGAGTGGTCGACAGAAGTGGCCTCCTCTCAGTGGCAACACCTCTCCCTGGGCTGTCTGACCATGGTGCTTGCAGATCTGGGCATGTTCTGCCTCTGCTGCAGGCCACTAGCCAGGCTACTTCTGCTGCAAAAATCCTGTAACCCTCCTTGTTGAGATGTCAGCTGTAGATTTAGGATTTTTGAATACTACACAGCTTTGAATACTACAAAGCTTCACATCTTTCAGTATTGCAGTCTTTTCTGTGGAACACTGTGGTTGCACCTATTATGACAGAGGTAAATCTTGCAATTATCAAATGGCACAGTCACTCATGGATGCTGCTCAGGAGCAGTTTAACATCTGCACAGGCTCCAGAGCTCTTTGCTGTCAGACTGAACAGAGCTATAGAAATTTGTGCCTCCTACAAAGGGAGCTGCTCTGTACCTATAGGCCCTTCACTACTGTGTATTTAGCCCACGTTATCAAGCTGTTCATTATTCATGAGCTGCTCTTATCTGAGCTGCAGTTCACAATGGTCATAACTTGTGGTGATGGATGGTTCAGAGTGGGGTCCAGTGTGCAGGCTTTGCATTAGAGGCTGTGTTGTTTTAACCAGTTCCCCTGGTAATTGTACACAGGGATTCAACAGGAGGACTGTGCAGAGAAACCACAGTGGGCACCAGTGCCAGAGTCACTGCTCTTGAGGAGGGCAGGCTAAGTGATTCTTTCACCAAGGATTCAAACCACCTCAGCACAACCCCTTGGGCCTTGCCATTCTTTTACATGAGGAAGAGCAGTATCATATGAAAGCATCACTCTTCATAAACATTTCTTATCATGTCTTTTCTTTCTGCCTCATCGTCGTCTCTGTTACAAGCCCCTGATACATTTGATGTCTGATAAGGGCCAAAAGCAGAAGCTATGGAGATAAGAGCCAGGGAAGTGAGAGAAGTGAGAAGACAGCTGTTGCCTGAAGACAACCAGCTGTTGAAAAACAATCAGAAGGCACTGTACAGCATCACCCTAAGGTTACCTAAACAAGGGCTTTAGCTCCAATCTCTGTCTGTGCAAAAAACCTACTTGTTTCAGTAGGACCTGAAGACAGATAGAAGCAACTTTGGATGATTTGCCTTCAGAAATAGGCTGTTGTCTCTCTCCAGCAGAATTATTGGAGCACATACAGAGGGTCTGACCCTGTTGACCCAATGTTCTGCATCATGTCATACCTTCTCTTTATCTCACCTCCATTCTTGAGATTCTTTCCCAATCAATTTCTCTCCTTATCCATCTGCTAAAGGTAAATTCCTCATTTATTTTCCAGAGTATCCAAGATCAATATTTTGACCCGTTCAGTCTCATTTCCAAGGTGCCTTCCACTGGTGTGAGAGAATTAAGGCTGAAGAATGGGTATTCAGCATACCAAAACAGATGGAGAATGGAAAGCACAGCTCTCATATTCCTTATATACAATTCCCAGAAACACAAGCCTTATCTAGCTTTTCCAAACTCAACCTTTTTTCCATTATTTTCTCTATTAATCTCCAGTGGCTGTCATGTCATTCATCACTTCCATTTTATTAATCACTCTGGAAAAGATGTTGTTTATCTGTTTAGCACATCTTGCAAGTTAAGACACAGTGGTTTCTTCATGGGATATTTTAGCATACCTGGGGTGGTTATGTTACAGCAAGGAACATAGCCAAAGTGCAGTGAGCATAACTAGTTAAATGTGTAGATTCAGATCTGTGAAAAAGCAATTTGAAGTTCTTGAAAAAGCCCAGACTAGGTTTTAGTAGGACTCCATGTCAGACTTAGCTAGCAGTTGAATAACCAGCAGTAAATATTCACTGCCTCCTTGTAAAGTTGATTTATTCCATATAGATTCTTTAAAAAAAGAGGAAATCTTGATTCCTTCTTACTTAAGGGAGAGATAAATAACTGAATTTGGACACTGTGAAAAGTACCATACTGTACATGTCCAGAAGACAGATCATCTGTCAGCTGATTTTTTTTTTTAAGCCCTCCTTGACTCCTTGATTTACTGTTGGAGAAAATTATGTGGACTGATCAGATAAACATCCAACAGAATACAGAACTGGAAGAATTGGTGTTCCACCACGTATAAGCTGAGCCTTTTCTGCTAATGTGGTGTCACAGGTAGAACTAAAAATCTAGCCTATAGAACAAAATATTCTGTTTTCATTTATGATCAATTTGTGGGAAAGGAGTCTGGTTTTAGCTGGATCTGAACAGTCTGGTACAGTTTTAAGCTGCATTTGTTTTAGCAGTATTCTGATATTCAGGATTTTTCTTAACTATGGCTGGTTACTAAATTCCTATGATACTGTTCTTTACAACCAAAATAGCATTTTTAGCTTTCCAGAAGTATGGGACTAGGAAATATGTTTGCTTAAATTTTTGTAAAAAGTGAAGACAGCTGAAAACAATCCACTAAAGATCTATAGGTATTTAAGGAAGAAATTGTCATGCACTCAGTCCTCTTCAAAATCTAGTGTAATGTACTTTTGCATTCATATATAAATCAAGAAATGGGGTGCACAACACATCCATATTAAACTTCTAAAGCTGAAAACCCCCTGGTGTTTGCAAACCTCCCCACACTTTTCATACTAAATACCACTTTTATTCTCCCTGTTACTCTTCAAAACACTGGTACTTTACAGGAGACCTTCCACATAACTCCAGAATATTAAATCACAAAAACAACAGACCTGCTGGGGCTGGCAGGGATCTGGGGAGATCAGCTAATCCAACCCCCTGCCCAGTACTACTCAGGTGTTGAGTATCTCCAAGGATAAAGGCACCACAACCCCCTTGGGCATGCTGTGTCAGTGCTCAGTCACCCTCACCTTAAAATAGCTCTTCTTATATCTAAAGGGAGTTTCTGGTGTTTCAGTTTGTGCCCGTTGCCTTTTGGATCAGATCTCCTCTGCCACTGGACACCAATGAAAAATGTCTAACTCTGTCTTCTGTAGTGTCTCCTGTGCTACATATCAGCCACACAAAACAAAATCTGGGGAGCCTTTTGAATTAAATATTAGTCATGCTGAACAGGTTTTCACTGTGAGGGAGGACGGGGTCACCACATTTTGGTCATCTGAGATGCAAAGTCTAACAAGGTGGGTGCTAAAATATGTGATTCATAGGATGTTAGAAGTCACTTGGACCTAAACTCTGGCTGTGCTTTAAACAGTTGCACTTTCCATGCCACAGTGCCCTGTCATGGAGAGAATTAGGGTTGTGTGCATTGCAGCATGCAATTTCCACTTCTGGAAGGAGCTTCTTCAGAGCTACCATCCTACCAGTCCCATAAGATAGGAAATAAGAGGTATAGTCATGACAGATAATTATGACTATGAAAAGCAGCTTTTGTTTCCTCAAATACACTCTGGGGAAAAAAAACTAGTCAAGTCAATGAATTGAGAGAATTTTGTCCATCTGAGTAGTTGACATGGAAGCTTCTCTTGAGGCAGGCAGCACATTTCACATGCTGGGGGCAATGAATGTCTAAATGCATTGGATTAACGCATGCAGAAACAATGATATAGAGTACACATTTTGACTGCCCCTAATACAATTTTCTCTGTTCCAGTTTACTGAGAGAGAATGGAAAGGAAGATAAACTAAAGCAAAACTCCATCTTAAGTCAGAATATCTGTGCTGGCTTTATTTTTATCAACTTCTTGACAGAGAATATTCTTAGCACTGCAGATTTTGTGTTGCAGTGAGACAGTTTGCTATTAGCTCTCAATTTTGAACATAACTTCAAGACCAGGATTTTCGAGATCTTCACTCTCTTCTCCATCTTTGCTGGGTTTTACCTCACCACCTCTCCTGAACTTTCAGCAGTGTTTTGGGTGTTAGGCTTTAAAGGCCAAGGCAGGCAGCCCCAACATGGTCAGCCCTCAAAGACAAATGAGCATGATTCCATTCAAGTCTGTTCGGAAGCATCTGTTGGTAATATTGGATTAGCTGGTCCACAGTGTCAAACATGAAAAGCCAGGAGATACTGTTAGCTGAGAATTTCACTTGGTGTAGCACTCTGACTTGATGTAGTTGGCATGTTCATGTTATGGAAAGAACTCAAAATCACAATGATTATGCCAATCTCGAGTTGTCAGGAGGGGCAAGGCAACTTCCTCGAACAATTACTGGTCCTTGTATTTTTCCATGCATTTCCACATAAACCAAACATTTCTCCTTTTGTCCAATGCTACTCCCTAGAAACCTGTCTGCTTCCTTCTGACCCCAGGCAGGTGATACAAGGTTTGAATCCCTCCATCTCAGCCGACCCCAGGACCCTTGGCTCAGATGCTGGGCAGTGCTGCAGAGCCGGCCTGTGGCAGATGCACACTCTGTTCCCAGCATTTTGCTATCCACTTAGATCCTTGGAAGTAGTAAACTTTCTGCTTGTTTCTGCACAACTGACCTAATTGCTCAGAGAACTAAATTAGAGTAGGCTTTTCTTTTTCTTTTTAATGACTAGCCTTGATTAAAAACAGCCAAACAAAAAAAACCCCACAACAACCAACCAACCAAAACCAAACAAAACAAAATATTGCTGTAGTGCACAAGATCATCAGTGATGAAGAAAAAGGTTAATTTTTTTCATAGTGTCATACTGGAAACTCAAGTTTAGCTGACTCTGAATCATTGTCCTGAGAAGAAACCTCTACTTACAGTAACAAGTTGTAGCCCTTCAGTTTTACATTTGCCTATGGTAAAACATGGTCCTGTGCCACTTAGGCAGTGACTGAGATCACTGTACCAGTTAGCTCTGATCACTGTTATCAGTAAGATCTCTTCATTATTTACACATCCCAGGCACTCTGCAGACTTTATTGTTCCTTATTACCTATGTTCCTCTTTTTGGCTACATCTTCACTTAATAAAATCAAAGTGAAACAAAAGACAGGTTTGCTTCAGCATCCACATATTAATGAATAATGAATTATTATTTTCAGATACAACTCACCCCTAAACTGCTTTTGATACTGAAAAACACTCCTTACAACCAATTCAGCTATGGGGCTGATGAAGGGAATGGTAAATTTGTGACACAGAATTACTAAGTCATCACTATGAGTAAGAGTCAATGTTGCTGTAATATTTTCCCAAAATATAAAAGCCTTTCTCATTTTGAATGTTTGGCTTTGACCCTATCTATATAATTGTTTGTATTGGTGTAATTGAAGTTCTACTTATGGTCCCTTGTTTTAGCAGTGAGCATGTAGTTTTAGTTAATGATGTACTTCTGGAGAGTAAACCAGCACAGCAGGCAGATAACCATGATGGGTCTGTGGAAAATATTCATCAATCAAAACTCTTCTAGTTCAGAGAATATGTACTTAAAGCACTTGAGGATGGTTAACCAGCAGACAAGAGACATTCTGGGAGGCAATGTTTGTTGTTTTGCAATCGAAGTTAAATCTTAATTTATTACTTCTTTGGAGGAAAGTTGTAATTCTCAGGCACTAGATGAAATGAAAAATGTAGTGGTACACTGAGGAATGTATTGGTCAGCTAACAAAATCTAATCACTTTTTTTTTTTTAACAAGTTGCAGCCACTGTCCTCTTTTATCCAGAAGTGGAGCAATACAATTAGTCCTTTATAGCATGGTCACTTGTCTTGGATTCACTCTACTGGGCATTGTTCTTCTACATAGTCACAAAGGTGCCTGGTCCCACAGGGATGGGAAAACTAGAAAGTGAGTTTTCTCAACTACCATTTAATAGCTAATATTAATAATGGAAGAGACAGCTACTTTATACAAAATAAACACAGAAAATCAAAGTTGGAAACCTTTCTGGAATATATCAGGTTTTCTGTGACAGACTCTGGTCTTTCTTATGGCATCTTGCATACAACATCCACTAGTAATGCTTTGTCTTTGTACTGGATCAGTGTGAAGCTCTGCATCACAGCATCTTTTGGCCAAATAATGGACTACTTCTAAACATTTTAGGTCCAGAAGCTGCTCTTTGATACTGCTTCATGTATTAAATCCTAGACAGTTCAATTCTGCTAAATTATAAAAACAGTATAAATCAAAATGTAATCCCACGCACTGTTCAGGGAGAACTGAACTGTCCCATCTGCTATTGTCTTCTGCAGTACCACATACTCACGACAGAAATACAACAGAGAGATTGTGTGCAGACCTCCCCAGTTTAGCTGCAGTGTGCACTGTGCTCAGGAATTTCAATCACAAAGAAGATCCTTTTTTACCAGAAGGCGGTAATGTGCCCTTCGAATCCATTCGTATCATGTAAAACAGAACTGTGTTTGTTCTGCCTAATGGACTTTGCATGGGGCATCTTTCTAGCACAGTCAGAAATATATTCTTTGGCTGTACCAGTCTGCCCTGAGGCACTGCAGTACCCCACAGATTCTCCCCAGGGAATTCATGCTTTTCGAAACCCTAGCCAGTTCCTCTTTGGTAGATGTGTGTGTCCCCAGGCCCTCAGTGCAGCATGTTGCTATTGGCTACATGTCATAATTGTAAAACATAGGTTGAAAACAGCATGGGAGTTTTGTCTCATTTTGTTAATATAAAGAGAAACTGGACTATGTGCCTGTAGTTCATTGAAATCAATCATATTGCTTATTTCATGGAGAAAGGGGATTGTTTAATGAGAAGTACATTCTTACTTCAATTACATTGTAGCAACTAAAGTAGCAATCTCTCAAGTGAGCAAAAGTATATGGCTTTTAGCAACTGACCCTAAATTAATGGGGTAAATTCCTAGAGAACTTGATTCCACAGAAGCTTGCTGAGTCAGCAAGCTCTCCCAACTTTCTTTCCTCTGCTTGGTAGTTACAGTACTCAAATTTACAGTAATATATTCTCTATATCATGTATTTTTAAAATATATTTTTTTCTTCTGTAGGTCATAATTAGTTTTACTAGTTTCAGAATTTGGGAGAATTTCAGAATTTAGATTTTTCTTTTCTTTCAGTGAGCACAGATGTTGTGCATATTGACCTTAAAATCAGTTCTGCTTACTGTCTACCACAGGCACAATAACAGAACGTACAAGCTTACACGGTCAGAGTCAGGCTGACTGTGGACTCACTGAGGCAACAGACTGAATCCCAGCCAGTTTCCTGCAAAACATGCTTTTCAGATATTTTTGTTAGCAGTTAGACTTCTTGTAATGTGTAACACATTATTTTGGGAGTAAGAAAATGGTCTTGTGGTTTAAGATCTGGACTAATATTCAAAAACATGTAGATTGGATGCTGACTAGTTATATACACTTGTATTAGTGATAATAGCAATACTATATGTCCATGTTTTGTGGATGAGGAACAGTGGCAAAATCCCATCTTACCTACTAGAGTCAGCTCTTTTGGCCAAAGTATATTTCTGTCTTTTTGTATATCTCCCACTGCAATAGACTCAGGATCTCCACTTAGTAGTAAATGATAAACAATTTTTAGACAAGGTTGACAAACACTTAATCACTGCTGGTCTGCACTGGTCTGGGGATCAATATGTCAAGTCAGCACAGCTGACATTCCACAGGTTTACAGAGTACTATTTACAAAAGACATGAGAAACCAAAGAAGAATTCAAGTACGATTCCAAACCAAGGGGAACCTGGTTTAGCCTCCTAGACTTGCCAAGCAGGGCTGGAAAGCAAACGAGAACAGTGTTTCATGAGATTTTCCTACTTCTGGTCAGGCCAGAAATTTTGCAAGAGCAGCTTTTCTCATGATATTTTGGCACTTTTGCTTCTGGTCTTGCCTGAAGCCTGGAGGCAGAACCATGTGAAAATACTGATGGAAAAAGCAACTTTTCTCAGTGCGTTTGATCTTCAGCTACAGCCTGAAAGATTCATGTTCTCATACTTTATCTATGTCCAGCTGTTAATTTCAGGTTTAAATGTTTTCTTAACTCACGCCTCCTTTTGCTGCTGCAAACTTGCAGCCTCACATACAGCTTAATCCTTCTTCACCAGAAGAAACTGAAAGCATTAAATGAAGTCTCATTCTTAAAAGAGATGACTTTGAATTAAGGAGAAGAAAGTGATGGCCTTGAAGCCAACCTTCAAACTGCCTTAACACTGCTGTCTACTTTACCCCAGAACTTCCCCACTTGATGTCAGAACACTGTGGCTCACGTGACTGGGGACTTGATGTAGCCACTGTAGTCATTAACAGGACTACAAAAGCTGATAGAATGTACTCCACATATTCTCAACCCAGAAGTAATCCTATGTTCTTTTCTGATCCTCAGTCTATGTCATCATCTAAAGGACAAACTCATTGGGGCAGAGACTGGCTCTATCCATGAGTTTCCACCAGGTCTGTTGTGACAATTTCCCACAAATACCATTAATACCAGCCCTTTCTTCTTTGGAGCGTTTATCCTCCATATAATGTAGTGAATCACAGAATACACAAGGCGGAATAGGAAAGGATCTCTCTAGCCCTCTTACCAGGAAGCTTTGCTTCTACTCAAATGAACAGAGGGTCTCTGCAGCCTCCCTTTGACAAAGGAGATGATCTTGACTATTGATAGGAATCAGAAAAGAAGTTAAACTCACACTTGCCCCTTTCCTCAATTTTTCAGATGACGCTATTCCAATTAACTTCTTAGCTAACCTGTTTAGGGCTATTTGCAGCATTACTCGAAATACAGGGTCATTTGTGCCAGCATGCCTGCCTGGTTTCTCTCTCACCCTGTTTATCTGCAGACACTTTTTCAATGCAAACACCTGCCAAAACCAAAAGCTGAGATTTGGGGGATTTGTACTAAGGCACCTTGTGTTTTTTTCTAGAGTGGGGACTAAGAGGGAACAGGAGGTGGATGAACTGAGCATTTCAGTCTTTCTTCAGTGTGGCTCAGAGCATTGTCCTCATCCAATCAAGCTCCCCCAGATGTGTACATGTATTAGGACCAATCACATGTGTTCTTGAACTGTGTTCTGGGGACAGGTGACAACCATACTCTGGACACTGAAATTCTGTGTAGGCTGCAATTTATTTCTTGATTCACCTACAGCTGTTTCTCAGATGATAAAAATAGGTTCCTGTGCTCATGCTATTGCTGCCTATTTTGATTAAAACAAGATGTGCAACAAGATCCTGTTCTGATCCATATGATCCAGAATAAGGGAAGAGTGAAACAAAGTTTTCTTTGTTTCTTTTCTAGCAAAGTTTTGGGGAAAGAGAGAGGAAAGTGAACAAGCAAGAAACAGACAACTAGTTCCTGTTTAGGTCTTAGAGCATTTCCTAGAGTTTGCAAATTACAAGTAATAAGAACACAACACTGCAGTTTTCTTAGCACCTCAGTTTGTTGCATAAATATTAGTAGAAGAAAGGTACTTGCCATGTTTAAACCATTACCTCAGGTGAATTCAACAGTTGATCCTTACTTGTTCCTGTGACAAGCAAAAATAGTACTGCATAGTTCTTAGTCTCTGTCAGCTTGCCAAAGGAGGAATGAAGGACTGGAATCAGGTCTGGGCAGCAGTTACCAGAAAAGTGATCACTGTGCTGGGCTTCAGATGGACTCACCAAAGCAGTTGCTCTCACTGATGCAACTGTTGGTGGTGTTCTCAAAGTCTGTCTTTCTCTCAAATTACTGTACCAAGCAAGAGCAAAAGAGCCTCCACACATTCAGAGCCAGGTTCATAATGGACAGAACTGGAGAGGAATAGGATGGAGAGAAATTCCATAGTTTGGTACTGCACTGTACCAAGAGTGTTGAGTCTGGACTGATGGTTATGAACCCAGTCTGAAGGGTACATATCATCTACCCTCAGAGCAGAGACAATTACTCTTCATAGTTCTCTCTTAGTTCAGTACTGATGAATTTTCTTTACACAAAAAGTATCCTTATAAACCTTTTTATACTGTTTTAGAAACCTTGCATTATTAATACCTTCAAGAAGATGTTGAAACTGAGATTTCAGATGACTTCAGTTCCACTGGCAGTACTATACTTGATCTCAAATATCTCTAGCTAGTACAGTTGTTACACCCTTTAGAGGTCATTGGAGTGGTCTTTAATCTAGATATATCCAATTCACTTGAGCAGGCCTAGAATGTTTTCAATAGGAATCCAAACCTGGGAAAGTTTATCTGAAACTCTGAGAATTCTGCCATTATCAAAGAGGATTAGAAAGATTAGAAAAGAGAAATAATATAGCCCAGATCAAAGTGAAGAATATCAGGTTAACTACTATCCTTGAATGGGCTTAACCAAAAGTTTCTTAGATCCTTACTCTAGAAAAGAAAATGGCTTGGATTGTGTGGAAAGGAATGATACTAAATACCCTGAGCTCCTTGATAGGAGAAAAAAAGAAAATACAGAAAAAAAGAAAAGAGCAAAAAAAACCACACAACTCCCACCACCCCAGACTGTTGCTTCTGTCCCACTCATCTTTGTAACTGGAGATCTTTGATCATGGAGCACCTGTTGTCCTTTAGATTCAAACATACAGTATTGAAAAGAGTGGAACAATTTATTAATTATTTACTTATGGTCTTTGTGAAAGCATTTCATAGTTCAGCTGCCTGGATTGTTTTCTGCCGTAATCTGGCACAGCTTTATCTCACAGCAAAAGGTGCTAAATCATCAAGTGTGTTCAGGCACATCTGTGATGCCATCCTATATGCAGTAACAATGTATTTATTATGTGGTGTGGTGTGCATCTGTCCCAGCAGGTCATTCCTATCATCATCTTCATCAGCAATACTCTTTTTTTTTTCTTTATATGTGCAATGTTTTCTTTTACTTTGAGACCACAGACAGCTTTGGCAAGCACTCAGCTTTAAAAGTTAGCAGTTGCATGGACCTAAGAGGACAAGCAAGCTGATCAAACCCAGGAGATAACAGTGTATATTTATAGGGAGATATGTTTATGGAAACCTATGGGACAGGCCAACTTCCTTTTCAGAGAAGACAGAGGTTGTGCATGCTCATTACAACATTTGAAAACTTCCCTTTTAACATTTTTCTTTATATTCTGAGTGAAAATTTATTGCAAATAAATTCTTGCTACTCCTGTCTGCTCTAATGCTCTATTAAGCTTCAGTTTAATACTTCATTGCTCCAAAATCTTTGGGACAAATTATGTCCTGGCTTAACTCCACCAACTGTGGTGAAGCTACATTAGAATAGATTTGGCCCTACAGTTTATCTTTTTTTTTTCCCAAGTGCTGCTTTTGCTTGACTCTGTACATGACCAGAATATAAAGGCAGCAAGCTTGCATTAGAAACAAGTCACTAGAGAAACCAAGAAATCCTTCTAAGCTATCAAATGTCTTTTCATGGGCTGTAAATGACTGCACAGTTCATTTCCTTCCTTTTCAATATCTTCTGGCAGGAGGACAGTGCTAACTGTCATGTAAACATCAAGTTTTACAAAAGAATTCTCAAAAGTAGGTAAAATACTGGTTTGCATTGCTTAGTTATTTTCCCCACTGTTTATACACAAACTGGAATTCTCATTATGGAATTACAAACAATTACAACTCCCAAAAATATTGATTTTAGAGGACATAGTCTGTTTCAACATATTCATGGTTCAGCTGGTGCAACAGCCCCCTGGATTTACTGCTGGTCTGTTGTGCAGCAGAACCCTAGAACTTCTGCCAGAGAACACCTCAGTCATCTAGACTAACACACTTTCCCTAAAGCAGTGTTTTCCCTCTCTTGCTGTCCCATTTTACATGACTCGGCGATGGAGTTTCACACTGAAGCCAATTCCACATTGTAATTGATTATTTGCTTTTTTATTGCTATTTCTTTTCAGGGTTGAAAGAGAACTGCTTTTGTAGCCTTAAGGCATGTGGCAGGAGGAGATGGAAACATTTCTTTCATAACATCTTTCTGATTATAGAGCCCTTTGATTCTAGAAGATTTACATTCAACTGAAACAAAAACTGAGACAAAACAACCATTTGTAATCACTGGTCACTAGTAGAATTTGGAGTATCTTATCGGGCAGGCTAATAACAAATTGGCCTAATCTCACAGAAACACATACAGGAATATCTGTTTATCATATTATTTTAAAAAAAACACAGTGTAGGAGAAGAAACACTTTCAAAGTTTTGGCTAAATCTGTTTGAAAGAGAGTGTTATCCTGTTAGTACAGAAGAATCTAAAGATAGTGGTCATCAAAGCACCAGGAGAGCAGTACTCTTCCTCATGTAGTACAGGGTGCCAGCAAATTCTTTGCTGAAGATGACACTGTGGCAAAGTTGTGGCTTAAATTCAGGCAGTTGCTAAATTGAGAGCTGTTGGAGAAATGCATAGGCACCTAAGAATCCATGAGTATACCTATCTGTAGGAAGCATTAAAGTAATGGTCCCTTTTACATTGCCACAGACCTTAATCCCACCTAACCTGCACATCTGTGCCCAGATGGTTTGCTCCTCTCTGATGCTGAACCTACTGACTTGGAAACTGAAGCACAGCTGTACAGCTTGTCCAGCTGGGGTCATGAGAAGGATTGTTGTATCATCTTTGGCAATTCTTTGTCTATTCTGACTAGAAAATGAAGAAATCAGAAAGTAGAGGCACATGAAATTACACATTAGTTGTCTGTAGTAGATATTTACACAGTTCTAGCACTGAGTGAAAATCTGAGCAGAATGGAGAGGAAGGATAGTGCTGGAAGATTGGAGGAAGCAACAATCACAGCTCAAAATGGAACAGCCTGTTGAGTTAGCCTTGCCATTTCCTCAGCTGATGCTGCTGTATTTCAGTCTGCATATTCTTGAGTGTTATCTGCAGTCTGACTTCAAATAGCAGAAAGAGTGGTGTGTCTGCCATTTCCTAACCTGACACCTGTACCTTACTGTTAGGGATTTTCTTCTGAGAAATTTAAACTGAAGCCTCACATCTAATACTAGGAAGAAGATGAGTAGCAACACCACCCACCACTTACTTTATAACAGCCTGACAATCTTCGCTCAAAACTGCTCACAGGAATTCTTTACTCCCTTGGAACTTGTGTTTGATCTATCTACACAAGTGTCATTCTGCTTCTGAAATCTATATGACATTTACTTATTTACTAGCAAAACATCACCCAGACTGGGATTCTGCCACCAAATCTTATTGCAGTTTTATGAAGCTGAGTACTTGATACATGAAGGCTCCTCTAGAAAACCTGATACATTTGTTTTTTTCCTTATGGATTATTTTCCTAAATTTTGTTTGTTACTTTATAAAAATAACTTTTGGCTTACATCTTAATCTATGCTTACACAAACATAAGTCACCTCAGCAAACTAGAATTCCCATGATCTGAAATCCTCATCTCCAACATTCTGGAAACCCAGTCAGAACTTTAAAACTGCCTCATCCAGTCAGGC
Organism: Polioptila caerulea; assembly: GCA_013397295.1. Taxonomy (NCBI): domain Eukaryota; kingdom Metazoa; phylum Chordata; class Aves; order Passeriformes; family Certhiidae; genus Polioptila; species Polioptila caerulea. The sequence continues at coordinate 682,944 of VYXF01008037.1, forward strand.
ACTCTGCTTTGATGACCTTGGAGAGGTACTGCTTGCTTTAAATGTCAACTACCAAATTTCCAAATCAGTCAACAATAATTTCTATTTCTAGCTGCAGAATCACCTTTTTTCCTTACAACACTTGACTGCTGAAACACTTTTTAGCATTTGCTAGATTCTTAGCTCAAAAGACAAGAACAAAACCTAATTTTTACTGACCCTTGTGGAGTTTTCCCACCCTGCCAGGGAAACCTAAATACAAGCAGGCTGGAGCAGAACAGGAACAAAGAAGCCATGCTGGAGAAACTTGCTCTAAAAACACAGCAGAGCATGCTGGGCTCCCAACGCACCGGAGACACAAACAATAATGGAAAGTGAGGATGGAAGCTCTTGCTGTGAAACCTCTCGTTCTCATGCATCTCTAAGGATATGTCTAGCCCAGAAGAATTTACATGAGGATGGGCGTGAGGCTGCCCAGCTCGGAGGTACAGCCAGGGCGTGCAGCTCTGCACAAAGCCCTTTGTGTTTACGAGGGGCCAGTCTCTTGCTCACGGAGCCATGACTTTTTGTTTACCCACTGGGGTGCTGCCTGCTGCTCCTTATTAGGGCCCCTGCCTCTACAGGCATTTCTTGGTACAGTCAGTGCAAGCATTTTTAAACTATTACTTACAAAATGGCAGTGGCTTCCCCAAGGCCATATCTTTGTTTCTTTGTACAATGCTGTGATTGTGTAAATTGTCTTGCGTAAGCACATCAGCCCACTCTGGAATTCATTTTTCCCCCCTTATGGCCTTTCATTGTTGTTCTTTTATGGTGGGATTTGTTCCTTTGCCATCTTGTCACAAATCCATTCCTGTGGCTATGTCACTTTTAAGAAACAGCATGGTTAAGTCTGGCCTTTCAATTTGCAGAGGTCTGGGGAGCACTGCTAAGAGCAAACTGACCGGGCTCCCTAGCACTGTCACATAAAACTGCAGAGTCTCCAAAACCATGAAGCCCAAAGCAGCCACTTGTGTTCTTATATCATAATCCTTTCCTGCATATAGCTCAACAGACTGTCTTCTAAATGTAGTGGTGTGACTTGTGACATCAAAGCTGGGAGTAAGAGAGAACTTCCTCTCTTAGAGATGATCAGGCAAGCAAGTCCTTGGATCTTGAATGCAGACACTGCAGGCCTCAGCATTGTGTACAGATATTTCTTCTTTCATTTGTGAAAAGAGCAAAACACAAGTGAAAATCAGAGTGAGAAACTTGCAGTTTCAAGATGGCACATCAATTTGGAGCATGTTTGTTTCCACCCATCTCCACCTTAGCTGTAATCCTGCTTCAAGGTGTGTTTTAGTAGTGGACAAGGTCCCTCCCTGGGTCATGGATCTGACCACTATTTCCTCAGCTGCTCATGTTAACCTGGCAAGTTATAAAAGAGTAACAGGAAAGCACATGTAGAGGCTTTCCCTTTTTCTTTTGCTGCAAACAGAAGAGGTCTGGCTGACCACCTGGCTTTGCTGGCTCAACATGTGCAAGAGTCCATAGGAGATGTCTGTATGGGGGATGCAGCTACAGGACAGACCCTCAGGGTTTATTACAGGCCAGGTCTGCAGAAACCGTCCCAGCTGACCCTGACAGGATTGCACAGGTTGTCAGCTATGCAGCCCCATTTGGAGCTCAGGAATACAATAGTCAATTTGAGATTAGGCAGGAAAGAGTTAACTATCAGGCTTTCTGAAGAAAGGAAAATTGCCTTTAATTAGCTTATGCCAACTAGAAGGATTGAGACTATTTATGTTTTTAGCCAAAGACTCACACTAAGGGAACACATAAATCAGGATCAGTATTGTTGATTTACCAGAAAGGACGTAATTCAAATCCCTGTTATCCAAAATGTGTTGGTTTGTCATTATAAAGCAGCACCCATGGATTTTACTTCTTACCACGTGTAAAAACATAGTCACATACTCCACTAAATGACCTGTAATGAATAAGCTCACATCTAACTGAGGGCAATGGAAATTCCATTGTCTTCCACCAAGCTTTGAAACGAGCCTAAGTGAGTCAGACATACAGAATTTTTGCATGTGTGTTTGTTATAATACAATCTCACTTCAGTAAACAGTGTTACATGATGTAAAATATGTTCAAATACTCTAAGCTCAGTACATAAAATAAATTACTTCTATTTATTATGTTTGCCTTTACAAATCTATTGGTTTAGCCACATTAAAACCAATCAATATTCTTAAGACTTGAATGCTATAAAGGTTCAGATCAGGTATCACAGACAAACCATTAAAAAAAGGTGAGAAATTACCTTCCTATAAATAAAGCGTGTCATCTTGAACACAAAAATTTAGAAAGAGTTTACCTCCTAATGTTAAGTCATAGATTATTTAAAAGCTATACTGTCTGAATGATGCTAGGTAAATATAGGGTTATGCTGCTGTTGTCAAGAGAACATAAGGAGCTTGATGTGAGTTAGAAGTATTTTCTTTATCGTCGAACAGCATGATTGTGATATCATCCCTGAGTCTAACATTAGATTTTATTCAAATAAAATCAATTAACATTTAAAAAAATGCTGCAGATAAAGTGGAAGCTGCCTTTTTAACAGGGATTCTCCAGGTATGCCTCACTCCCTTTTCTCCCCTAAACTGCGTGTGCATTTCTGGTGAGCTGAAAGATCCACAGTGCACCTTTCCTAGAACCACTTATGTGAGTCTCAGTGATCCAGAATGAAATACTCTTTTGGCAGCATACTGAAGAACAACCTTCCCAGCTTTTTCTCTCAGCTTGTGTCAGCCTCATGGTTCATGTGTAAATATCAGACCTAAATGTTTTCAATTCAGAACTGGATCTGAATGAAGCGATGTTTTACACAGGCTGAGATATTATTACTTTTATCCTGGGCTATGCTTCTGAGGCTGTGTTTGGCATGTGTCCTTAACTAAAATGCTTTGTGTTTACTGCTATCAGTATTACTCATGTTCATGCTGTGTGTCTCAGCACACCTGATCCCTGAATTTCAAAGGAAACTGTAAGTAGAACCATGGTATTGGTTGCCAGCTAAAGCTGATGAGCACCTGCCTTTAAACACTGCTGCTGTGCTCCTCCTAGCACAGGAGCACAGTCTGTTCATCATGGCTGGCCTTCTCTGCTAACACTAACAAGAGCTGGTTTCAAAACATTTAGATCAATCTGTACCTCTGCATTTCTTTGAAGCTTGGCCTAGCAAAGAAGAACAAGATTTCTGTTGTGTTAGGAAGAAAAATTCTGAAAAGCAATAAAAATGGGAAATAGCTCATTTACAAACGACCTGATTGGTCATATTGTTTATCCCATAATCTTAGGAACCTTGGAAATATTCATTCTGTTTATACCTTGGCTTCAGCTACAGCAGAAAGTATGGGCTGTGCTGCTCATTTTGGTCTAAGCAAGTAATGTGAGAACAAGTTTAATTACAGAACTAAAATTCATGGAGGTAGCAGGAGGTAAGACCTGCTTTTTGTGTTTTTCTTGAAGAAAATCCTGAAATACAGAGTTAGCGTGATGAGGCCTCAAGAGAAGATGTAAAGATGATTGACTGCAGAGATCATGTATATGTCAAGAGATAGCAAAAATCACCAGGAAGGTGATCAGTGGCATATGCAGAATAATAGCAAGGGGGAGAATTAAACCCGTATTAATCCGAGCTTTCAGTGTACTAAAAAACAATTTCTAAAAAGACATATAGCTTTGTCCTTTGGTAATAATGTCCTGTCTGCCTGCCCAGGTCAGTGCCATGCCAAGCTGACACCAGCCAGAGACCATTTGATGTGCAGAGCAAATAGGGAGGCAGCAGGCTGGCCAGCACGTGGGCAAAGTAAGCATTAATCCAGGGAAAGATGCTTTTGGGATAAATGTACCACTATTTTTATATTACTGATCAGAGGAGATCAAATAGCTTGTGTTACATGGAAGGAGATGAGTAGTAAGGGATTTTCTATAAAGGTGATGTTACAGACTTTTGTTTTCTTCCTGGCAAACAGGCAAAACAGGTGTGTGTGTGTGTCTTGCCAGGAAAACTCAAATGGAATTAAGCTGTAAAGCAAGCCCTCATTTTCTGGGGTGGTCAATGAAGATAATATCCTTGAAATTCCCAAGTAGTAACATTTTTAAATTTTCAGGTGGTGTTTTTGCAAGTGTTCATATAGAAATTGGAATCAGACGTAGCATTACAAAGGCCCAAGTATGTAAAGTCTTCATATAATCACCACTCTTTTCTGTTTTCTTTCATCTATTTTTGATGAGGCTGTCCTTAAAACAGACATTTCTATCCTCTTCAAACTGAATGCTAAGGACTCCAAAGTTAGCAGGAAAAGATAATCACCATACAGACCAGAATAACAAAAACTGCTGTTGAGGATCATGGAACTAAACTAAGAACAATTTCAGCAACCTGGCTTATACACTGCTGAGCCTGTTTAGAAATATCATCTCTAAACTATTTGCTTACACATGATGTAACCAAGTACTGAAAATTTAAGGTAAGTACTTAGTTCATTGAAATAACTATTAATTGACTGTTGCTATATATTCCCTTCCCAAAATACACAACTTGAAAATTAGCATTCTACTAGGAAATCTAGATGCACACAAAGAACTGATTCAACCCAACCACCTATCCCACAGGAGATGCCTGCAAATAATTTCTACTTTTTGTGGAATTACCTGACTTTGGAAGGATGACAAAGGGCAAAAAGTCACGATGTGGACGGCACACAAACACAAACCTAAGTTTCCAAAAGGTGTTTCTTGTTTTGGAAAACAAAGCCCAGACACATCTTCAGGTCTTCTTTGGCATTAGGTTCTTTTAAGAAGAGACAGGAGTTTAGTTCACTTGTACAATAAAGGAAGTGGAGATCCCATCCTTTAGATTGTAGTCTTGAAAACAGCTATATAATATGATAATAACAGAATAGATTTTTATTTTTCAAGAGCTGATATGATGCAAATGTGGGCTATTTGGAGGCCAAGATTTTGTGTCCTCCATATCCCAGTTATTTCCCCATTTGAACAGAGAAATGTTCAAAGGGGTATGTAGATTCCTGCAGACAGCTCAGGGCTGAGCACAGCTTTGCAGGCTCTGCTACAAGCATATCCCTTTTGCTAGAGAGCAGCATGCCAGCAGGGAATGATAAAACAGAATAATATGTACACATGGTTTTCAAAACAGAGTTTTCAAAACTGTTACAGTTCTTAAACACTGATAGAGATCAGTTACCAAGTATGCATCACCCATGAAAAAAAAAGAGAATTTCAGGTCTTTGAAGTGGTTTAGAGGGATAAACCAACCTGTACCTGTGCATATAGTTGAGAAAAATGAAAACATAAAGCTGACAGTTTTCTCTATGTCCTCAGTACAAAGTGCAGCCAAAGGAGCTACACCTTCTGTTCATACACAGGTGAGATTGCTCAGTGGTCCCCTCTCTTTTCCAAGGTTCATTCAGTAACTTCACACCAGCTTTTCTCCAACATCTGCATCAGCAAAACAAACAGAGCAGAGAGGAGCTCAGAGCTGGACTAGAGGAGACTCCAATTGTCCTGAGAACTTTTCACAGACACAAATCTTGACCCGGCAAGAGTGCAAAAAAGGCCATGGGAAAAACATATCCCAGCATGCAGGAGGCCAGGCCGGCCTGATGTGTAGTAGTGTCTCATGGTCTGTCACTACCATGACTTGGAGAGCTGCACTTAGAGAGGCTGATGAGACCACTTTGAAATTGTGGTCTAAAACCTTTACCCCACCTCTTTCTCCCCTTCTGAGTCCAGACTTCCTTCTAATAACCTGTCATCTTCCAAGAGAAACAGTCACAACCCCCATCTTTAAAGGAATATATCATACATAAAGGTTATAATCCAATTGGAAGATGAATAATGACATATTTGTTCTAGAGGGATTAAACTGATACCAACAGATATTTATAAGCCTGGAATGTGTGTGAGGGTCCCACTACCAACCAAGCTGAGGCACAGGGCTTTCCATCTGTGCTGGCCTTCATCACAGCCCCTTGAGGGGGGCAGCACATCCTCCCGGCCACAGACTATTGAATGACATGCAGAGGAGTAAGACATGAACTAAGAAACCACACAACTTTTGCCCCTGAATGATCTCCCTGTGTACACACTTCAGTGTAAAAAAACAGCATTTGAAATAAACATCTCAGAAGTTTCTGTTCTTTGAAAATTACATCTGATGTCAGCCTACTGGCAGAACACATCAAGTGCAGGCAAGGGAGAAGGGGAACACAAAGCAGAGGATGTGAACTTCAACAGAGCTCAAAAGAAAAACTGTTGTTATCGTTGGCCTGGGTATTGTGGCTTTAAATTACAAATTACTTTAAATTGTAAAAACATTCATAGCAAGCCCTGGAGAAGAAACCCCAGAATGGCAGTAAATAAAGAGCATCCTGTCCCTCTTTATGCCGTGGCTAATGTGGGAGGTAGTTTATAATCCTAGCTTGGCAAGTTCTGCATGTCAGAGTTGATAAGTTGAAAGGATGTGCATGTACACAGACCCAAACAAAGAACTTCTAAAAGACAGAAAAATTGCTGCACTTAGTGGTCTTAGAGGTTGAGCAGTGCAGCGACATTTGCTCTTATACTTTGGATTAGTTGTCCTGAATTTTTACACGGGCTCCTATTACCTTGGAAGTGGCAGGTGGCTTTGCATGGGTCCTTGGGGCTGGTGCCATAGGGGAAAGTTAAGCTCACAAAGTACTTCCTTGTCAGATCCCTCACCACCCTGGGAAGAGGACAGATTTCTCTTTCTGTTTTGCCCTGGGTCTGGAGTCTTTGCCTGGGAGTCCCACCTGCTCCTGCAGCTCACATCCCCTGAAACCAGACCCCATCCAGCAGCTGCATAAATCATTGGCAACAGGGCTGCAGCGGGGTGACGAGCAGTTGGGAGCACATGGAGGACTCCCCCCTCCCTTGCATGCCTCCATCTTCCCCTAAAGTAAACAACAGCAGTCCCCACTGTGAACCCAGTTGCGAAACCTCGTGGCTCTGAACTTTAACTCTGTGATGAGCAGCCAGCCCTTGCATGGGCTGTGCAGCTGAGAGCGCCTCTGGTCTCTGCTTTTCTGCTGCCTTCCAGCCTGCTGCCAGCCAGGGAATTCTTTCCACAGCTTGTGCAGACGCCCTAGGAAAGGAAGCCTGCTTGCAAATGTGCAGCTGAACACAGTGGTGTGGGCAGCTTAGTGCCTCATTTTTCTGGGGCCGAGGCAAGACCGAAGGCTCATTTAAATAAATTGCTAATACCAATTTACATGCAGTCAGCTCCATCAACATTTATCCCATGCCAGGTAACTTTTATTTCCCCTAGAAGCTCTTAGCATAAGAAAGCAGTATAAAAAGCAGGCCAGTCAAGTTGTAAAGTTCAGTCACAGGTCAGAGTAGTAACTCCCCTCTGACTAGATAATGCAAATGATTTTTTGTTCAGACATAATTATAACAACATGTTGCAGATGCTGATGTGGTTTTTTTCCAAGATGGAATTCCAAAACTAGCAAAAGCTACCACATCACAAATGAGGAAACCACTCCCTTGGTGAAGAGAAGATGGTACAACATTAAATCAGTGGAAAAGAAAACCCTCAAAAAGCCAATAGATGCACTGAAGCTGTCCATATGCAGAAGTGGTGGTCCAGGGATCTGAGCAGTAATGCTCTGCAGATGCCTTGCAATCCAAGCCGTGTTTAAAGCAATCCTTAAAGTCTCACCCACACAAGAGATTCTGGTTTAAAGCCAGCTCCAGGAAACAGCGTTCTACAATGTTTCTTTCATATAACGAGGACTTTCTTGGGTTCTAATTTATCATTATGATTATAGCACTCAGATAATGAAATGGAACCCAGAGCTCTGCATATTGAGACCAAGCTTACACCTTCCTCGCTAACGATTTCTCTGCTGTTTATATTTTAATTTGAAAAAAAATTATCTTTTATACCATGTCATGAGGAAATATACTGCCCTGAATTTGTAAAAAACTCTCTGTAAGCATGGAACCTCCACTCAAATTATTCATATGAGTTCTTACAAAATAAGAACAATGGCTCACACCTTGATATAAACTTTCTCACTTAAGGATCTCATTATTAATAGCTAAACCACTAATTTGGTTGAAATTGAGCTTTCAACCAAAATTTGGGCTTTATTGTTTGGGCCTTTTCTTTCCAATCTATCTGAAGATACAGATATGACTGCGCATTCCCAGGCATCAAGAAGTAAAACTAATCTGTGTCTATTGAGGGGAAGAACCTGACAGGAAGAAAAAGAGGGCTCTAATTGTAATTAGAACTGAAAACACATTAAAACCAGGAGAGAAGGAGAGAGCTTCAGGAGAGCAGCTCCTTGTTCAGCACGCAGGCTCTAAATCTCGCTGTAGCTCACTCAGGCTCAGGTTTCAGAGCCCTGGAAGATCAGCAGGCTAAGATGTGAGATGTGCTGTTCACAGTGTGTTCCTTGGGCTCTTGGGAATCTCAGTTTAGTCCTCTGTTTGTCGTAGGCTTTGAGCCTTTTCCCATCCCTCTGGATGTGGAAGTGTGTAAATTTATTTTCAACTGGGCTCTCTTTTTGTGGCAGAGGGCAAGTGGAAGACAGCAAACAACATGCCATGGGTACAGGACACACAAAGTGCCTGAGTGAAATTGAAATTTGAGGTGTGTAACCCTCCTTTAACTCAGTTGAGCTTCTTGCTGCTCACTGTTTGAGATACTGTTGCTGCTGTTGTGCCATTGTTGTTCTACCAGTAGACAGCTTTGCTCAATCTTTTCATTTCTTCTTCTGTCCCCAGAGGGATGGGGAGGCATTAGATGTCCCTGAACTAGACTTCACCACTCTCTTCCCTAAAATCCAGGACCTTCTCAGGAACATCTGCTCCTGCCTGTGCTTTTCTACCAGTTCCAGAGAGAATTATTTCATCCTCACACATCCAGAGAGAGGAGGATAAAGGAAGAGATTTCCTCTCTCTTCCTTTCTTTCCACAGCATGGAAAAAACTAACTGGGATGTCTAAGTTTTGAGATCTCCCTTGTGCAAAGACACCTAAGCCGACCATCCTTCAAGCAGCTGCATAGCCCTGACTAATGTCAGCAGGATGGGTGGCATCTTCAGCTAAAATGCATCTTCACTGGAGTATTTTTTTTGCTGCCTTCATTATGTATCTTCTTTCAGTTAGCTATACTCCAAAGGAGTGCAGATCTGTTGGATATATTCCAGCAGAAGAAACCTCCTCCTGCAGTCTAGCTGAAACACTGGTTAGCACAGCATTATGTCCTTTCAATGCACACCTTTCAACAACTTTCACAACTTGTAGTATATTATACAAAAAAAAAAAATCAGGTCTTCTCTGGAACATAAGCTGGTGCCAGAGGTTATAGTAAATTCTAGCGAGTGGACAGAAATCTTCCTCCCTGATTTCATTTTCCTCAGGGACTTGTGGTTTCCATGTAAACACTTCTACGACCAGGCCCTTTGAGACTTGGCTGGAAGAATATATGTTCTGCCTAACACATATCCACCATATCTTAGCAGCTAAGAAAAATAATTCTGTGGTCTCACAACACTTCACCACTATCACCTCAGCCTAGCTAAGCTAAAAATTAGAATAAAGACAAAAGAAATGTAGATATGTTGAGAGAAAGCTATGGCTCATAACAGCTGGTATGTTGTTTCTGGATTTTTTCCCATCTATTCTGCTAGGTTTCTAGCTTCAGGAAATAGTGTTTGAAACCATGAATTATGGTACATAAGGACAGAGAAAACATACCACGATAGTCATTCATTTCTCATTGCTACATGGAGCAGTAAGCAGCAGCAGCCCATGACATCCAGAGAATTTGCTCTAAAGTTTAGATCATCATTACAAACCATACAAAGGACTTTTTTTCTTCTCTATTTTTATGTAGGGTCTGAAACACGTTGTCTTAATATAGAAGATCCCCTTTGATGTCCATTCACATTTCATAAGCCAAGAGCAAAATAGGGCCTTGGAGGACAAGGGGAAAAAATGTAAATGTAGGTTATTCTTGGAAGTAATTTGTATCTCAGCTCCAGACCAGAGAATCTTTGAACCTGCCTGAGCAAACTGTTCAGTGTCAGAGCCCAGCCCAACATTGGATTTGCAGCTACAAAACTGGCAGAATACAAACCATGGACCTGGATGCTCATAAGCTCCTGAATATTCTGTATTTCTGGGCTGTTTGGGGGTTTTTTGGTTTTTGGTTTGGATTTTTTTTTCCATCCTGGACTCTCTCCTAGTTATTTATACAAGACATGTCTGAATCTTTTGGTTAGTTTGGTTGGGTTTTTCTCTCACATGCATTTACCTATAATGCCAGGATGCTGTTAAATATTTGTAATGCTTACTAAGCAAAGCTTAGAGTAGTGAGCCTGGATTAGTGTACCCAGAGATTCCCTCCACAAATTCCAAGTGCAGGTTAAAAAAATAAAAAAAGGCGGTTCTGGGACTTATAATTAGAGAATGCTTATTTTAAAGCATGCACCTCCAGTAAAGCAAGTTGTGAATTTGTCTTGCACATAATCATTGACATTCTTCCCTCTCAGCAAAATAGCAGTTCTTTATCCCAGCAGAGCAAAGTGGGAGGCAAACAGAGCAGAAGAGTATGTGAGTGCATGTGGAAGAGCTTGGACTCTGGTCACTTGGTGACTCAAGGACTGCAAAACAGAAACTGAAGCTTATTATGACAGGAACAGAAAAGCCTCATGTTCAAGGAGTGAGAGTCCAAGCGAGTTGTGGAGGTTTATTTTCCCCCCATCAAACAAAGCATTTCTTTTCTAGTAAAGTCCAATTCCCTCATGGAAACCCAAGCCCTAAAGTAGCTAAAATAGCCTTTTCTCTCTCTCCAGTCAGTCTCTGCTTCTTGGCCTCTGAAAAGAAGGAATTTTGAGCAGGAAGTCATGTTGGTTAATGGCACAGAGCAGAGCTTCCAGAGGAAACTTCACCTACAGCCATTTATAATGTTGATAATGATATGGTTTGTGGCCCTTTCTTTTTCTCTAGACAACAATATTGAAAAACAGATTCTGATCCAAATCCCATAGCTCTTGGTTTTTAGACACCTGAGCACTCATTCCCCACACAGCCTCCAAGAGGTGCTGGGTCTCACTGAGTGTGTGAGTGCAATAAACATTCCATTCTTTGCTAAAATTCAAAGGAACCTTAGGAAACTGGACACTTGAGTCCCACTGTTTCTGACAAAGCTTGTCTTGCTTTCAGCTTGCAGTTCTTTTGGTTTACAGGCACACCACGTCTCTATCTTATTCTTTGTGTTCACCAATACTTCTTCACTTTCCAGTACGTGTGGTTTTGCAGTTGCTTCTGATTTTATATCAGAACCTTGTAGTTCTAGTTTGTAATGCAACAAACTGCAGAGCTTGAAAGAAGTAGGGTAGGGTGGGATGTTAACACACCAATTGGCCCCTTATCAGTAATCCAGGTTTTTTCTCTGGATGCTGATAAGTAAACATCCAGCTCAACAGCCATAACCTTCTGTTTTCAAGCAGTGATGTATCCTGCTGGGTTACAACCCTTCTGATATTGAAGATATCTCCTGCCATGTATTCTCCACTGCCAAGCAATGACTGTTGACATTAGTGTTTCATTTAACAAATATTACCAGTGTGTGTGAGCATCAGGGGATGATTCAGCAGCATCAGGGGCCCTATGGCAGCAGTCCTAACAGGAAGACAGAAGTGATTGCTTCATGGCAAATGAATCAGGCCCCAAACCTAGGACACTCAGAGAAACATCCTTTTTGCACTAAATGGTTGTGCCTGTAGGGTTGCATTAATAATGACAACATATGCAAAAGCAGCACCTTGTTTCTCATCTGTGAAGTGGGGATCATGACTTTCACCTGTCTAAAGCCTGTGGGTCTCTGTAAACTCATAACAATAATCAAAAAACATTTTCCATGCACCATCCTCTCAGCCATACCTTTGTAAAGCTTTTCTTCAGAGTCAAAATTATTGAAATTTGGTAACTGCTACTTACAGCTGACTTGCCTTGGCAGACAGTTAAACACATTAAGCTTGTGACCAAAAACTCATAGCCAGTGTTGAGGAACTGACTCTGATCCTAGCATCTCTTTTTATTTTTTGTGTAGAAAATTGGTAACAGACTTCCATGATTAAATTCATAAAATCTGCTCATCTTTGAACTGCTATGCCAAAAAAATCAGCCTTTTATAGCAAGAATTCTACATGTGTAAATAGCAAGTTACACAAATAGAAGCACTATTGTACTACTGTTCCTTTGGTAGCAAAGAACTTTAATTCATCTATTAGGCTATCATAGCCTGTTACCTAGGCACACAAAGTTTCTGTGAGGTATAGAAAAATAAAATGGAGAGACCAGTTATCGAGGTGTCCAAAGATGAAATTTAATGCTGAGATATTTATTCATTCAGGAAGACCACATGCTCAAAAAATAACTGCATTTTCATCTTTGGGGTTATTCATGAATGAAAATATTCAGAGAGAGGAATAAATGTTCACAGATTCCCTGAAGAAATCCAAATGTTCAAAAATTTGCTTGTCAGTAACAGATTGATTTGTGGAAACTCGCAAATTCATGAAAGGCAAGTTTGCCTCATAACTACTGGATGAATTCCAGGGAACCTTAATTTGAGACTGGTTGAAGAATTAAATGGTATTTTGATTATTAAACATCTGTGTAAATCTAGAGCAGATTATAAATCCTGTCTGTTGCACGTAATTTTTTAATAAACTTGGGTTCTGATTTCCATAATGTGTGTTGAATTGGTGTTGCACTGTTAAGTGCTGTGGGAAGTGCCCTTTCTGTTACCTGCCTCAGGCAGGACTGACCCCACTGCAGACCCCAAGTCCACAGACATTGACTCTGTCCTGTCTGGGAGCAGAGCATGAGCAGGCAGCAGAGCCAAGTTAGACCTGCAGTTATCCTGTGTGCTCTTGCTGGATGAAAATCCTTTTCAATTGACTCTGAAATAAATATTTAGCTATATGCCTTTGAGAATCATGGTTTGTTTGGGTTTATCTTCTACACCATCATGTCACAGTATTTGGTAATTCACATCCCTTGGGGTGGCTTCCTACTCAGAGCATTACACAAAGAATGCATTTTCAGGCTAGATTTCCAGTAAATAACCCTGCAGTTCCAGGAGATTGACTAAAATAGCAGCACGCCTGCAGCACAATGCCACTTAAGTTCAGATCTCTCCCTTATTCTGGTTCTATCCTCTTCTGTCTCTCCCCCAACACTAGCATAATTGTCAGTGTCCTCTTCCTGTGAGCATCTTGGTTTTCACCAAGCCCTAAACTAGCTCATCCTTGCCTGCTACTCTGCCCCCATGGAGTCCTGCTCTCTTGATTGGTGTTTCCAGCCCTCTCCATAGAGTCATCATCTCAGGAACAGTGGCTGTCTAAGTTCTGCCAATACTGCTAAGAGTCTGGAGATACCCAGCACCTTTCCTCAGACTATTAGACAGAAAGAGCCTCAAAAGAGACATCATTCTTAGTAAAGTGGAATGACTAAACAGATACTTCAAGAATTTTTTTTAAATCTTCTAATGGATATAAAATCTTGAAGTCTATCTTGTCACATTGTTTTATGAGTTGCAGTTGCCACATGTCCTGCTGAACACTGTCTTTTTATTAATTGCAGATGAATTTTTACCATGCCTAACTCATTGTTCTCACTCTTTGTAAATCCTTGATTCTGGTTTTGAATGCAGTTTGGTTCCCATTCTCAGTGAGCGCCAAAGATTGGAATTATGCCTTGTATAATGCATATTTCCTTTAAATCTTTTCACTGTGTTATTTTCTATTTCAGATTATTATCTTAATCTGTGAGAGCTAGGAGAACTTCCAGTTTACCCACTCTGTACTTTACTGTGTGCTCATTCACTTACTGTGTAAAAACAGGGGAGTTTTTTGAAGAGAGGCTGACCAGCCTTTATTTTCACAGATTACCCTTTTGACCTCCTCACAGCTCAAATATAAACAGGTAGCAGGGTCTTTGCAGGATCTTGTCTACACAAGCAGAATAACCAATGCAGATTTTAGCCCTCTCAGAATAAATTGGCCAGAAATTTATTGTCAGATTAGAGGGAAATCTGTGCTGGACAACTCACACAGTTGTCCATCTGAAGGAACATCAGTTACACTTGTTTAGCTTGTAGACTAAATGTCTTGGAGGTGACCTTACAGTTTTGCATACAGACACCATGCTTGGTTCAGCCATTCCTAAAATGCTCTCCTCGTTTTGTCAGCTAGCATACTGCAGGACAGGGTGCCAGCTGGCTGGCTGACATATCAGGGTGAGTTAGCAATGTGTTGTGAGAAATGTAAGAAAAAAACTTGAATGCTGACAAAACCGTTTAGTCTTTTTTTCCAGTCTCTCACTTGCCACATGATTTCCTTCTTTTCCTCCTTGTTTTCCTTTCAGCCCTGAGCATTTGTTGTCCTCTCCTCTCTTTCCCTGGCCTACCCTGGCAGGAGCTATCACTGAGCAGAAGAGAAGCCTCTCTCTCACATCTGTAGAGCTTTACTACTACTCGCTTTTCCAGGCAGTACTTTCACTTGCCCATATTTCACTCTGCAGTGACAGCTTGGCCAGAGCATAGCACATTTTCCAGTCACAGATGTTTCTATCGGATTCGTGCCTGCTTCTTGGAGACATGGCAGAAGGAATCTTTTTTTTCTTGTACTTTAACTGATACAAATGATCCCAAGCCAATATGCAGCAAATTCCTTTGTCCTATTTTTGTCCTCCTGAACATATGTGTTTGCTTGAGTATTTACATGAGGAAAGGCTGATAATTAATTCTACATTAAAAAAAAAAAAAAGATATTCCATTAAGGATAAATGACTGAATTTTTAATATGCTCCTTTTCAAATAGCAAGACATTTGAGTACAGCTCTGGTCTTGGAGTAGGTGACAAAACATATAAGGTCTTGAATTTTCAGTCAGATACTTGTTTGCATGAAGATCTTCCTGAAATTTCTGGGAATTTCCAACTGTGCCACAGGTCATCCCACATGAATCCAGTTGTAAGACAGGAACCTAAGATTATTATTTTTTCCACACAAAAACTCTAGCTGACTGATTTTAACTGCTGTAAGAAGGTACAGTTCCATCATAGAATCTAAGTACTCTTTAACAAAAATATGTGCAGATCTATTGCCAAGAAAAGAGAACACCAAACCATGAAGATAAGCACAAGGTATTAATAAGGTGCTATTTAAAACACTTTTCTCAGAACTAGTTACTGACCTGGTCCTAGTGATGGAGTGTCCTCGTGCAGACACTGGCAGCAGGTCACAGCAGAGTAGTTCAGTTCACATCGATGCAGTCAGATAGAGTGTTTGCACACCTACACTTTCAACATTTTTTTAATGCATGGATTTTAAATACAATGGGAAAAATCAGTTGCTTGGTCTGATCATATCAACTTCCTTGATATTTTCTTTTTATTCCTGCCTTTCACTTTTCTTCCTTCCACCATTGCCGTACAATGAAAAAGGGGGAGGAAGAAGACAAGAGAAAGGAGGAGTGCATTCTGAGAGTTCTTCTGGCCAACCTTGCATATAAGGTTTTACCTGTAGTCAGGATCCAGAAAGCAATGTCCTAGTGCTCCCAGTAAAAAGGTAAATGTCACTTGGTACAGCCTTTCTGTACTTGCTGTTATTTCCTCACTGCTGAAGAAATAAGATCAAGTAGAAAAGTAAATTGGTTGGTTTTTGCACGGGCTCTGTTTCTAGAGAGCAATGCTCCCAAGGAAAAGCAGTGGCTGCACTAGAGGACAACCCACAGCTGGCATCAGGGCACTGTGCAGGACAAAAATGGGATGTCTGCCAGTTCTCAAACCAAATGGGAGCAAAGCCATAGGTATACAGTCTCTAACTTCCACAGTTGCCAGGAAAGTCTGTGTTACACCAGTAATTCCATAGGTCTCCTACGACTGTTCATCCCAGTCTGTATCACAGCTCTGGTTTTAATTGCATCTGAAGTTAACTCAGCAGAAAAACATCTTTGTCCCGAGTGATAGACAACTGTTTTCTTCCAGTTTTATGTAACCCTATATCATCACCAGAAGAAAAAGACAACACCCACCCTCACCAATCAGTCTTTTCTCATAGTGTTTCTGGCACATGTGAGCAGGCACTGCTGCAAAAACTGTCACGAATTCTTTGTTTCAATCAAATAATCCTAAAGCCTAAGAATTAGCCATTTATATGTTTATTTACTACATGTTTGTTTACATCTATCTGACTTTAATACATATCCTAATGGATTTTTTTTCAAATATATTTTTAATGCATAAATAAAAGACAGGATTATCGATTCCTAGCATAGTTGGACCAAAAAAAATCACACTCTGAGGCAGCTTGCGATCCTGGCAGCTGTACAGTTGTCTTACATGGGAATATAGATGCATGTTTGTCTTGAGAGCTCCCATATCCCTGCATTCTCCATAGGAAAGAATGGGACAGGAAATTTCTGGGTTACTGGGCTCTTTGGCGCAGATGTCTCTTTTGCTTTCACACGTATTTCCACAGCAAGAGGAGAGCCATGCTAAGCAACAGACACAGAGCCTCATTCAGCTGTGGTTCTTTTCTTTTTTTCGTCTGCTCTAAAATAGTCTGAGCGTTAGGAAGAGTAACAAGCACTGAACTTTTCCCCACATACATTACTCACACAGAGGAGTGAAAGTGGGTTGAGATAAGACTACTTTTTTTTCCTCTCTAAGGAAAAACCCAGGTAAAGTTCAGGTTCCTTCAAATTAGGTTTTTCTTAGAATCATAAGACCACAATCCAGCAAAATTTACCTGATTTTAGTATAATTTTTTATGTGCTTTTGAAGTTGAATATGTATTTAAGAACTTGCTTACTTCGGTGATTAGACTTGTTACAGAAGATTTAGGCAAACACCTAAATTTGGGGGTTCTATGATCTCAGTTCTTATGCTGAGAGCTTTAGGTATCCAGTGCCAAAGACACAGCCTTTACATTCTCAAATATTTTACCATATTCTGCTATCTCTAAGTTCAAAGAGAGCTTTTCTTCATCAGTAACAAAACTTGATCCATTTTTCCCCTTACACTCTTTTTCTGTTTGACCCACATTGCTATAATAAGAGTATAAAATTATTCACTTTACCTTATCATGTTCCTTTTAAGGCAAGACTATCTAGTAATCCATGGGGACGTGTGAGGAATAAGAAGGAGGAGGACACTGACATGTCCTAGGGGGCGTTCAGAAGTAAACCCTCTTCCCCTTGAAGTCCTGTTCTAGATCTGGAAAAGTTTTTCCCCTTAACAAAGGTCCTCTTTCAGCCATATTTTGTGCTTTATATCGAAAAACTACAGTAGGCAGAGGCTTACTGTGAGAACAAGAAAATTATGCCTACTCAGCATTTTGTGTGAAATTCACATCCCTGACTAGAAGTTAAGCTTTTGTTTTGTGATATAACCTGAGAAACTCTAGTGGCTTCCTATTCCTATGGAATATACAAAAATGAAAGAAAGAGGCAACTGAAGTGCTCAAGATGTAACAAGAACATGAGCACAACTTTTCTGGAGGGTCTAAAAAGCTTGAACTCCTCTGTGGGGTTCTGCCCAAGCAACTGCAGTGCATCAGCTGTATATCCTCTCTCCTGGCAGCAGCCAGCATCTTAAAACTGTACAGGGACCAAAATCTCCCAGTGGTTATTGCAAAGAGACCTGCTGTATTCAGATTGAAGGTGGCCTGGGGAAGGATGCTCAGGGATTTCCAAAAAATAATCAGACTTTTTGGGGGGTGCCTGGGAGGGAAGGCACTGGCATGCAGGCTTATTCCAGTGTGCACAGGAGAATTGGGAATCCAAAGTGATATCCAGGAAAGCACAATAACCAGAAATGCAAAATATTATTTGCTCTCATAAGTTCTGCATCAGTTGTGAGGCTCTCACTAAAAGAAATTTTAAAACTCAATCTTTTAGCACTTGATATTCAATTCTCAAATCAGACATCAATTGCAAGAGAAAAAAATGTTACCACTCCTCTATTTACATTAATCCCACTGGTAGCTGTGTCTTATTCCCAGTGACTTCTTCAGCACAGCTTCTGCTGTCATTGGTTAAGCCAAATTTGAGACCACATGGGTCTTTCAGTGCTCTGCTATGTGATTTTCCTGTGGATTATGAGCAGTAGGTTTTGCTGTAATCTGTTCCACACATTCTGACAAGAAAATGCAGGCTCAAAATGCATATAACAGAAAGCACTACTGTAGGCCCAAAGCTAGGAAAAAAACCTAAACCAAGGCACACCAAGCCAGCAAAACCCCCAAAACATTAAACAGTTGCAGCAGAAATAGCCAATGTCCATAATTTGTACAGGAACAAGGTAGTATCAATGTGAAATATTTTAGAGCAGTATAACCAGCTTTAAACCGCTCACATTTTAACTGATGACATTTCGACCACAGCTTACCACCCCCAGATATGAAATTTACTGAGCATAAACCAGCCAGAAGAAGAAGAGAGAAAACTCCTTAGCGCCTGCTCCACGTGATACACACAAGCGCTGCAGAAATCTGCTGATAATCCCTTTTCAGTTTGTGTTCGCAGCTAAATCTACTTCACTTCCCCTGATACTGAACATGATGCAGTGCTCTGAGGTCCACCACTAGCCATAAATCCCAGGCAGGAAGCAGTCTTCAAGTCTAAGGAGGAAAGACAGCATTTCATTTTCTAAAGCCAGCCCAGAGTAACCAGGTCAAACAAAGTTTGGAACTGAAGCTCTTGAAACTCAGGATATAATTGTGTATGTTTTTGTGCTTGTTTTGTTACCAGTTAACCGGATGCAACAAATAAAACCATTTTTCTATCTTATTTTTTCTCTCTGACTGCCTCATTGGGAGCTCCTCTTTGGGAGCCAACCTCTCCATGAGCCAGTGCTTGAGGTCATAGCTCCCTAACTTCAAGACATCTGCTAGGTCAGACATACTTGAAGAGAATCAGCTGCTTGCAGCCAGCACATTATTAGCACACTGAGTCCCAGACAAATGCTGATGGTCTCTCTTTTTCCAGCTCTCTAGCAAATACAGAATCACATCTATCCTCATATTGTATTTATATTTTCTTGTCTTGATCAAAGATCCATCTCCAATGCCAATACAGAGCGTTAAAAAAAAAAGAATTTGAGCTCTTAAATCTCTGAATAATAACAGAAAAAAAAAAAAAATACTAAACAAAATACTCTCTTCACTTCTGGTGCTAGGTATTGAGTTTGCCCTGTATGGTACTCCTAACTTTCTGAAAAATTGCAGAAGATACAAAGAAGCCCCTAATTTACTGTGTTGGATACCTGAAAAACAGATTGATGAACTATTCCTTGTGGAAACAAAACTACTCCCGGTGTCTGAAACTCAACATTCACATCCAGAGACTCTCTAAAGCATTAGCTCCTTATGAAGAACTTAGTGCCCCTTCTTATGTTTATTATTTAAAACATTTCAGTTATTTCAGTAACAGATGTAAGAAAAAGGCAAATAAATATCCAGTGTTCATCTCTCTGATATCAAAAATGTATGTACAGGAAAAATGTATTTAGTAAGGAATTATTTCTTCTTTTGAAGTCAGCAGAGGCTTACCCTAGAGCTCCTTCAAGCCACCTTTTCTGCCTAAATGAAGTGTTATTCGGAAATAGAACAGCCAGTTTACAGTAAGGAAAAAAATCTGCCTGGAAAAAAAATACACCAGGCTTGATTCAAAACTTGCTCACTGGAGTGCCAGGTTGGCAGCAGTTGAAAGTGCAATGGAATTGAAAGGTTTCCACCTCGCTGCTAAGCTTTAACACAGCATGTTAGATATTCTCAGTGCTGTGGCACAGACCTGCAGCCCCAAGTGTACTAATTTCTGCAAAGCTTTTGAAACTCTCATTCAGGTGCCTGGAAAAGCAGAAGGTACAAGGAAATTGGCAACATACCCCCCAGGGAGTACCTAAAAGCCAGTCAAAATTGCAGGACCTGTATCTAGGGAATGGCAGTAAAAAATCCTTCTATACAGCTCATCTCTTTAACAGACTTTAGGAGGGAATTGCTAGGAGCTGGAGTCACAGCCACTGTAAAGCCACCAAGCAGCATTTATCCATATATTGATATCTGTTTAGCTAAGGTTCAGTCCCTGCTCATCTCCACCAAATCTAGTGTTATGAATATAAGTAGGAAAAATCATCATCTATTAAGGGCTCCTTTAAGCTCTGTCCACTTTGCCCTCTGTTATCCAATACACTTCATTCTTTCCATGTATACCAAGAACTAATTTCACTTTTGCACCTATTCTTTTCAAGTCTGCTGACAGAAAACATTAAGGAGGCAATGTATACTCAGAGATTGATGCAGGCTCCCTACAGGACTCTGAGTCTTTTGCAGTAAACAAAGGCTTGCAAGAAAAGTAAGAACACTGCAATGAACAAATGTAGTGCAATAATAGTTATATTTTCCATCTCAAAGTATTTCCCCCATATTTTATCTGTTTACATCTTAGTAACAAGATCAAAAATTGGTCGAGGTTTAAATTTCCATTGGACAGCCCCTGGGGAAAGCTCTTCTGCTGGCCTGCAGAGACTGTGCAATCCCTGCTGAGCCCAGGTGCAGGGGAGCCAGTGCAAACTGTCAGCCTTGTCTGCAGTCCTCTGTAAGATCAGCGCACAGGAAGAGCGTGGGGTAATGGCTTTGGTCTGCAGGAACTTTTTGTCTTTCAGGAACTAGACTGAAAAACATGTCTTGGTAAGTCCAAAACAAGCACCAGGTTTGAACCAAGACACTTCAGAGCCTTTTATAAAAACATTCTTGCTAATCTACTTGATACCATTTGAGCCTCCCAAAAAGTACCAGTCTGAAAGAAAACATATCTTTCACATGCTGACTGTAAGTAATTGTGATTCTGTGTCTTTCAAGTTAGAAGCAAAGCATGGGGAACATAGAGCACTTGACAGTTCATGTAGGATTTGACAGAATCATTGTTCATCATCTCCACTCGAAATAAGAGATATGGAATGTTTCGTCTCTTGTGATTTCTCCAGGGGAAGTGAGTTATGATCCAACACTGTCACTTGGTTAGCACATTCATGGCAGGGTTATTAACTCATTCTTTAATCAGCTGTGCTCTGTCAGATGCAGTACTCTTGGATTACAGATTATTCTGAGCAGCAAGGTCAGAACAGAGTTTGGGTAAAGATACCACCACTGGCTCAGGGCATCCCTCAGTTGCAAATTGGCGGGGTCTGGAGGAGCTTACTGGGGTAAAACTATTTTATACTTCACTTGGTTTTATAGTCTCCTCTGACATCCATGGCTGGACCTACCAAGGACTGGGCTAGCACTTTCTGGCATGCACGTGCCTGCATGAAATGATAGTGCTCAGTGAAGGAAATAACCACCTTTAGTTGCAATAAAACTTTAAAAGGCCCCACTTCAGAGACAGCAATACAGTTACCATAGCTACTATTAAATCATCATTTACAAAAAATTAAAGTATTAGGCATGCCATACAATAAAGCCAAATCTTGACATGGAACCACCTGAATGCTGATGTCAGACACCATTCAGGATGTGATTCAAGTACTAGGTAGTTACAACCTTAGAAATTCTTTTCAGTTTGTGGAGAGGGAAATAGGCTTGTAACTTGTTTATTACATATTCTTTGGGAACAAGGAAAGAGGTGATTTAGAAAATCACAAGGAATCTTTTATTTTCAAACACAGATTACATTTATTGGTTTTTTTAAAGAGGTAAAAAATTAAGGTTGGATCTGTGCTTCATCAGTTTAAGGGTCATAAAAATGTTGCATTGTTTTAGCATTCAGCATAGTCTGATCTGATTTTGGAGTTGGAAAGCAGCACAGTTCTGTGTCAAAATAACACAGCTAATATTTGTAGCATGTCATCAAACAGATACATAAATTTAAACATCATGTGGCTCATTTTGTTTCTGAGTGGATTTACCAGGTGTGTGCACTGAGCTGTGTGTCAGCGCCGTCCGCTGTTTGTCCAACACACAGAACACCTGGGCATGGACAGGTCAATGTACAAACACACCCTGCACTCACTTCCTGAAGTGTGGGCTCATGCTGAAAGTCCTGTTTACAGCATCTGATGAGAAGTCTTTCTTAAGCTCTTTTTATTTTCAGTGCTGTCTAAATTCAGCTCTTCTGTGTCAATGTTAATACATACAGTAAGAAAAAGATAGGAGTCATTTAGCATTAAAAGTCTTTTAAATGTACGGTAGAAACAAACCAATGCTCCTTTCTGAATGGTGCTTTTTTATCAGTCCTACACACACAGACTACTAATCACAAAGGGGAGAGACATAAGGGCTCTTTGAGCCTGTCCAGGAGACAGGAAGGAGAAAAAGCAAAGGCACTTGTGCCCTTTTGTCATTCCTTAGAACATCAGGTTTCAGCATTACTGGGTTTGGTAAGAGACTCCTTCAATGCATAATCAGATAATGGTCACATCAGAGGGTCTGAAATTTGGTCAGCAGGTTGCCTAATGTTCCAAATATAGATGAATTTTTAACTACATGATAGATTTTACACTTCATAGTGAGTCTAGAATCAAGCTTGTGGTTTGCTTCTTCTTGAACAGCAGATTTTGCTAAAGTTTTATTGTACAAAATGAAACTCCACCAAGATTACTTTAGAGGAGGATTTTTGTCTGCCCAACACCCATTCACCCCTCTCAGGAGACATGAAGATTGCAGCAAAGAATTTACTGTAGCAGAAACCTCTCAATAGAAGAAAAGGCAGGGCACAACCTGGTATTTCTCATGTGCGAACAGGAGAACTATCCTCTTTACCACCTTTTGATGGCAACAGCAGGAACTCTTCTGTAGATTTGCAGTCTCTGCCTAACCCCTAGTACAATCATACACAGAGGTGCAATGTAGCAACTTGCTCTAACTCAGAGTGCTGGCAGCCAAACTCCATTAAATATAGGCCTCCAAACACTGAAGTCTTGCTCTTGGACCTCATCCCTCTGGAAAAATTAATTACTAGGAGGGGTTTGGGACTTTTTTCTTGATTTACATTCCCTTGCTCTTCTCTGCTTTCTGGCTTTACTGGTGAAAATGTGTACTGCTCGCTCATTCTTGCTCCCCTTCCCTGATTTCCTTGGTTCAGATGTTTGAAAACACTTAGTAGAATTCTGCAAGCTTCTTCCAGCTATGCCAAAGCAAACTTGAACTCACAGCCTTCTGAGGCTTTCCCATCACTGCGGACACTCTCTTGCTGATCTGCCTGTTATGAAGTTTTTGCTGGGTTTTCTGACCATTTTTGTACATCCACTGAGTAACAGCTAAACGAGCTATGGATGCCAAGGGAAGAAAAGAACCAAAACCCTACATTGGTTAGTTATAAAAAAACCTTCCGTTGGTTAGTTATAGAGCAGTTTAAATGGGAATAAAGAAAAAAAAAAACAAAAAAGGAAAAGAAAAAACAGGTGGGGGAGAAGGGGCAGAAGAAGAGAGAAGCAGTGTGGGCATGTGTATTTGAGGGAGCAAGGAACTGTAAAAGAAGGTGGTCTTTTCCCGAGGTACTGTCTCTTTAAAAACAAAATTTAAAAAATACCCTCAGTGTTTTCTTTAGTCTTTTTCATTCTTTGGCAGCATCCCAAAGATTTCACTGTCCTTGTCTCCAGCATCTGGAAACCATCAGGGTAAACAATAGAGTGCTAGGAACTGGAACCCCTGCCTCAGCTCCCATGGGACTTCACTCTGGAGAACATGAGAACACAAACCATTGGACACCATGTGGTCAATTACTTCAAACTAACAAATCTGTGTGCCTTCCTATTTTCTGTTTTCCTTGGCACCACATGACCCTTTCACAATGGAACCCAGCTGTTGAAAAAGCCAGACATTTTCTTTTTTAACCTCTTGCTTACTTTTGTGCTTGCTTTCTGCAGCAAACTTAGGGTTGGCACGTACCCTAGGTAGAAGTGTCCTGCTTATTAAAATCCTGGCTGGCTGTAATGTTTGCCTGTATTAGTCAGCAGAGAGGCTCGAGAGTATTAACTTAACAGGATCATACAGCAGTGAGGACTCCACAGGTGGTCCTGTGTTTTCTGGGTTTCCTGACGTTGCATGCCAGCACTTAAAGCAGATACACCAGGACACTTTTATAGCCTGCCTGTTTTGTGCAATCAGTAATTGCATGTGCAGTTGTGACCTACTTTTTAAAATTTGTTCCTAGTGCAGGTGTTGTATTGGCAATTGCAAAGAGCTAGAGTCATGTGAAAGCCAAAGGCTGTTGAGGGGGCCACCCCCTTCGAGTGCTGTGAAATAAACTTTGCTCTGGATTAGCCATACTTGCTCCAACACTAAAGCTGGTGGTCACAAAGCAGAGCCTGGTGGGTTCCTGTTCTTCCCAGCCTTTTGTTTCAAAAGATGATCTTTGAACTGTGGGAAACAGTGCAGTGTCACTGACCACATACATGCCAAGACTTCTATGCTATATTTAGATGCATCAACTTATACATGTGGTTCACTTCATTCAATAAATGGGGATGTTGAATAGAATGGACTTGTGCAAGAGCTTTAGGACTTCAGCTTTAAGTCACCTTTAAAGCTGCTGAACGTCCCTAGCACACACTAAAGAAAAGCAGCTGACATTTCATGTATAAATAATCAGTCATACATGCTTCTAGACTGACAGTTTGATTTCTGGGGAAAAGAGAGCTGTATATGCAATGCTATGCCTAAAACACAGGAAAAAACAAGGATGTGCCATGCAGCTGGATCCTCACAGCTGGAAGCCCACTAAGAGATGTGGCTTTACCTCCATTCTGGGGCTCAGCTTCAGCACCTCTGACCTCAGACAGGGGATTGCTTATCTGCTGTGCAAAGGCAGCTCTGTTAGTTTGCAAAGGTCAGGGAGTTGGCACCAGTGCAGTCAGGAGCCTTGTGCAGGGTAACCAGATTCACAGTGGCAGCTATTTCCATCAGATCTGGATCCCAGAGGGACAGGGCTGTCACACTGACTGGGTCCAGCCTTTCTCCACAGGCTGCTTGGTGAGGCTGGCCTCACCTCTGGGTACAGGAGGGCTTTCTAAGGCTTCACTGGCCAAGTCCTGACATCCTGCTTATACACTGAGCACTACACACCTTATTCATTTCTAGGGTGCTGTGTGGAACTGCACTGCCTAATTTTCATTAAGGTTACAGAAATCTGTAGACACTTCAGACCCTGCCAGTTTATTTCCATTTAGAGCAAGCAGTGGAGTTCCTTTTATATTTTTTTTTCAGTGTCTTTGGATTTATACATAAAACTTTTTCACTCTAATGGCCTCACATTAAAACACAACCCAACTAATGCAAACCAAAGGAAACAGAATAATAATATATATGTATCTGCTGTGAGCTGCAGACACCAACAATAATGAAAGCTGACCATTTTAAACTTCAAAGGCAGACAAACTAGGAGACAGCTTGGATAGGCTGAATAAGCAAGGAGTGCTTTAAAACCTTACCTGCAAGCTTGTTAAAGATATGCTGCTGAGCCTAAAACTAATGAGATAGACGCATGGAATTGGTGGAATCTTGTTCCTCCCCTTTCCATAAAGTGCAATATATATTTTGTGTACAGTTTTAAGTTATATTTCTTTTAAAAGAGATCAAGATGAATCATTAAATGAATTTGCTGAAGGAATTTCTACTGCAGGATCTAAGAATTTAGCCATTTTGTAGCCAGTAGTATTAATATAGGGTTTTCTGAATCCCCGGTCCAGCCTATAGCTCAGCAGTAATACTAGGGAAGCTTTTTTCCCTTTTCTGCCAGTACTTTTTGATCCCAAATGTCTGCAGAATTGAATAATGTGATACTGAAAGGGCAGAAATGGTAGGGGTAAGGGGAAAGTTAGGACTATGCAGTAGCAACTTAAACAGCACAGTACATGCTTAACCTTTTACTGTTTATGAAAGAGTTGGTCAAAAGTATGGCAAAAGTTCAAATCAATTTACTACTTCCCTGTGTGAGTATCTTGGACAGCTTCTTGTCTGGCTGACAGATACTCACACAAGTGTAGATACAGTTCTTTAAGGAAAGTTCTGCCTGTAGCAAGAAATGTATGTCATGCAGGAGTTAAGGGAGCCTACCTCAACTAACTGAAGCAGTCCCAGTACAATTCGGGTGCGAGCCAGGGCACAAATGAAACCACTACAATGGCACTGATGGATGACCTCGTTCTGGTGATGAGGAGAGAACACATTCATTCTCTTCATCCTGCACCTCTAGCATTTGACACAACTGTCTGTGAGATAGAGCTCTTCCACCAGGGAGAGGTGACAGACAGCCAGAGTGATGTGTTAATTTGGTTTCTGTCTTTTTCAACAAGAACAGCACTTCCACTGTTTGTTCCCCTTCCCCAGCTCAGTTTTGTGGCATTCCACAAGAGTCAGTTTCCCTCTGGTCTCTTACAGAATCTGTGTGTTTGCATTTACTACGTAGGAAACTTGCATTTAAATGCCAGCAATATGTCTGTGTGTGACACACAGAGCACAAGCTGGTTTTCACTGCCTGCAACTCCATCACTCCTATGTAGTGAGTCTGCATTCCATGGGGAGAACTGAATTCAAGGATGAAAAACAGCTGCTTAAAGGTGAGCAAGAACAGCAGCTGACACTGGCAGCCAGAGGACAGAGCTTTTGGAAATCTTTTAGGACTAGTACAATCCTAAGATTGATCAAATATACTCACTCTTTTGCGGCTATTGTGGTATTACTCCCCAAATCTAACTTGTCCTAATTCCCAAGGAACGTTTTTCTGTCTCTCCAAAATGCTGCAATTATCCATTCTTGCTGAGGCTGCTTTACTGCTCGAGTGCAATCCTCTGCACCCGACTATGATGCCTACACCTCTTAGGAAAATAAAGGCATTCAGTGCGGCATCTATCTCCAGAAATTCAGGAGTCAAGCTTGAGTTCTGTAGCCTCCCACAGAACAGAAGTACAGGCTGAATTACAAGTTGTGGTCCTACAGACATTTGCACTGGGTTCATGGGATATTCTAAATATCTTTGGTTATTTGGTCCACAAAATCCTCATTGAGTTGTTTCATGAACAGGGCCATGTTGTCTGAGGGTACCCACCTATTAATATCACCAAGAATTCCACAAGCACTGGTCACCAAGGGCAAAAACCTTTTTAATGGAAAGTTTCCTTTATCTTCAGGAATAAGAGCAACTCAGGAAGTGAGGATTCCCACAAGCTTTCCCAAGTACATGGTGTGCACATTTTAAGCTTATGTTCAAATAAACATGCACTGAAATATATATGTTTACAATGTATTTAAAAACTAGAAGTCCTACTTAGAACAAGATTTCTACTGCACTGAAGGAGAGGGGGATAGAGGTACTACTGGAAGTGCTTTGGTCTCAAAGTTGATTATACTGGAATAATAAGCTTTATGGGGTACTGTCTTCCATCTTTCTGTGAATCTAAAGGACACATATCTTCTTGCCAGTTTTGAATCAGCACAACATGCAGAACACTTCAGCTCTTGTGATCTCTTTCAATGTACTAAGTAACATGTTTAAAATGAGTTAATCTTTGTCTGTGGTTGCTTCCTACTTAAAGGAACCTCTTTTTCCACCGGTCAAGAGCATTTTTATTTCCAATCAAGTGTGGGAAAGCAATTGCAATTCTGATGTTGTACAAGAGATAAAGAGGCAAATTTTCAAGTTCCCAGAAAGTTGTTAGAATTAAAACAAAACCTATCATCTGTGCTCATTTTTGGTTTGAAATACAAAAAAGCTCAAGGCAATGTGCAATATTGTTCCATCTCTTGCAGTTTCTACACTCTGTTGTGATCTCCTGCTCATTTTTAAATGGAATTGGTAAATCTTTAATTGAAAACAGTTTACTAGTGCAATTTTGTGTTTAAAAATAATTTGCAAGTTGTATACAGTCAGATTTCTGTGACTTTTTTCATTAATTGCTACAGCTTGTGCATCTGTTTCTACAATAGATTTTAATAAATAGGTCCATAAGCTGCATTTCCTGCAACTCCTTACAGTACAATCCTACATATCACCACTTCTTACAGATCACAGACTATAAAGTTATATTTCTGCCTCATGGGGCTGAGTTATTACTAACCACCAAGCTCCACAGAGATGAGTCTGTTTATCATAATGTGACTAAAAAGAGCGAGTAGTCAGGGTGGAGAGAAGTGCTGAGGAGGGAGAGGTGTAACTGGAAAGAAAGCTTCATCTGTAGATGACAGAGCACTGCTTTTCTACAGAGATTAATGACTTGGAGGAGATTTTACACATCCTGTTTTTCCTCCACTGTTCAAATTTTTAAACATCAAGAAAACTGATCCTAAGAGAAATAAAGAAGAAAAGAAGAAAATAATACAGGAGGGCATGAAAGCTACAGCTGAAAAGAAAAAAAAACATGAAAATAGAGAACTCTGTTGATTAATTAGCAGTGAATTCAGACTCTATGATGGTCATTTCACCTCATTTAGTCTCTCATGTTCTGAAAGAGAACTGGCTTCAGGCAGCTGATCATCAAGAAGGATGTGCATGTAAGCAAGGCTGGAAGAACTGATTGTATTGCTCACACCATTTCTGCTGAGGGGAAACGGGGCACCAAAGCCATACCAGTCTTCAGCATTAGTCAGCATTTCAGAAGCTGATTTCCATTCAGATGTAATACACAAACTTTTTTACTCCCATTTAACTGACCAAATTTCCAACCATCTACAACAAGGATACATTTTTTGTCTATTTTGTGACATTAGGTCTGCAACACAAGCTTTTGGAGTATTCCTTTCAAAACCTGATGCTGCACACTGAAATTCCTATTAGGAAGGGACCAAAGGAACATATTGTATGTAATATGGGAGGAAATGGCATTCAGTTTGCTGCTTCTGTAGTCAGGTACCACACCATACTGGAATTCTGTGTCTTGGTTCAGACAGTGCCACCTGGTAAGTCTGGTTCAGCTAACACCTGGGCCTGTTTGTTTTCAAATACCTGTTTATATGACTGAGCATTTGGCTTAGGGAGAGCAAATGTGCAGGTAGTACAGATGCTGCAAAAGGAAGTTCATCTTCACACTGGCCAAAATGGTCACAGGCCCTTTCCTCCTACTCTTTCTATGGTAGTTCACCATTAGTCCAGGAATTTCAAGCCAGCCATAGGACATCAGTATGCCTTGGGTTCTTACTTTCTTCTGAAAACTCTACCTTGTTGTCAGTCTAAGGGGCTGTTTGGCTCTCTCCATCTATGAGAATGGAAATATCCTTTGCTTGTGGAGCTATTAGTCTCTCTCTGAATGGTCTGAAGAGAATTACCATATTCAAGTGAGTGCAAAACTCAGTGCTCTAAGGCTTTTATTTATTTATTGCAGCAAACAGGTTTGCAAATAGTCTCTATTTCTTGGACAAAAGAAAAGTTCTCCATTGTTTATATGCCCTTTTACTGGCAAGATGCAACTTTTTCCTTTTGTTCTTCCTATTTACTAGTGCAAATACTAAAACAACCTGCTCCCAGCTGTTGGAAGCCCCGCACTGTCCCCTTCCCCCTGCCAGCAGTGAGCAGCTGTTACTGTGCACAGCACAGGCACCACAGGATCAAATCCAGGCAATCTTGATCACTGCTTTTCTAGGGAGGAGTTTTGAACTGTAGTTTGAAAAACTCACTGCCGAGCAGGAGCTTCGTGTGCAGTTCTACTTCTGTTCTTTGTTCATCCATGCTGGTTAACAGAAGAGGCATCACGTACTTTCTTTTGGTTAAACACTTCTAGTATAATCTACTTTTAGCTGAATTAATTGTTTGAAAGAGGGTAATGCAAATCCTAAATTGGCCCCGCACACTTCAGCAGACTATTGCTAAGTTGTGGTTGAGAGCAATTTCTTCTGCAGGTTTACAAACCTGACCTTGCTGTAACAGCGCTGCCTTACATTTTCAGCACAGCTCTCCACATGCACTGTTAAATGTATGCTTGAACAGAGTCCCAAAACAGCTTCCAGTGAATACAGACAGTGAGACTGTTTTCCAAAGCAACATCCTAAGCAAAAAGCTGCAAAGTTATGATTGTGTTAGCCGGGGCAGACCACCCAGCTTTTATGAGATCACTTGAGGACTGCCACGGCCTACAGCAGTCACCTGGGCAGAAGCTGCAGATGTGTCACCAGTGGCCTGGCTGCCTGCAGGACAGCAGCACCCAGCAAGCAGGGCCTCTCTCTGCTCCCCAGGGGCACACCCAGGGACACGTCAGCACCTGCAGTCCGGGCAGACAGACAGCTGCAAGTCACCCCAGGGGCAGATGTGCAGGGACACCTGGCAGCAGCACCCCTCATCTGGGGTGCTCCACGCTGCCCCTACACACCAAGCCAGCCCTGGGGAGCCCTTCTGCCTGCAGAGCAGTGCTGCCCACTGACAGGGCCTGTGCAGCCTGCAGAGATCACACTTGTAAAATCTGAACTAATGATTATAAATAGCTCTCCTTGGTTAAAATAGTGCTGTTCTGTGCAGATCCATCTGTGCCCTGAGATGGCTGCAAGTAGCTGCAGCTTTTCTACTAACAGGTATGAATACTGACATTGGAAGTGCTCCAGTTGTTTGCAGGCACTGTGAAACAAAGCACTTCAGTTTAAAAGCAGAGTTCAAAGGCAGAAAAGATTTTTGCAGCTGTTGTTCTGCCCTGGAATTTGTTGTGCATATCTCCTTTTTGGGAACATTTTTTTGTTTCACGGTGCCTTCAAAAATATACTGTCATCACAACCTTCTTGCCAAGTACCACTCCAAGCTGGTTATTCACTGCTGCCCTTTTCCCAAGTCAAACCATGCATTTCTAAAATATTTCTCACATTGATGGGGAGCAACATGCTCAGTCTCAGGCCAACCTGTGAAGTAATCAGCTGACCTTCATTTCCTCTCTGTGAAGCACTGAAACAACAGTCTCATAAGAGAACTGAAAGATAGTCCTGTATGGTTATCGTTTCTTGATATCAAAAACGCCTCTGGTTTTTTAACACCTCTGGTTTGACAAATTTACTCGTAAGAGATCATTTAACTAGCAACAAACTGCAGGATGTCAGAGAGAGAAATTAATTGGGAGACAATCCCAATTTAGAGACAAATTTTTAAAATAAAAAGTTCAGGTAAGTTCTTTTGTGTTTCCCTACCTACCCCTACTTACAGGAAATAGCTACATGTTTTAAGCTTTATAAGTTCTATATAAAACAGCATTGTGTTGAATAATTTGATAAAGCCTGAGGGAAGCAGCAAAAGGACAAGATAGTCACAGTAAAAAATGAGCTCCATTCCAGTTCACATGCATCTACCCTGATATTATAAACCAGCTACTAGATCACGAACCTAAATTGAATAACACTGTGTGATCAGTGATGGCAAATGAAATAAATTCTGGAAGCTGTTCTTCAAGTTTTTTCAGAAGGATTAATATGTTTATGTTTACTAATATCACACAATACAAGATAATGGAGTTTTTTGCCATTTCACAAATCAAACAAAAAGCAAAGAATTAAAACTACGCACATAGACATCACAACTACTATTTTAACTTTAAAACACTGTGGTACCACCTTCCTTCTAGAGAAGATGACTATTTTGATATGAAATATTTTAAGAATATTGCCCACTGAAAAAAATTAGTGAAAGAGCAGGAAACAATGTTGAGATAGCTCAGATATTAATTTCTGACTGCTGGGCACATCTATGTCTGCAAATTTATTTGGTGTTAACACTATACTTCCTTGCTACACTGCACATTACAGAGAATGCATAATCCCACACTGTTTTCTTACATCTCTCTCCTTCATAGCACACTGTTATGTTTCCATTTTAGTTCACTCTGTCTGTTCACTACAGATTATGTTTATTATAGATTATGTTTAGAGTCTTGAAATTGTCTGTCCACACACTCTGAAGAGTTCTCTTTACCCATTCTAGACATATTGCTAAGCAGAAATATATCTGCTCCACTGTTTTATACCTGGTGGGGAATAAAGGACAGGCAGGACAAGGGATTTTTAAATACTCCTTTAGCTGATGTTAAAAACATGACTTTAGTTCATGCTGTTTTAACTCAAGTCCTAAGAGATGATTTAGGAACAAGGCTTTATCCACAGATAATTTAGAGAAATTCCTTTTATACTGCTTATTCAGATAACAAGAAGGATGAAGAGGCCTTTCCTGTTTATATCCCAATTTCATGTGCAGAACCACATCCTTAAAAAGAAGTGGGTGGTGGGCAGTCTCTAAAATGATTTCTTGCACATATTTCCCTGATTGCATCCTGGCAGCACAGAACATGCTGCCCACAGCCCAGTCCAACAGCTGTAGCATCTTGTTGCACAGCCTAAGCACACCCCACAACCATCAGAATGGATAAACAGTGACATGCTTGACATATATTTCTTCCTTTTCTTTCCAAGGAGGAATTGGAATGCCTTAGAACACAATTCCTCCAAGCTGGCTTGGCTGCTCCAGCATTTAGGAAGGGCTCACCTGAGGCACTATCCTACAGTCCCAATCTTTGTCAATTTCCATGAGATCTCAGGATTTAGTATGGAGCTTTACAGATGAACCCTCTATCAATATTATATCAAAGTGAATTGTAGGCCTCATGCTAAATATACATAACACATACTCTTGTTTCTGTTTATCCATTGAAGTTAAATGCCTAATGAACATTGTTCTCTCTCTGTATCCTTTTCTTTTTACTGCTGTTATTAACCCAAATTTAGAGTAATTACGAATTACAATGAAATTGTTTCAGTTTCTCAAAACCAATTCAAACCCCATTGTCTTTTCCAATACCTCTTATATTGAAAGCTATTTGGTAGCTTCTCTTCCTGCAGATGTACTGAGCGTACCCCAAAACTTTCACACAAATAATTTATTACTGTGAAGATCTAGCAGAGTGCAAAGCACAGGCTGGTACTGGTCTCCACCCCAAAGGTGCATTTTCATACCAGCAGATATACTGTATAATTTTAGAGTGCTCTGTAATGAGAGCAAGTGGGAAATAGCCCAGGGCATGTTTTTAATGGCCCACAAAATTAGTTTAACTTTTCACTAAAACACAGCAACTTCTTTAGTGAGGTATGTTTTAACAGTCTCATTAGAGGACAATTTAAAATAGAAAAATAAGATTGCCTGAAATCGACTTCCAAGACCTGCATTGTGTCTTCATAACACACATACCCCAGGGTTAATCAGGTCTGTGCATCACCCCAAGTATAGAGAGTTTTAAGTGAGCTCAGTGCTTGTGTTCAGATAGTGGGTAATATGATATTTGAAAAACCAGTGGATCTGTTTTCAATAAAGTGGAATATTCTTGGTTACATCATGCTGTCCTGAGCCATCTACTTGAACTCAACAGCAAGGGCAAGAGGAACCAGTGCTGTTTGTGAGGAGTCTGCTGTCTCATTGAGCAAACAGTCTAAAGGGCTCTCTCTCTTCCCTCGGTTGTTGTTGATGTATTTGTCACCAGTGGAAATGTCTACTGTCTCTCAGCATACTTCAGGGCTTACTAGGATGTCCAAAAAAGAGCAGGCTTTCCCTCCTTCCTATTGCTGCCTCTCACTGGTACCCTTTGCAGAGCTCAAGCTGTCCCCTAGGGCTGGCAAGAACCTTTTATTTCTAAGTGTTGCACAGGAGGTAAAAGTATCTGATGTTAGAATAGCTGCATCTCTGTGTAAAGTAAGTGTGAAGATAAATCCATTTCTTGTAGGTTTAATTTTGTCCAAGAGCAAACAGAGCTGAGCAGAGTAGATTGTACAATTGCTAAAGATGGCGCTGCCCCAGAAGAAGGGCCATTTGTTGCTAATCAGCTGTCCTAAAAACTAAACCTGAACTTGCCCCACAACCCCAGCTGAAGATGAGGTTGACACAAGACAGCCCTTTCTGCAGTTCTGCCAGACCTGAAGACAAACAGCAACTCCTGTAGGGTTCAAAGTTTGACAGAAGACCATTTTCTGTCCCCTCGAAGGGCTTTTCCTGGGGCCCTGTGCCTGTCTCCTTGCTCAATGAATGCTGTCTTTGTACCCACCGTGCTGACAAATGCCAGCACTGCAGAATAAGGATGACATTCCTGCTGTGGCATTAGGGCTGAGAAAGGGGATTATTCTGGCAGTTCGGGCCCGGGTGCAGCGCACGAGGGAGGCTGCGCGGCGCCGTTGTTTGTGCTGCGACAAGGAGGCCCTTGAAGGCCGCGGCCAAGGCGGAACACAAGACCTGTGTGTGGGGAGACGTGCGCGCACAGCCGGGGCAGTGTCCCCAGCCAAGTCCCCGGCCTCGTGGCACACCTGTGTCAGCTTCCTCCCGAGCCCTGCTCATTATGCCCGGGCGCACAAAGAGCCAGCTGCACTGGGGCTGCCAGCCCGCCGCGCTGGCCCGGCCGCGGCCACCGGAAAGCAGGACCAGCCACCTCTTTTGTTGCCTTTTCAAAATCGAGGGTTTGTTTTGAGCCTGAGGAGGATAATGAGCCTCTCACCAGGCACACACTGAACTGCACATCCCCTCAAAATGCAGAGCGGATAAAATCAACTGGTCCTTGCAAAGACTGAAAAAATAAATCAAGGGGCTAGAAGACTTTTGCTGTTGTGCCAATCTCCTCACAAGAGTCTGAATCCACAGCTTACAGAACGGCACAGCCTTAAACAATACTCCTTGATTTGGAAAAATAACACTCAGAGACCTTATTATACATCAGGTGTTTCTGACTTGTTTCTGTTCATGCTCTGTTTTATCATTCCACATTGATTTTTTTTTTTTTTCTTAAACCAATCTCGCTGCTGAAACAATCCCATATAACAGAGAGGAGTGCTTTAATATGAAAAACAAAATCAAGGACTCTTGATAAGGTTTTCTCAAGGATTTAAAAGTTTTCCCCTCCAAGATCAAGGCAAATTGACTTGTACTACATCCCTGGAAGCAGAGCAAGCATGAATCTATCCTTAGACTAGCATCTGTCAATGGAAAGAGTATCAGGATGAAACAGGAAAGGGGAAACAGTAGCACTAGGGATAAAGAACTGCACATATCCCTTCCCCAAATCTTCATCCAACCTCTCCAATCATCTTCTGCAGCAAACACCGTGACAAGCATTTTACACCAGATGCTTCTTGCACAATACCTTTTGAAAAATGAATAGTTTCTTAGCCTTGAGCAAACGACAGTGAGACAGTATCTAGTAAAGATCTTTTCTTGTGGGCTGTTCACTGTGTCAAGATGACTGCCTTAGACTTAAGAAACACTAAAGATGGCCTTGGTCACAAATGTGTTCCCATGACAAGAACTGAACCCAGCACAAAGCCTTACCATGCCTTCTGTGCCCTACAGCCCTTTGGTGGATCCTCTGTTCCCATGAGATTTCAATTAGAACATGTATTCTTCCTTTCTGTTGTTTATTAATGAGCTTTTCACTTCAGTGGCCTGTGGGATATTGAAACTATCTGCTAAAAAGTGGGATGAGATATTTTGAACAGGGTGAGGAATTTCTAAAATAAAGGAAAAACTGTTCCTAGTCATGTAAAATAGCTGAAGAGCTGTTCTTCCTATGTGCTTTCTGATGCTGTGTGTTATTCACTAGTAAAAGAGGTACCTAACTTGGTACTGGGGTCTGGTGTTGGCTTGTTTTTTCTTGAAAAGAATTTCTTCCTCTGGGTAGAAAGATTTACTCTGTAAGGCACCTTCATACACTAATCTATGTTGAAGAATATGGAACTACCAGTTGGCCTCAGGCCACCCTTCTATTTTGGTTCAGCTGCTAGCAACAGGTCTGGGGTACTGCCAACATCATATGCTCCAAGCTGTCCAGTGTGAGATGACAGTGAAATGTGTCCTATGGTGACAGCTACTGCTGGGTACACAGGCAGGAAAGCGTTGGCTTTCCGGAAGTGAGACCTTAGGTATCCATGATAAGGAAATGCTGTGTGTGAGTGTCTTTGACAATAATTTCTTAAATATAGGAAATGCCATTGGTGCCACTGGACAAACATTGTGAAGATTGCAAATGGTGGATTAATTTTGATTCTAAAGGACTAGGCAAATCGGTAATAAAAAAATTTGGAATAAAAATGCCATCAACTTGCCTGAAAGGAAATGGTGATTACAGCTCACTTGTTTAGACAGTTCCCATTTTGTTTCAGTTTCCTGACAATATTCTGGTCAAAACAGTTTCCATTCAAAACTTTTAACAGCAGTGACTATCTTATACAGAATGGGCCTAAAACATAGGTGTTCAAAAGACTGACTTACAGTACAGGCAGCCTGATTAGGCAGATAGGGTTTCCTATTTCAACACAGAAAAGATTTTATTTCTCTCAAAAACTCACACCACATCCATGGCCTGAGTCAACCTAGGACCTTTTTGTTTCCCAGGAAGCTTCAGATAAACGTCCTCCTGGCTTATTTTATGACTGAATAGAACAACAAAATAGTTAGTTATGAAAAGACAAAGAGTCAGTTTACTAACAGAAGGCAGAATCTGAACAGTTGAAAAGGCTATAAATTTTATTCCTTGTTCTTGTGTTATGGTCACCTCCTAGATGCCACTTTTCTCCATTCCTTCTAGCAAGAACTCTGATGTGAGAAGTGCTCTTCAGCCAACATTGCCTTTGTTGTCCTCTTGCCCTTCACATACCTATTGGTATTCTCACTCTCTGCTTACTGGTTGGTCTCCATCCTTCCTCACCTTCAAGGTACTACATATTTCTGCATGTGATTAACAAAGACATAACAGAGGGAATCAGTTTGCTTCAGCTTGTTTTCATGAGAATTTCAGTAAAACGCTCAAAGTTCTTGTAGCACTACAAACATGAACTATGAATCTTACAGAATGGTTGATGAAGTCTGGCAGCTGCTGATGCTGTTCTTGGGGAATGACAAGTGATTCTTTAGATGATTCAAGTTAGCTTTGCACGGAGTGGAAAAAAAAACAGTCAAGGAGCCCAGTGGAAAATACAAATACAACTGCAGGAACAGGAGGCACTGAGAAGGGGAGGATGGAAGAGATTAGAGGTGCAGATTCCTGCTGTATTACCACAAACTGCGCAGCAAAGGATGGCTTTAGGTCATCTAAAAGTGTGGGTGTATATGCAACCCCATGGCTACATTTAAAACACTGAGACTTTCTGATGCATTTCAGTTAAGATGTTAAAAGCTTGCTTTTTCATCACGGGGAGAACAAGCATACCATAGAAGAAAACCTATCAGGGAGTTCCTCCCAGGCACCTCTACATGCACAGGTGGCCAGAGCCAGGAGCAGTCAGGCAGTGTCATGCACATGAACCAAGTCAGGTAGCTGGGATTTGATGGCTCTTGAGGTAGACAAACAAACACATGGCTGCTCTGGGCACAAAGGGTGGGTGCCTAAGACTTTCTTGTATGCAATATGCTCACGTATGGCCCAGCACAATGTTTCTAGAGCAAAGAATACTGGGACAAGAAAATGCCTCCTTCACATTTATGCAGTTTACATATCAGAAGTCATGTTTCATTTTTGGGCTATGCACAGCGTGGCTTTTTCCAGGCTCAAAAAGAATGCTGTAATTTAAAGCAGGCTGACTCAACTGGTGTTTTGGTATGTCATGTCGTAGACAGCATGGCAGGGGGGAAGGTGGAGGGAAGGAGGCTGAGGTGGAGAAAAGGAGGGCGGTTGCTCATCTGGTCTTTATTTCCTTTCCCTGTTTCTTAATAGTTCAAGCAAAGGGCCCATTCCAGCCAGAAGCAATGACACTCTTGCTGTGGTATTTCATCTTGGAGGAGGACAGGCCACAGCTTGCCCTGTGTGCTGTGGGGTGGGGGAGATGACAGGGGGCAGGTAGTCCTTATGCTGCATTTGGTACAGGGGGAAGCTTTCTAAGAGAGCCTAAGCTTCATCTTTGGCATAAAGAATTTCCTAGCTGGAAATCCTTGCAACTGTGTAGGCACTTGCCTTACCTTCTGTTGTTTCTTGTTTTTTTATGATGTATCAATGGAGATGCCACAAGTAGATAATTGAAAATGACAGTTCTGACTGCTTTAACCAGTTAGGTTGTAGAGAAAAAAAATTGAAGAAAAACATCCATAAGCAGAAACTTTATAAAAAAATGGCTCAAAGGGGTGAGGCCAGGGTCACCAGTGACAGGCCTATAGCAGTCCTTGTTCAAAACTCCTGCCTGAGAATTATGTAACAAGATTCATGCCCTCTGCTCACTTTTGTAGCAGCAAACATTGATTAAACTCCCAGAATGTGAGGTACACTAGCACTACCCATACTCCAGATGAGAATTCAAACATGGAGAGATCAGGTAACTTGTCCACAAACCAACAGAAAGAGCCTGTAGTCAAGCCAGGAAGGAAACCCTGGGTCTGCAGAGCCCCAGTCCTGTGCCTTAACCACAAGATCACATTACTCTCATGATCCTGCCCTCTCCTGCTGGAGTTCTCTTACTGTAGTTATACCCATTCTCATGCTGTGTGTGGGATATGCCATGAACCAGGTCTTGAATCCTTAAGGATTTAGCGGGTAGTTGAAAGAGATCCTGTCCCTTTCAGAACAGAAGGAAGGAAGAAGGCTGAGTTCTCCTAGAAACATCCTTTCCCCTGAAACTTGCCCTTATCATCTTAACAATATTTCCTTTACTTTCCAAGAGTTGTTTTGAAGAGATAAAACCTTTACATGAGCAAAAGCATTTCTAATTCAGGCTAAAAGAAATCCAGCATTATAATAATTCATACACATAAGAATGGAACAAAAAGTGTGTCGGTGCAGAGGGTGCAACAAGCAACAAAAAAAAATTGGAGCAAAACATGCCATTTCCTGGTAAATTGCTGAAGCTGCATTTTGTATTGCATTGAATTAAAATATTCTCTACTTTGCCACCTCCTTCTCCTCCCCACCTCCCAGTGCAATGCTTTCCCCTGCACACCCTTTGCATAGCCTGTAGAGTACAAATCACTCATCCTTTGGTCACTGTCAGAGCTGGGGACAATGACTGTGCAGGGAACTGCATACAAACTGGATATAGTTCTTAAATTTTTTTTTTATTAATTGAGGATATTCAGATATCTGTTGTATGAGTTTAAACTTGTAGGCAACAAACTGTGAGTATGGGAAAAACAATATTTTGGGATGACAGTTTCATTTAAAAACTAAGCAAGAAATTAATGTTTTTTTAAGATATATTAATATCAAAGATACTAATTGGAATAAAGTTCTTGTTTATTGTAATATCCCTGTTAAAGTCATCCAAGTCCTTAAACAACTATACCTCAAATGAAAAAGTACCTTATCATAAAGCAGTCATCTCCCCTGGCATCCTAGGACATCAACATATTGTGTTTCAAAGAACAAGTGAAAGTAGCAGATTCCCAAGTTGACATTTCTTCTTAAGATCACTGATATATTAAAGTTCCTCCCCAAGTACTTCCAGCAAGTGTAGCACAGCAGATATCTGGCTTGGAGGAAAACCACAACAGGTCTAGATTTACAAAAGGATTAAGGCACCAAAAGCTATGGCTTGTCATAGAGAAGAATTTTACAGTGCCTCTCAAGCAGCAGAGAAATCTCTCTCCCCTCAGCATCTACAGACCTCTTTAATACAGGCATTTTCTCTACTCCCCTGTGTAAATTGACACCAAAGTTATATCGAGCTGCACCCAGAAGAATAAGCTCCAGTAGTTCATGAAGAGAATGTACTAAATGTTTTGCAAATTGCCATGCATGCAATTAAATTTCCAGTGTAGTTTTCAAACAGTTAAAATAGTAAGGACAACCCTATTATTTTGCATATAGTTGGAAGAGAGAAAAGCCTCAGATTCTCAGCTGTAACACACCAAAAATCAACACAAGCTCTATGGTCACACCATAAATTGGAAAATTCTCTGATCCAAATACTCTTGAAAGTATGCCTTGACCAAATAGTGGTGTACCCAGTCTAGCCTGGACATGTCTATGTCCTTGTCTGGACCCTAGTCTTCCCATGCAGCTTCTTTACCTGGACACTTAATAAGGAAAGAAATACCATCACAGAATCAACTGGAGATCTGTAGCTTTGTCTCATCATCATAATTTCATCTACATCTTTTCTTCAGGTAGAAACTTTGCACAAACATATCCCAGAGCATCAATGAAGCAGAAAGCAGCATCTCAGTTGTTGAATTTGGCTCCAAAAGAACCTGCTACTCACTTAGATTTGGAATAGAATTGCCTTCAATGACACCTGTCTGCCTTCCCATCTGTTCAGAACAGTCTCATGACCTATGGAGAGGCAAAGGGTCTGTCTGAACTACTCCACTGCTTTGTAAGGAACAGATCATAATCCTTAGACCTGTCAGCTTCTCAGTAGATCAGTGCCCCAGCTGTGCCACATTAGCCCTAGGAGAATTGTGAAATCCACATGAAGGCATCTGAGGTGAACCAATTAAACAAGTCCAAAATGTGAGTCTTGACCTCAGCTTGGAAGAGATAATGCTTGATTATAGCAAGAGTTTGACCCTCCCTTCTCCAAAACCCTGATTCCAACTACTAAATACATATGAACATATTAGATAGAGTGTAACACCAGAGGGGGAGGGAGAGGACTGAGTATTGCCATTGTATGTTCTCAAGCAACAGATGAAGAGGGACAAAAGAGTCCAAACATCAGGAAACTATTAAAATGAATACATTCCTAGTTTCTTCATAATTAATTCAGCATGTCCAATTTTGTATCAGAGAAGGGAAAGGAAAGATTTTGACCACTTCCTTTTATCTCAAGCTGTTTGGAAGAATATGATCTTGTCATGCTGACAAGAAGTGCCTCACTGCATCCCAGCAGGCAAGTCTAATTTTAACTCTTCCACATGCCTAATTTGAGATGCAAATCCCTATTTTCTGTATGACATACAACTCTTCAATTACTCAGCGAAGACTCAGGTTTGCTTAGGCACACTCCATCCCCACTTTCTAGCCCCACCCCATTTTCAATTTGTACTGCATTAAACAATACTTTGAAAACAGTTTTCACTATGCAATTTCCTAAGTGAATTTTTTTCAGTTTGCATGCTTTGTTGCACAAGTTGACATTTAGTTCAAATTTTAATGGTTACTTTCACACGCATAAGGACTTGTTCTTGAAACTTCAGGTTCTGGGTTAGACAGAGTTATGCAATCCTTTCAAAAGAAGATTCATTACGCAGCTATTTATATGCTCAAGTAATGTCATTGTTTTCAAGGTCCTACAGGAACAAGCGCATTAAAGCTGTGATTGGCCACAAGCATAGATAGCCCATGTGGGAGCTCTTTCATGGTCATTCAGCAAGCAAAGAGTGGCATGTGCAGGTAAAATAAATCCTTGAGTACAGTCAGCCAAGATAATTATTTGCAGCTTTCCTTAACAGAAGATTTGGGTAGGGTTGGCAGAGTTCTGTGGCACTGAAAAATCTACCAAACACATTAAATGTTTGCTCACTGCCTGTTGCCCTGTATATATCACATCTTATACTAAATATGTAAGTATACCTGGAAAATTCATGTGAACATTCAGGAAATGCACAAGTGTATCTGAGATTAGTTAGAATTGTGAATGCAAGGGGAGTTTACCCTTCTATTAAGGCTCCACTATAGGGAGAACAGATTTCTATGCAATACAGTAGGCAGTCAAGTGTTCTTCTATGAAAAGTATTGACTGGAAAAAAAATTGAGTGTTATTTGCTTGGTTTTTTTCATGATAGCACTTGTCTAAGTGAGAAGAAGATGAAGGTTCCACTATGTTACACAAACTACTTTACCATAGGTAGCCCAAAGTGATTTATACAAAGCCACAAGAACTGCAGGA
Source organism: Polioptila caerulea (assembly GCA_013397295.1). Taxonomy (NCBI): domain Eukaryota; kingdom Metazoa; phylum Chordata; class Aves; order Passeriformes; family Certhiidae; genus Polioptila; species Polioptila caerulea. The sequence continues at coordinate 724,778 of VYXF01008037.1, forward strand.
GTGGCGGGAAACAGCAAAAGGACTTTTCCCCACTGCAAATCAAGAGCTGAAGTACAATCTGACCAGGAACAGAGAGAAAATCTCTTAGGGCTCTATACTCCATCCAGGTGCTGGAAGTCTAACACCAGTCCCATCCCATGTTACCATTCTACCAAACACTTCTGTCTTCTACTGTTTGCTTGCATCAATACATCCAAGTCCTTTTTTATCTGGAGAGAGGCCTGTGAAAGCAGCATGAACAGTTTTGTTTGCTCAGACTGGATGGTCCTGAGTGTTTACATGCCTCTATACTAGCTATGGAATGATGAGTAGGACTGGTACAGAAAACCCATACTATCAGCTTCTCAGACCATTCCATGTCAGGTAATTGACACATCAGATAATTGCAGAACTGCCAATTAGCAACCGTTCTGCTTCAAACTAACTTAGCATAGTAATGATCTCGTATCTTTGACCCAAAGGTGATTCTAATGATCTGCTCAAATAGGCATTTTGTAGCAGAAGAAAAGCCTTTGCTCCTAACTGCATGGCTAGGACTCCGGGAAATCTGCGAAACCAGATATTGATTGAACCGTAGGAATGTTTGCCAAGCCAGCTTCTTGGAGTTCTAGACTTTGATCAACATGTCCATGACAGCTATGCCTATTGATTTAATCATCATCAGAAAGCATATGTGTGTTACTAGTAACAAACTGCTAAACCTTTCTCTTGGTTTACCTTTGTGGAAACTAGATCAAAATCACAGTTAATATACACAACACAGTTGACAACACAGGTCTCTCAAGGCAGCCAAGAGGTACATACTCAAAATGGCAAACACAAAATTTGGCTTCTGCCATATAAAAATTTACCTGTAATTTTATTGACACAGCCTAATCAATAAGCCTTTAAATCTTCCCAAAGATTAAGACTTGGGGAATGAAAATGTTTGTAACAGCAGAAATAGGGGTATTTCTTCAAGAAAAATAAAATAAAATAAACAATGCTGGTTTGTAATGCACACTGCACAAACTTGTTTGTTTTGTTTAATGTCTTGATGGAAATTGAGTAAAATATACTTTACTTGGCTATAACAGCTTCATTGTTTGGGACCTCAGTACAAAGCCACCTTCTACCTTGCTCATGTTGGAAGAGCAGCAGTGGTGCACGTGTGACAAAAGATTTCAGATCAGCAACAGCCAATGAGCTTTGACTCAGCAGTTTAACTTTTAGCCATGAAAATCATATCAATTTCTATGGATGCAGAGGTGGGGAAACTGCACAGTAGACTCCCCAGTCAGAGGCTGAAGTAGCCCTAAGCCATGCCACAGACAAATCTCCTAAGAAAATCCCAGTGAAATAAAACACATACTGGCCTCCTGTTTTAAGCTACACAAGCAAGTTTAAGTTTTCTTTATTTTTCAGCCATGTCTTGCTCAGATATAATTTTATCTATCATAAACCTTTAATCTGAAATATCCAATACAAATAGAAATTCCATAATTCTTATTGTTCAGCAAAACAAATAGAACTTTGTATTTAAGTAGTAATGCTGTATTAAAGAGCCTACTTTCGGACCATTATCCATTTTTTCCCTTAACAGACTGTATCAAGACTTCTTATCATATCACTAATGCACAATTTTCACTAGAGACTAAGCTGAAAGAAGCATTAGTTTGGTTTCTGTATCCCCTAGATGCTCTTCCTGTATTGCATGTACTAATTAAAGATGGAGTGACTGTTGGTTTAAATCAATACCTCTTTAGTGTCAGACATCAGTAGTGTCATTCCTAAACATATCACCTATCTGCCTATGTATTCCATTGATACTCAAGATTTATGAGAGCACAAAAGTGAGGAAGGACAAAGGAAAAAAGAGTTGACCAATCCAAAGATTCCCTTTTATGTGCCATTTCAGCATAAGTGTGCAAGTGTGTCCTCATTCTCTGCACAGGATACACTGAGCTGAGAAAGATGAGAGCACTTCTGTGTTTCCCAATTCTCTGCAGCTTGCTGCAGCTCCAGGACCAGAACACCACAACACCCAGTACACCAAATCAGTCCTTCTATTTCCTTGTTCATTTTCTAACTGAACCTTATACGTTATCATATCTTTAGTAAAACTATGCACATACAGTAGTACACAATAGGAGTGCTAGGGCATTTTTAATGCCATCTCCCAGCTGTGCTGACTTGCAGTTGAGAGTGTTGGAGGGTTCACATTTCAAAATAGAGCTCTGACCCTCCCATTTCCACAAGCCAGTTGGTGCATCAGGCTGTTGTTTGCTGTTACCTTTTTCTCTTCATTTGATGAAGCATGCTTACAAGCAGGCCCTCAGAGTTCTTCTATGAAGGGGATCCACCTACCAAGGTTAGGCTGATTTCATCTTTTCCTGTGCTGTACAGAGCCCTTTCAGCTGTGTAAAACAAACTTGGGGGGAGATGAGGGGAAGACAAGCATGGAATTGTGTCTCTGCATTTTGCTTTGCGCAAACTCAGCCTCGTGTTGTTTATAATGAACCTAGTTTTAAGCCAAGCATGTTGGGGGAGGGGGGCATGTTTTGTTTTTGCTGACTCTGCAAACTGATACTTTGAGGGAATTGTTTAGGGAAAGCAGAGAGTCCTTTATTATGTACGTCATTGCCAAGTGATTTGGCAGATCCCTCCCTGAGATGCACTCTCTGATAAGTTGACAGAGAGCTGGACTGGCCAGTTACCAGCAGAAAAACTCAACTTAAACACTTTTTAAATCTTATCATGGCCAATTTGTGGTTTTGGCTGAAGAAAGAAGGAAGATGAAAAATAGAGACAGCTGGGTGTCAGTGAGGGATGGAATATTGAGGTAATTTTTGTTACTGTGCCGCACAAAATTCCCTGGCTTTGTCCATTTGTTGTATCCAGCTGAGGCACACACACACACTGACTAGGCACACCTGCAAAGGTGATGTCAGTTGTGTCAGTGCTTGTCTGAAGTCAAAACATCACCAAGGATCTACTCCCTAATACCTAGATCTTGACATTGAGACATACTTCAAGTAATGGCTAGTTTCTGGTCCTTGTAGAAAAATCTCTTGGGTTTTGATCATCTCCAAAGGCCTACCTGTCCAGGATGCAGTAAATCCTTGAAATATCTGAATGCAGACACACCAAGTTTTTGCAGCCAAGGGCAGAAACCAGGCCAAAGGCTTACCTGGGCCTACAGGCAATAGGACAGTGTACACTAATATGGTGACAACAAAATATTGTGCCATTATGACTAGGAGCATAACTTTGCCAGCTTGACTCTGGACATAAATAAATCCCTATCTGCAGAAAGAGTAAGAAGAGAATGCTCAGTACAGGAACTGCAGGACCTAAACACCAACCAAAGCTATAATTAACCACCATTCAAATGAAGCTGGGGTGGGGAGAGAATAGGAGGCTAATGGTTTAAGCAAGGTAAATCCCACATTCTGAAAAGTAAGGGTTTTTACATTAATACCAAATGACAAAATGTGTCTTCTTGCTCTCTTTTGGCACTTAGTTAACGAAAAACCTCTGGTGAAAATAATTCTAGCCCTCCAGCTGAATGAGCACTGAGATACCTCAGCTGCAGAGTGACCGGGTGCTTGAGCACCCTGTGGGCAGGGCTGGCTGCTTCTGTGCCAAGGAGCAGGCTATTTCTTGGAAATGTTTATGCAATTCAGCTGTGCTCCTGCTGGAGCCAGACACTTTAAATGAAAATAAAACAAAACCCAACAAAAAACCCCAACAACAAACAAACCAAAACACCCAGCCTCAGATCTCTCAGGCCATTAGTGTATCTCACTCGGGTTTTGCCTTCTACCAAATACTGTCAAATACATGTTTTGTTTGGTTCTGCAGGGTGGAGGGAGTTGGAGGGTTGCCTTTACTGCTGTCAGTGGTTCCTAATGATGCTTCCCACTCAAGAAAATGAGCTTGCTTGTTTGCAAATCCAAATTCCCTGTGGGGCACAGTTTGGGAAACTGAAGATATGGGAAGGAAAATAATATCTGTTAGGGCAATACATAAACATCCATAAAGCAGAATAGCAAAACACCTACAGAGAATGTGGTAACTTTGCCAGCAAACTAATTAGAGTCACTGACTGAAGAGGGAGCTGCGACAGTCAAAAAGTTAAAATAAAAATAAGTCAAAAGTTTAGTCTAGTAATTATAACAGGAAATTACCAACAGAGTCAGGGCTCCTACATTCTTTTCCTGGTTCTGCTTCCGATTTACTGAGAAAGTTGGAGAAGCCAGATTTTAAAAGTAGCTTCTAATTTGGAAAGCCTCCATCTCTGATGCCTAGCTGTACACACAGAGAACTCCACAGACCAGTATCTTCAGTTCTCCCTGTGCATTTGTGAGGGCAGAGTGTTTCAGGGCATTGGTGTCTCTGAAGTCACCTCTGTGACCCGGACAAACCCACAGTCAGTCACTGGCCCGCCCAAGTGGCCGTCTCTGAAAGTTTCCCATCTGGGAGTTGTGGCTGGCACAACATATTGCTGTGGGAGTCAGATGTTTAAATGCTCTTTATGGCTGACATATTGCTGTGGGAGTGTTATGTTCAAATACTCTCTGCAAACATTTACAAGACTTCCAAGACACACTCTGTCTCCAAAGTCAGTGCTATTACTTTTGGAAATAATGAACCCTGTGACCTGCACATTTTCTGAAAGGACCACTACTTGGTAGGGGCACTGAGCTGCATTTCAAGTCTGGCTGCAGGAGGAGTTTAAGTAGAGGGTGACTTAATCAGAGAATAAAAAATAATTTGTCTTCCATTCAATTACACCCCTGCAAATCAAAACTGCAAATAAAACAATCTGTGATGCCTCAGGAGGAGAGGTAAGATCTCTCAAACACAGGAGCTCTCTGGACACAGAGTTTCTATTCAGTTCCATGAGGATTTCTAAATGAAGAGACCATGTGGCTTCTTCTTACACTAAATTGTGGTATGAACTTCTCAGAGGCAGAGCCTAATTAAGTAGCCAGAATAAGGATGTCTCCACAAATTGACATTTTCCTGCACTGCATTCAGTTGCAATCTCTCATCCTTATCAAGGGACACCATGGGTCAGAGAGCTACACTCTGGGTGCCTGCCAGCACTCAGTTGTGGAAGTCTGAATGTTTCTCACTATACCAATGCACTATTTTTTTCTTCTGTGCTATACTATTGTAAATATGCATGTCTTGGTCAACTTCATCTTAATTATCAGCCAAAATATTTACAGTGGCTTGTCAGAAGCAAATTATTATAGATGTTTACCTGTTTGTAATGGAGGTTGCTACTGATCCAATCTTCTAAAGAATATTGCTCTGCTGAGGAATAAGCATTAAAAAACAGAGAATGTTGTTTATTGACACTACAGAAAGAAAAAAAAAGGCTGGAGTGGGTTTGGTGTCGCCTGCTCTCCCACCCACAGCATGCGGGGGAGAGCACACTCAATGTTCCCTTCCCTCTCGCTCCCACATGTGACCCAGGAGGTAACACTGCTCACCATCTCCATCAGCCACTGGAGCCTGAGTCTCAGAGCTCCTGCCAAGCTCAGGTCTTCTGCCAACCACCTGCTTCTGCAACCCGTGTTTTCACATGGAAAGCAACTGGGACCTACACACCGAGAAATCACACAAGCTCCCAAACAAAAACAAATGCCTTCCCAGCGTGATGGCTCATATCACTTTTGTAGACTTTATCTGGAAGCCTTAAAAAAGAAAATCTGCTCAGGCCTGACATGTAAGTAAGTGACAAAGAGCCCTTTGATAGGTGATCACAGTATGCTGCCATTATACAGGCAAAGTATATCCCTCTAGGCAGCCACATAGCAAACACAGTGAATACATGGACAGTGTTTCAACACCTGCTAGGGACTCTGGGAAAATGGCTTCATCTTTACAGCTATCCTAGCACAGCTGGATTCAACACCCTCATCTTCACATTCCTCACCATATTTTGTCAAGTACAACACACAGTTTTAGTGAGTGAATGTATGTACAAAAAATAAACCTGGTATTTGCATACAGTCATTGTCAACTCTACTGGCTTCCCTAGATAAAAAAGGCTTTCTTTAAGGGACATTTAACACTCAGACATCACAACACACCATTTGAGAATCCTCCCCTGTTTCCCTCAAAAGGCAGAAATAGAAAAACCATTTACCAAGAGGAAGAAACCAGATAAAGCTAACAGAAATTATTTCCACTAGTCAGAATGTCTTTCCTTCATACTCAGTCCCAGTTTGTATACTCTCATATGATAATGTATAGACTATGAAAAGCAGAATTATTAAAAATCTCCTTAACTACAGGTTTTTAATGGAAAATAGACTAGATTTCTAAACTGGAATTTCAACTTAAAAAGTATTTCTTTATCACTAATGACCTACTCCTCCAGATGCTATATATATTCCTAGCAGTATATACTCAATAGAGATGATTTTATCATAATGAAACTAATATTAAAACTATTTATTCAAAAAGTGAAAAGGCATATTTCTAAATACTCAGTGTTACTAACAAGTACCATGTTTTCTTGAAGTTTTGAATACTTTTTACAGCAACCACTCTCAGACCTGTAAAACTCTAGCTTCAACATATGAACTCTTCATTAACAGGATATCTCCTTCATGCTTGCCTCCAATATCTTCTGCCCAAAGTTTCCTAATTAAAAAAATCTTTATTTTTCTACTACACACACAGAGTACCATTTTTCTACTACACACCCCGTTTTCAGTCATTCATTGCTACTTCCCTTTGTTTTGTAGGCTCGTCCAAAAGGAGAAGGCCTGACACCATACCAGGGCAAGAAACGCTGCTTTGGTGAATATAAGTGCCCCAAATGCAAGAGAAAATGGATGAGTGGAAACTCCTGGGCTAACATGGGACAAGAATGTATCAAGTGCCACATTAATGTTTATCCTCACAAACAGGTAGGAGAAGTGCAGACCTGATGGCAACAGGCTTGGAACTAGAAATGCTGTTGACTTTGTGAAGCGTGGGTAAGACTTAAACAGAACTTGACAACACAGCACAGAAAATGTTTCCCAGATGAATTGTCTCAGTCCTGGAAATCTGGACAAGTGCCATTAAAGTTGCAAAATTTCAATGTTCTTTTTTTCAGTACAAGCAGCTCAAACCCAAAATCTTTACCTGCCTTTCTTATAGAAAGGGACTGTGGGGCTTTTAAATTTTAGATAGAGTAAAAAAAGTTTAGCAATAGCAATTGGCCTTCTAGGTTTTCTGATTCTCTTCATATTTATACCAATTTATTGTTTCATTCCACTGGTGTCAGCAGAGTTACTTCCCATGTGTACAGCTTTTTTCACTTGTTGGATTTGCTCAAGGGACTATCTCTACTTACAAAGAGAAGTGATAAAGGAGACAAAACTAACATGATTCCTGCCTACAAAATTCCTTGGTTAATGACACTAACTTAATATAAGAATCTCAAAGCTTCCAAGGTCTCTTGTTCCTTGCCTCTGTTTAGACAGCTTGTCTAAAAAATCTAAAATCCAGGCTGAGTCATTTACCACATGCATGGAAATACAGTCTTGAGAGTGAGAGAAATTACAGGACCATTGACAGCAGAAGACCATTTATAGCACAAGTTTATAAATATTTACCTTGTTTTTCAAAATTCTTTCCATCATTTATGTTGATGTTCAAAGGATCAAGAAACCATTTAAGGGGTATTCCATCCACACTGTACAGGAGGCATTATAGACTTAGATGTGTACATTTTTGTAGTAAAGTTCTGCAAGTAGTCCACTGTGCAGAGTTGGCCCTGGTGGCAGGGCTGGAGGAGTCCAATCTGCAGAGTAGTACTAAAGTCAGACACACCCTGTGGGAAGGTTGCAATCTATGGTGCTTCCATAAGCTGTGCTTGCCACCAAGCCATGTTCACTGTACTTCCTGGGGAATCATCACAGCATGTGCAGTGCAGCTTTCCACAGCTATCAGTGTGTCTGTGCCATTCCCTAAGGGCACCATAACTCATGGATGTGGAATAGCACCTGTGTGTTCATGTCCCAGCAGCAGGTATTGCAGTTATTTGAGATTTTCAAGAGTGCATTTCAGCTAGGCTTCCCAATATAAATAACTTGCAACCAGTCACTAGTGATCTTCCCCAACATGTGAACTTTGAACCTCGACCTGAAAGATTCTACATCCTGTTGTCACTCCTCACCTCCAGCTACTTCTGTTGCTCAGTGTTACCATTGTCATCCTTTCTAGTCCTTTTCATTCTTCCAGAGTGTATAGACATGCTCCTGGTTAACCTTAACAGCAACAGGCACACAGTGAAGGGGACAGCACCAATCCATGCACACAGCCAGCAGCAGCCGAGAGCTAACAGGCTGCCAGAGGTCTGTGCTGCTTCTTGACACAGCTCCCTATCTGCTACCCCAAACATTGTTTTTGTACAAAATGCAGTGCCACACCAGATTCTCTAAACACTTATCAACATTTGTCAGTGGGGAGCTATTCTGCCCCGTTTTGGAAAATATGTTATACCTGGTCAACAGTACTCTTACACTAAGAACTGTATTTTGTAAAAGCACAGTGAAGGAATTAATTAAAAGTCCAGTATTTCTAGTTTGAGAATAAAAGCACAAAAAAGTCCTGTCCACACAATATGGTTTTACTTCTTTTTTAAAATAGCACAGCTACACTACCTTAACCTTTTCTAAATATATTTCCTAATTATTCTTTAGATTTTGATTATTTTGTCAGTACCTACCATAGGAGAGGCCTCATTCACGTTTGATTTCCTATGCTCTTCTAGAAGTTTTTAAGTCCTCACTTCCCTCTTAGTGGATGTCCTCAGTTAATTATGTGCTCCTTCTGCATTTATTATATGGGATCAGAGTATTTGCATTCTCATCTGAATATTCCACTCGACAGGTTTTCCAACTTAAATAATTCACCTAAGAAAATATCTTGTCTCCCCCCACACCATGATTCTCTTGTGTAATTTTAACTCCATGTGAAAAAAATTAGGTGTTATGGTTAAAGGAAACAGCAGACAGTCACTACAAAACAGCAAAGTCACCACAATATGTGATGTGATTGATCGTAGTACAAATAATCAATAAATGGAGTTTTTTCTTCAGTTTAACCAAAAACGGATGAACTGGAAAAGTTTGACCTCCTTTCAAGATCAGACAGTATTTACTTCTAGTGAAATAAATGATTTGTACTTTCAAGCAATTTTGTCAATATTTCTCTTCAGCAATGTGCTGGAATTCATCATCTCCTATTTTCTTACTCCTTGCCCTACCATTTGGTAAACATAATTGTAACCTAACAGGAAAAAAGATATCTTGGACCATTATTTTAAAAAATAATGGTCATTTTATCAGCAGATGGAAATCACTGCTGGTCTCTCAACATGAAGTAACCTTTTTTCAAGTTATAAGAGCTTCCAAAACTATAAAAAATGTCAACATCTCAGCCCATATCTAAAACAGGGACCACATTTCCCTGGTGAGGGTGTTTGATAGAAAGCTTCCATTCACCGTAGTATGTTCATCATGAAAACTCACACCAGGTCAAACCAACCCCCTGTTCCACACTTGGTCCTAAGCAGCAGTGGACACTTACAGAAAGGTGTGTGTGTGTATAGACAAGACACAAAAATCACCTCTGAGGATACTTTCCTAGCCTCTTGTATGGCCTAGTGAATATCTCTGCATTCTCCCAGTTTGTCACTGAGCAGATCAAACCTTACAGAGTCTATTAAACAGCTGAAATCCAACCACATGGGCCACCAAGCCTCACTGTGTCAGTCACTGTTGGAGAGTAGGATGCTTGTGCCCAATTTAGGACAAAAACTTGAAAACCTTATTTCAGGATTGTTCAATATTCTTTGCAGTGAATTAGACATTTCTTCTTAATTCTCCTATCCTCATCTCCATAGCTGTATTTCATCTTCCCCAGCTACCTTCCCAAATCCATGGACTTCCAGTACTGTGAGGTTTGTCCATGTCTCACAAAGGATGGTTTGATGCTGAAGTACTCCCATGTAACTGGCTCAGGCAATAATATCAGAGTACTGAAGATAACAATCTCCACTCTGGATAGCTCTGGGGTAGCCATTCAAGCGCATATGTTGGCTCTGTGAATGGCTTGTGCAGCTCTGCTCAAATCTTGATTTCCTATGCATACCTTTCATTAGTGTGTCCCTGGAGACGAGAGCAGCCATGCTTTCCTGCCACCTGCTCATTGTTCCTGGAGGCTCATTTCACTCCAGGAAACTATCCTGGGCCAGTTCCCCACAAGGAATGTCTCAATTCAGCTCTAGGCTCTTAGTCCACATGGCCTAGCTGTGAGAATGAGCTTTTAATCTCTCCGGGGCAGGAAAAGTCTTCTCAGCACTTTTACAGCTGTGTATATACTTTAGAGTGCTCTATAAATACAGCTCTAAATCTCTGCATTTAGAAGAGATGGTGGAGCACATGTTACAAGAAGTAGCACAAGGGCCTGACAGGAGGGCTGCTGCCATTCATTCCCCAACTCATCCACCAAGTAGGGAATCAGGTGGCTGTGGCACCTGAGCTGCAAAACTGCTCCTCAAACAAGCTTTGCTAAATTATTCCACTGTGTTCCTCCTTCTGCATTTTCACCACTCCCTCAAGTGACAAACCTTCCCATGGGAGTGCTTACAGGAATGCACAGAACATGGGGCAAAAACCATTTGCCCACTGAGCTCAAGCCTTACTGAAGGCTAATGAATCACCCAGACAAATCTACTCTATGGCAATTTTAAAAGTTGTTTCCCAGGTAGTTACTTTAGCTACTCTAAACATTAACAGGAATCTCAGACAATCTTAAACATCTCCTGTCTTCCAAGGAATTTGGATTTTGTGGTTGTTTATGCTCTTTCCTTACCCTGCTTCAGCAACGGAGCCAGTCCTCATAGTCATTCACCAGCATTCTTGGCAGTGTAAGAGCCCAGATGCCAAGCTCTGAATTCTCATTTTCTTCCCCTGCCTACTATAGCAGCAACATCTGCGCCCATGCTTACTTCCTGGCTGGCCTCTTATCAAGGCTTCTTCTCCGACTTTGTGGCTAAGGCCAGTGCTGTTTGTGATGACAGCTGTTGCACTGGTGCAGAAACAGCCATCTGGTGACTGACTTGCCCTCTTGGACACTATTTTCTTCCAGCTGTCAGGAATTTACTGTTGGACTGGAAATAATTTGGTATGTAAATACATACCTCATGATACTCAAGTTATTACTTTCATGGGCAGTTCAGTGGTCTCATCATAATTCCCATATCTGAGTGCAACCACAGCCACCTTGCTTCTCCTAGTGTGGGGGGTGGGTATGATCACTCAAGCCCAATAAACTTTTCAACAGTTTCAAGCCTACAAGTATGATCTTTTGACTCTTTAGATTTAATAAACCCCCCCAGCATGCCCACACTTGTGTACTCCAGCTGTGGGAATACAGTTCTCCCCAGACTGCTGCTTTTCTGAACTCTAAAAAGAGATTTTCATCATTTACCTCATGCTGTTGTCATTTATTCCTAGCTGGCCTGTCTCAGAAGCATGCTGCTGACAGAGGCTGCTTGCTCTCTCTAAGCATCCTGCCTCTGATCTGCAGCTTTCTTATCAGTGCTTCTTGGATTCACAGCGACAGCCCAAGGCCTTGGTAATGTCCCTCTTCCCCCAGGCAGACAGAAAAGCAGAGGGTCTGCTGCTCAACAATGTACATTGCATTTATTTTTTTCTTCCCCAGTGCCCAATTTTTTTTATTGGACTAAAAATTTACAAATTTACAATAGCTTATGTTTCTGGAAGGAAGCATGGCTCCCTAAGACTGTTAACCAAACAATTATCCTGCCAGCAATAGCTGCAGAATCTTTCTATTCACATTCCTAATCTGACATTTAATCATCTCATTTGCTGCATTAAGGCTTGATGTAAATGAATCTAGAAAATAATTTTTAAGTGTTTTCTCTTATTTGAATTCTGATGTGATCCTCTGTCCGTCAGTGATGCAATTAAATTGTTCCATTCTACAGCAGAAAAAACATCAGTCGTCTAAATACAAACAGAGGCAGGCACATTATTCTGTTCTACATCTTAGTGGAAGCAATTTCCCTCAAGATGCCCTAGTGATGCTTGCTTTAACACATAACAATTCATAAGGCTGAGATTTTAGTTTGAGGGGTTTGGGGTTTCAGCTGACTGTTGGGGAATGCAAAGGTCATTCAGTACATGTAGATTGGGACAGCAATAATTCACAATCAGAAGTTAATTTGCAGGTCAGGAATTGATATATAAATTTAAATTTCTTTCAGCTTCATTCCCCTGAGGCAATATCTTTATTCACCACCACCAAATGCTTTCCTGGTGGAGCTGCACAAGATTATTTCCACCCCACAACTACCAGGAGAAAATTAAAGAAAGATGCACAAAAGTGGAGTCCGGAAGAATACAACTGTGAATGCTTGCATTGAAAAAAAATAAAAGAAAAAAGGCAACAAAATTGAACTTTTATAGTTAAACTCTCCATTTAATGGAAAAAAGGATATCTTTCCCACGAGGAACACAGCAGGATTTACTGTCACTATACAAGCCCCATTTCACTGCTTTCTAAGGAAAGGAGTTAACTTTTCAGCTAAATAATCTGTCCCCTTCCCCACACCCTGTCCAAGTGCATGGCTGAGTCCTCAGCAGCAGTGCAGAGCTCTTGCAGCCCCCTCAGTTACTGGTGTCTCCTGCAGAATTCAGGCAGTCCCCAGCGCTGACACAGTGTGCAACAGCCAGACCCTGCTGCACCCCTCTTGTGCCAGGGCCCTCTCCTTTCCCTCTGCTTCCACCACACTAGAGCAGGGAACAACTGCCCAGCCCTGATGGACACACACAAACTAATTACACTTTTAGCATGGTGTAAGAGAGGTTCCAAGAGGATAAGGTTATTACTTTTAGGTTCTCCTCAATAAATAACAGACAGCAGGAGGACAAGAACACTTGCTACTCAGGGTGATTCAAGGGTTCTTTTTTGCCTTTACAAGAAACCCATGGCCAATGGAGATAAGCTGGGATTTCGTTTTATACAAAAGCTGGGTTGAAGTGGTTTTGAGACACAAACCACACAAGTCCACTACCGATTTCAAAGCCTCAGCCCTCCACCAGCTCACCAGAAACGCAGTCTGGCTCTGCGCGGCTTTATTCCTCCTAGCTGGCCCTTGGCAACCTGCTTTCCTGCGTTTGTAACCCCTCTCTCCCCAGCCTGTGTCGTAACATACTGGTAACAATAACAGTTCTGAAATCAAAATGCTTCACAGGCCAAAAAGCTGAGCTCAATCAGCGCAGGGGGAAAGCAAACCACGGAGAGCTATTGTTTCTGAAAACCATCCAAAAACTCTTGGCGCTTCAAGGCATTCCCGATGTCCTTTGCACTATTTCCAGGAAAAATGATTCCCAAGGCCTTGCATATTAAAAAAAAAAAAAAAAAAATCTGGCTTATATCAATAAACATGATAACTGCTGTATTTTTCTCTTTAATCAGAGCACAGCTAACATGTAGAAGCACTCAGAGCTGAGTCAAATAGCCTGTTTCAAATGTAGCATTTCAAAACTCTCATTTGCTTTTGAAGAGTGTAAATTAACCCCTGGGACTCCAGAACCTGAACTTCATCTTTGTATATTTATGTAATGCAAATTCTTGAAGAATATTTGTGAGCAGCTGTTGGTGGAATTAGTGGTAGATGAGGTAGAAAGGCAGTCGTTCTGACCAAACACTCTTACTCAACTCGCCTGTCTTGTGGAAGAAGCAGTGTCTGCACCAGGGCTTGGACAGCCAGCTTAGAAACAGAGTTGCTGGTTCTGATCTCAAATCTCAACATAGTGACATTGAATAAGTAATTTAAAGCTCAGAAGGCATTTGGAGAGGAGGAGTCCATCTACCTTGCTCATCTGACACAGGAAATACAATTTGCAGTTGAAATGCAAATGAAGTTAGACTCAAAGACCTATAGTGCAGGACAATATCACAGTCCAAAAAACTGAATCAGAAACAAACTTTTGACAACTGCTACTGAATCATTCCTCTATGTTGTTCTGACTAGGTGTGCAAGATAACAAGAGTTTTGCACTTATAATCCAGTACAATCAAGCAAGAATTTACAGACATCCCTTGTTCAAGATGATAGAATATGTTTTGTGTCATTGTAGCTATTCAGAGAACTGTGAAACCCTTCTACTCCCTGATTTATGAGCAGTATTACATAACCAAAAAAAAAAGCTCTGTTCCTGTCCACAAAGTTTCAGGTAGATGGCTTGATGAAGAACTTACAAATGAAATCTTAGATGATCAGGTGTACTTTAAGACCTTACAGATACAGAAAGGTCTTTAAGAAAAGCTTTTAGAGATAAATGGCGAAAATGGTGTAATTTATATTTACCCACCCACTGCTCCAAGAATCACATTTTGAAGATATAAGCAAGGGTCTAATATCCCTGTAAAAACAGTGAGAAGCTTATGGCTGGTTTTGAGATTTCACACCACATGCTGTGTCTGCCACAGTCCCATGGAAGAACTGCTGCCTTCATGGCACTGTGCAATGAAACAGCCTTTCAGATACATTTCACAAAAACAGATCAGTTATGGGTTAGGGAACTTGGGGGTTTTTTCCAAGCAAATGGTGCACTTTATTAAGTTCTACCTCACATCTCTGTCACTGCCCTGCCTATTAGACTTCCCAGACTTTAACTTTGTCACAATATTTAACATGGGTATTTTATTTTCAGAATGATTGTGAAGCCTTGTACATGCCATGGAAAACAAAAGCACAAATACCTATTTACAACAAATCAACTTCATTCCCTCCAACACTGTGATTTCATGAATATTATTAAAAAATACATAATTTATTACTCAGATTCAGTGCAAATGATTGTATCATGATGTTGGATTATGTTGTGGTTTTGTATTAGTTTGGAAATTTTTTTTTATTTTATTAATAGCTTTGCAGTTGCTCTGTTTCAAAACTTTCAGCCTCAAAAACATGGGACTATCTATTGGGAAAACACCATTTAGCTATGAAGTGTCTGTGTATAGTTAAGACAGTTTTCTTCATGTAGCAGCTAGTCCTAATATTGGTAATCCCTGCTCTGCATTGCTGGGTAATGGGATTCCCATGCTTTGGTGTTAATGCCTTTGGGACATCTAAGGTACTGGAGCTAAGCAAATCAACTCTTTTGTTCCTGCTTTTACAAATGAAGTCCTCAATTCAGTGTTTTTGTAATCTGTCTATAACAAAGTTAACAGCACTTTTATGAAGAATTACATTAAATGGTGAGGCCACTCTGAACCAATGTAGAGCTGAAGGGCTGAAAAAAAACACTCCATACCTTCAGGAAAGAAACATAGTAACTTTTTAATTACCAGTAGAAAGCTCAGTTGGGGCATAAAAGTAGGCTTAAAACGCTTAATGAAGAGTAACAAGGACAAAACCTTTGGATCTAACCTGATTTCCTTCCTGCCACTGCAGAGACCCCTGGAAAAGCCGGACGGCCTGGATGTTTCAGACCAGAGCAAAGAACATCCCCAGCACCTGTGTGAGAAGTGCAAAGTTTTGGGCTACTACTGCCGCCGTGTGCAATAAACCTTCAAAGTGGCCTCTTCCCATCCCCATCATCCTTAAAGATTCTCTGGCAGCATGCGATCAACAGCAGCACAACAGATCAAGATAAAAGCTAAAATAATTGCCAATATTGCCTATCTAATAATATGCCTTACCATTAATAGAATGTAACATTTCTCCTGTGCATGTGCATGCATGCAATAGGTATTTACAGGACTATGATTTGTATACATATATATGTAAATTTATATATGTACACACAAAGTGTTACTGATGGTGTTCACAACAGAACTACAGTTACAGGTTCTGCTAATTGTTTACACAGACCCTATATCACAGCCAGGTGAAATGAAGTACTTTTCAAAAGGCAATGGATTAATATTCACAAGGAGTATTTTTTACATGTATGGCTTTTGCAGAGGTTCAGTAACTGTGGGGCCACTAATTGCAAGCACTCACTCACAACACAAACACTGTTCTTATTATATGACAAGACAAAGGAAGCTGAAACAAGCCACAGCATAAAAGAAGAAATACTGCTTTCCCAGTTTTAGAGAGTCTTAAGAGTTTTGTGCTGCTGATTTCTGGGACTTTTTCTATTTGTTACCATCTCTTAAGCAGGGCTTAGGCAAAATAATTTTTGCAGGACATGCTAAAAAAAGTGAATAATTGTTTGAGGGTGTGGGTTGGGTAGAAAGGGAATGCCATAAGATTCCAAGAGGTTTTTGGAGGAGACAAAATTGGCTTGCCTATGCAATTGCCACATCCTTCTCTTGTCATATAATCCCACTGACGTGGCCCCTTCTATGTGCATGGCGTGTTCATCAGGCCACAAGCATACTAAATTTACTATGAATAAGGGGATAAGAATACTTAAAACTGACCCCAAAACCCTTAACTGAAAGATTAACCAAACTTAATATTTATAGTAGTTTTAAAGCCACTTTCTGGAAATATTTTTATGTCCTGTTTTCTACTATAGAAATTTGTTATAATATGAAACTTGTTAGCCATAGGGGTCTTTTGAGGGCTGGAGAACACTCTATATACCCCTCTTTCTTTATGTCTTCCTGAAGCACCTACATATCTGGGGAGAAATTTATATTTTGTTGTCCCATTTCAGGTAGAACTTTGCACAGGGACCACCTGCTGCAAAGAACATCTCATCAGGGATTGGCAAATATAAACTAAAAGTACCTCGAGACAGTATCCTGTTTGTATGCCTACAAGAGAGTACATTGGCAAAAGGACACAACAAGCAATTCATTTGTAGCATTCACTAAAAAAATTAGAGGGATAACGTTTGAGGTTGGGGGAGGGGGGTTTACATCAGCAATTTATATTTTTATGAAGTTTCCTTTAGGGTGATTGATTTGTGTGAATCAGAGAAAATACTTTAACTCCTAAATAACTTGATGTGAACTAAATTTGTTCTGAGGACTAGTGCTGTAGTGCAAAGACAGCGAGGGGTTTATGCCAAGTGATAGCAGGATGTTACCAGTATGTCAAGACAAGCTCTTATAAAGAAAGTAGAAAACTTACCATGAGTATTCACCATGGGAATGCGAAGCTCCTGACAAATTTGCTCCAGGGTGAAACTCTTGCCATTTCCCTGCTTTACTATAAGCAGGGCAAAATTGCATCTGCTTGTTTGGTGGGAGTGGCATGTACATATCTTGCAAACTCCATAATTTATGGGCAGCCCAAGTAGTCCAGGCTGCTGGTCACAGCAATGGGTAAGCATCCTGACTCCTGCCTTCTGACCACAGCTCTTCCATAACTCCCTGATTCTGGGCAAGTCCAAGATCCTTCTGGACCTCAGTTTCCCCAGCTGCAAAATGGGGGTAATAATATTTAGTATACCTACCTCACAGGAGAGTTGTGAGGTTTACTTAATATCTCTTAAGTGTTTTGGCATCACTGGATGAAAAGCGCTATGTAATGCTAAAATAGAATTAACTAAATTAATCACTTGGAAACTACTTTTGCCCAGTTGGCAACTCCAACTAAAATAGCTGAAAATAATATTATTGAAAGTAACACTAATAAACAGTTCAGTTGCCTCAGTGAAGATAGGCAGTTTTAGCATTTTCAAATGCAAACACATTCTTTTGCACAGATTCACAGATTCACTTAGAGACAAATTCTCTCAACAAAGATACTAATCTGTCTATACAAATAAGAAAATGCACAAGCAAATCTAGGGGTGGATTTTCTAAGCTTGACCTCTAGGATTAATTTCAATAGTTTGTTTCAAGCATGAGTAATTTTGAAAGAGCAGCATTTTAAACCAGATCTATTTTTTCCTCTTGAGCACTTAACAGTACATGAACAAAAAAATCACCTAGATTGTTCACATCTAGCTAAAGAACACGTAGAGAACCCCCTTAAAAGAAGATAAGGGAAAATGTTATTTTCTCCCTGAAACTAAGATGTTTCTGTCAAACATTTTTTTCAGTATTGAAATAATCTCAATGTTATGATAACCACTAAATCCAGTAAAATAGCACAGCTCTTGATATAGCTGTATCACTATATCACACATCACCAGGCTCTGACAAAAAGCTGGCTAAAAGATAGCATTATAAGCATTGGTATTTTCATGACAGTGCCCTATTAAGAATTGTTTATCCAGATTCAACACTGCAAGGCAATGCCTTTGGCTTATGGATTTTTAGATTGTACTAAAAACACACGTGATCTACTTTAACACAATTAATGTCTATAGGTGTAGCGTAATAACTCTTAAGAGCATACTTAGGAGAGTTCAGTATTTATATTATCGATGTGTTCCTAGGCAGAAGACATAGGCAGTATTCCAGTCATACTTAGCATGTTTGTAATGAAGAAGAGAGCAGATTCCCCCTACCCTGGCGTTGGGGAGAAGCAGATGAAGAACACAACGTGTGAAGGGCAAGGAGCGACACTGCCGCGGTTTGTACTGCCCAAGGCAGAGGCTGCAGATGCCGGGTGCTCCCTGCTCAGGGCTGAGCCTGCCTCCCTAAAGCTGGGCCCAGGGCGGCGGCAGCGCTGAGCTCGGCCCAGGGCAGCCTCCTCCGCGCCTCCCGCGGGGCTCTGCTCGGAGCACCCGCTCCGCTCGGGTCTGTGCGGCTGGAAAAACACATCCACCACGTTAGGGAATTGTGTGGAACAGCTTATGACCACTGGCTTTTAGTTAGTGGCACAGAAGGGACATTTCTGAATTTTTGTTTCAAAGGGAAAAAAGAAAGATTGGTTACCAAACGTAGATTTTTTTCTATTCCCTCCCTCCCCACACAAAAGGTAATTCACCTAGAGATGTAACCAGCTCTTTCTAAATAAACAAACAAAAAAAAAGTAAATGTGCAGATTTTTGGCTGGAAAAATGAGGAATTGATTTATCTTCTGAATTTTAGTGACTGCTTTCTGATGTTCTCTAACCAGCTCTGCATTTAGAGCATCAGCTAGCAATCATTGAAGGCATTAGGAGACAGTATTGGCAGAAGAGAAGCAAGCATCAACAAAAAGAGTTTTAAATCAATACAGGCCTCTCTAAGCTGAGTATTCTTTAGGGATGTACCTGAGAGCAGTTTGGCCCTGTGCATTTATTTGGCAAACTGGATTTTCAACCTCAGATGCTTGCTCTTGACAGCCCACCAATATATCAAGCACACTTTTTTTTAATTTTCACCCTTTTCTAGAATTTTTTTAACTTTCATTTGTTTATTTAAAAACAACAACAAAAACCAACTGAACAAAAAAACACCCCACAATTTGTTTCATGAGTTGGTCATAGCATTTCATACCGAATTTGGCATTGGCACTCCTCTGGAAAAATGTTTGAGTAATTTGAAATGTGTATTGTAGGTTTTTAGCTGCTTTAACTTAATGAGGCTACAATGAAGTTATTGCAAGTACTTCATTTAAAGGTGATGAAGAAAAATCCTAGTAATTTTAAGGATAGCCCCATTTTAGACAGTTTCCACTGCTGCTACCACAGATGTAAAATGATGCCACATAAGCAAAGTTTGAGGCCTTTTTGTCTCAGAGTTGCTATTTAATTTCAGATAAATACACAAGAGTATATATTGTTTCTGAAAATAGGTGTATTTTGAAGTTCCCCATTATATGGGACTTAGTTTTTAAACTAAAAATGTGAAGTTACATATGTCTGAAAGAAGCCTTATTCCTAGAAGTATTATCTACATTTTACATTTTTGTATAACATGAAATTGAGATTATACACAGATTACATACCTGTGACACTCCAGCATTTTTTTTTTAAAAAGAAACCTACTTAAAAGATGAAAAGTTTAGAGCTTTTGGAAACGTCAGATTTCATAGATTAGTGCTCTCTGTCCTGCAGTCACATAGAAGACTGTTTTTCCTATTCTGGATCCTTAGAATTGTCCACTGAACAGTAAGCAATAAATCACCAACACGTGTTTTTCAAGTTAAGTAGATAGACATATATTTTCCACTTGCCTTTGCCAACATATTTTAAAATGTGATGGAACTATCCCCATAGAAAAATCATTCTTTCAGATATCGCTCTGCTCCCAGCTGGGCTTTGACCCATATCTCTTTGTTATCTGCAAAAGCAGTGCTGTCCATTGAGTTTGCTATCGCCCAAGTGCTCCGAGGGCTGTGTGAGATCTTAGATATAGGGATGATGGATTGTGTTTCTAGGATGAATTTCAAAGGGACAATCGTGTGCAGTTACTAGCTATAGATGATTGATATAAATGTTTACCCCTGTATGAAGTATTTTACAGTTTTACTTGCAGATGTGTATTTATCTTGAGTTATACTTGACATAGAGTTTCTTTCAATTTTTTTTTTTTTTTTTAATACTATGTGTGTATTTTGGAAACCTTTTTAGATGTTAAAATTTTTGAATGGTTACAAATATTTCTTATAATACTGAATTGTTATCTGGAAACTCTTTGCAGTAACTTTTTTGTATATATTTGAGGGCCTTTTTAAAAAAGTATTGTTTGTTTTTTGGGCAAAGTTTTTACAATTAGGAAGCTTTCAGAAGGGCCTTCCTCTCAACTGGGATACTAACAGAGGTAAGAGTTTTCTTAAGTATTTTGCAGTATTTTGCAGAACTAAGGATGTATCCTCAAGAAAATATTTATGGAAATAATTTACTTTTTTTTTTTACAATGCTTTTGTCTGTATAAAGTATGCAACAGAACTACATTAAGAAGGAAATATTGTCTACATAAAATATTATATGAAAGTTGGTACATAATTCTGACAAAAAAACCTTGCAATTCTTTAAGCCATATTGTTTTTGTTATCCTTGGATGAAAATATCAGTATTAAGTAACCAGTGTATTATTCAAGTGCTTAGACTTATATGAAAATGCTTATACGGTTTATTTATGTGTATTTGGGGAAGGAGTGCTAGAAAAGCTATCACTAGGCATGTAGCAAGCGAGGAGAAAATAACAGTATACTGTCACTTTATGGCCTTGTGAGAGACACAAAAGATGGTGAAGGCACCGTGGAGACTCAGCTTTCAGAAACTCCGAAGCACAAGTGGTGGGTTTCAAATGGTGGCTCTTGCCTTCCCCATGACTGGAGGGGAAGAAGGTTGGTTGGGACATTGTTTAACTTGACTTTCACAACTCTTTGCAGACTGTGAGCTCAGCTATGCAGTATCATCTACAGCAATAATATCAATCAAAGGATGTAAGAGAAAAGGATTGAAGTAGATTATTGTAGGGGTTTACGTTTATTTTAATTAGAACTCATAGCAATATAGAATATGCATGTGCACGTATTCGAAGCATTTTACACTTTACATTTCATGTAGTTTGATTATATTATGAAGGATTGAGTTTTTAGTTTGATATTTTACCATGCTAAAATGGGAGGTTTGCCCAGCCCTATACTGGATTCTTGTTTCCTTTAAAAGGTTGTTTAGTACAGCACTCACTGCATTGTGTAATAGTGCTAAAACTAACACTATTTTATGAATTTCTTCAGCTTTAAAAAAATTAACCTAATGATTATTACATTTGTTTAGCTGTACTCACTGATCTTGTCAGATTCAGTTGGCAAACTATGTAATTTCTTTTTCTGTAACTGTTAATAAACTTGTACAGCTAAAACAAACAAAACCTATGGACAAAGGCCTCAGAGGTACCAGTTCTGTTTCAGCAATCAAGATGACAGCTTGCTCATCTGGTGACTGTGTTGTTAACAAGACTGTAAAACCTCTGTTGTGGATTGTCCATAAAATGGCATTCCGACATGTGCCTTATTTGCTGGATAGTATACAGCTTTCCTCTAGTATTCTAGCATTTTAATGCTGTATTAAAGTATTGCAAAAAACCAGCAAGAGCGTGGCATGGTTTTCTTGAACATTCCTTCCTTTGACAATTTACTCCCAGCTGCAGGGGGTTCCTGGTTATGGCCTGGCCAGCCTCAGTCTAGTGCCTGTGGATCAACCCTGCCCTACCACAGCCGTGACCCAGACCATGGGAAGAGGACTTTCTCCACTGCAGTGAGTCCCTATGCTGCAAGGAGCCTGGTGACATCCAGGGTGGCAGCTCTTCACTGCCAGTGGGACACCTTGGGTTAATGGGGCCACCTCCCCCTTTTTAACAGCCCAGTGTTGTCTAACGTTCCTTCTCAAGGAAAAGCTTCTATAATCCAAGTACACTTGTAGCCTTTGGTTGGATAGGAAAGCTTATGTGCTAGAAAGCCGCTTTAATGAAAAATAACAATCATCATTCTTTGCAAACACAAGAAGTTAGCAAGAAATAGAGCTACTAAATGCATGTTGTCTGTCAGCAATGCTCTTCTCACACTCCCAGCCAAAGTTCAGTGGCAAGTAATTTTTCTCCTGGGACTGAAAATACTACGGAGATTGGAAGTTAAAATAAGGGCATCAAGAAATAACTTTGGATTTTAGGTACCTGCCTCTAACACAAGAGATCGTGTCCATTTAAAACAAGCAGAAAATTTTTATTAGACACACCAGCACACGTTTTTCTATGCCTGATCATCCCTACAAAATGCACTGTGTATTTGCCACTTGGAGATCTTCACCACATTGACATCATTTCTATCACACAGCAAGCCTGATTTCTGGATTTGAGTCCTCATTCAGTCCATGTGAGAGAGAGCAAAAACAATGTTTGTGCATCAGTATGCAGTGGTGGAAGAAAAGGTTGACAAGGAATTGTACAGTTCTGAAGCCTTGAAAACAGGGACTATTTAATCAAACAATGAAAGGCATCCCCAGCTGAACCCCATGGTGAGGAAAAGCACGTTTTCAGAACTTGTTGGTAAATTTTTGTTTGCAAAATAGCCTATACTGCTCTTCACTTAAAATTTGGCAATAGCACTTTTCCCATAGCAAAGACAAGCCACAAAGCCAAGCTCAGAACTGAAATACTTTTTTTTTTCTTTTACAGAAGACCTAGGGCCTCCTGAAAAACCCACAAACACCTCAGATTTAGCACTCAACTGAGACAAGAAAACATGCTGAGTAGAACTGCAAAGTCTTAGCACCCTATTACCACATTTTGATTCCTCAAAAAAATAACTTTTTCACATTTAAAACAGAAGTAGATTAACACAAACAATATGGTATCAACAAAAAAAAAAATCAAACTACTCTTCAGTCATTTGTCATTGCTGAGCATTTTGCCTTCCTGGATATATGAATGAGGTCAAGAGACAAGGCACCAACCCACTTGTTATGAAAGGGCCAAATGATTCCCACTACAGGAAAAATAATAGAGCTTTCATACAACACTGATACTTTGAAATAAAAATGTTCCATTATTTTGAAATGAAAACCCATTTAAACAGCACACCAAGGCTACTACTCCACAGGTTAGTCACATCACACCACAAGTTTCTCCTCAGATCCTCCCACTGTATCACAGGCGCGCAGACTAGACCTTAAATCCCAGCTAGGAAGGGGAAAGAGTCTGCACATGACACTTGTGTAGTCTCACTCAAGGCCCACAGACATGGAATAGTCACTGCCACATAACAGTCAAATGTTTAAAAGGCTGCTCTTGTATCCATACCCCTCTGCAAAAGTCTGTACACAAGAGACATTGGCAAGGGAAAAAGGAACCTAAAACACCAAGGGCTGAATGCTGACATCCAGGTCTTTCCAGTAAGAACTAAAGAAATCTCTTAACTGGAACATATAAATTTCTTACTCTTGGTAAGCATATGTAGTTTAGGATCCTGAAAAATAGAATGCAACAATCAGGTTTGCATTTCTCTAGTGTTCACCTACTGGACTTAGAGAAACGGATCATTTGTCAACTCCTGTGTGGGGACAACCAGCACTCCTACTCATCAAGCACTTTTACTGAAAGCAAAGCAATTGTTCTTCCTCACCATCTATATCTCAAACGTGTTTCAGATAACCAAACCCAGAAGATTGGTGCAAAATATGATACCAAAACTGCAAAATCTCATTCAGACAACTTAGATTAATACCTCACGTTTTGCAAGCTTCACAAGACATTTTGGAAACGAACATGCTGAGAAAGACCTACCTCAGTCAGCCTTTATGGGGTCTTCATCCAAGGAGCCAAGACTGAAGCAGAGGCAGTTGCAGCTGTGAGGTGTTAGAGCAGCCCTGACATGCAGCCAGGGTAGCAGAGACAGCCAGCACTGCTGAGCAAGAGAACAGAGCACGAGGTCAAGCAATGCCCAGGCACACGACTGGCACCAGGAGCAGCAGTAACCCTGGGCATTCTTTGAGGGCTTTATTTCTGTGCCGTAAACTTGGCTAAATAAAAATACAGCCATCATTAACATTTTTCCTTTTTTTTTGTAAGAGGTAAAAATGGACCTTGCAGGCCTAGCTTACCCAACCAAACCCCATACCTGCAGAGAAAGAAATCACATCCAAATGCTTCACATACATTTTAAGGGGAGTATGGTGTAACCAAAGATTTTCTTTTAATCGCTACTCTAGTCTCCTGTTCACCAGCTGAGACCAGAGAAGAGAATGCCAGAACACCATAAGAAAGCTTTCTCTTACACAATTTCTGAACACATTAAAGCAGCAGGTACGGGAAATCTAACACTAGCCAGCTTTCCATTAAGTTTCCTTAGAGTTTTGCAACATAAGGAGGTATAACTCAAAAGACATACTTATGCCCCGCTTGATTACACCCAGCAAGACATGAAGGAATAATGCAGGAAAACACTGCAGAAGTAATAGGAAGCAAGACCTCAAAACTCCCTGCTTGCAAATAAAACAATGATAAATAGACAAATACCATTAACACAGGAAAAAAACACCAAAAACCAAACCTCTGCTGAGTACCCTTAGGTCAAAATTCAGAGAGTTGAAACCCACAACCCCTGAAAGGGCCTCTTTTTTCTCTGCCTCACTTAAATTGGCTACTGGCCCTGATTGCTGAGGGCTCCATCTGTGCTGGCCAGCTGTGTGGGGGGTGGGAAAGGGATGGAGGGAATGGGGGTGGGCACCAGCTCCTCCACAGGTGCAAGCGCTTCCTGCCTGGCTGCGCCTGCTGCAGCGCAAATCCAAGAGCCCTCTCCAACAGTGCCACAGGAAAAAAGAGCACAGACATCAGTGCCACCAACAGGAATCTTCACAGGCTGCTGGGAGCCGAAGGATAGTTCAGTTCACATCTAGGAGATACAACTCTCATTTTAATGCTCACAGGAATTGAAAGATCAACACAGTTAAATCTTCCGCAGCTGTAGAAATTTCACTCAGGGATATACACAAGCAAACTTCACTAGACAGAAGCTTGACTAGCACATGTTGAAATCAACCAATTAAAATTGCTTTCCAACATACCTTGCTAAAGTTTCTGAATGTCTTGGACAATTTGTGAATTCAAAGCAATTAACACAGCAATTAATATCTTGCCCAGCTACTAAAGTGTGGTTACTTCTTTGGATACTTGGCTACCGCAAGTTTTCGCATTGCTTTAATTAAACTGGATAAAAAGTGTCTGAATTAAATAAAGACAACCACTCACATCAACATGTTCCAGGATTTGATGGACTGAAACCAGGTTTATTAAGTTGGGAGGTGAACAATAATGCACTGATTCAGAGTAGCAAAAGCAAAACCAAACACAAGTAGCAGCTGACAGAGCTGCTGATGCTCAGTGAAAGACACCCTAAACGTTGCATAGTGAATAATAGATTTTAAATTAGATAGTAAAAGTCAGGAATAGGTGCACTGTGTTATTTTGGATTGTTCAACTCCAAGTCATGATAGTTTAAAAAAAAGAGAAAAACAGAAGATTTGGAAGTAGGAACAACAAACTAAAGAGGAAACATCATTAGAAAATCCCTATCACTTTAAAGAACAAAACAGAAATCCAAAAATTAAGGAATGATGAAATGGAGGAAATTATTTCCCTCTGAAAGGCAACTGTGTACTGGGCCTCCATCTTCTGGAAAAGAGATCATTAAGGGAAGATGTGTTAGTATCCCACAATATAATAAATGACACAAAAAAGGGAAGAAATACTCATTGCTTCTACAACTCTCCTAAGAAATGGGGAATTTTGGATACAAACATCGGAGGTAATATAATTAAAACAAAAATTTCACACAGCAGACTGAAATGCATAGTCATGGGATATTCTAGCTGTCAAAAGAATAAATGAGATCAAAACCAACTACAAAACCACATTAAAACAAAAATTAAACTCTGCAAGGGTTATTAACCACGAAGCTGTGACCCTACTCAGGAAGTCCCAAAGCACAGAAGCCGCCAGCAGCAAGAGATGACGCCAACAGAATGTTGACTGCCTGTGGTTTGTATCTTTTCCCTCACTAAACTGCTGTAGGAAAGAGGACATCTGAGTAGGTGCTAGTCTGATTGTTGTCCTGGCTCAAGGATTACTTTTTGGGTGACATTAGGAGTTGCAATTTGTGAAGGTAAACATACTTCAGCCCAGTATGTAAGGAAGTACGTGGCACCCAACAGGCACCTGACAGCTGCTGGGGAACACTCAAACAGACATGCCCAGGGAAATACCCTTCAGCTCCCCAGCATCCATGCTCTGGAAGACCTTGCAACTCACCTATGCCCATGCTTGGTTGGGCTAATTAGTAGGAAACTAATTAAACACCACCATAATTTGTAGTCTCCAACAGAATATTGCACTACTGTAGCAATATTTTTTGTTTGGGTTAATTTTTTAAAAATTCCTTGCAGATAGTTTTTAAAAAAAAATTGTTCTCAATTAGCTGTGTTTAAAGCTATTTTAAATGCACCTTTGCAGTGCATTCCTGTTTGCTGGGCCACACCGCCCACTCTTGCTCTCCAAGTGGCAAGGACAGGGTTTAGCCCTCAGTTAGCCTTACCATATGGTTTTCTGGGGTCACAAAAGAATTTACTGCGCCAAGGAAAATTTCTAAGAGGTGTTTAAGCACCTCCTAGCATCCAAAAGGTCCAGCAAATGGTGCTCATAACAATGAGGTTATAGGCTCTGGCTGAGCCATGCACCATGTCACGATGGGAGGCAGCCAGGCTGTGCTGGGCTCCCAGTTCCAGCCGTGCTGTGCTGAGCCCCTCTGGCCAGCACTGAGCCACAGCCAAGGACGCCCTGAGTTAACAAGGAGGCTGGCTAGCCTGCACCCATGCTTCCCCATCGACTGAACTGAAGTCACGCCTTTCACTCCAAGGGTGCAGCTTCACACCCAGGAGCCATGGGACAGGCATGAGATGTGCATGTCTGGATTGAGAAAAGCTTTATCTTTGCTGCCATAAATATCTATGCAGGGAGGAAATATCAGTCTGAGGCAGACAGAAATATTCCGACCAAAGATACATCAGGAGTCTTTTGTGAAATAAATGTAGCCAAGAGAAGCAAGTGACTTTTTCTCCACTGATTTCCTTCCTACACTGAACCCTGTGCACCTCTTTGCAAGAATTTAGCACAACAGGAGAAGCGATAGGGTCTCAAATGAGGCTTTACAGTCCCAGCAAAGGGGAAGTTCAGCCTGGGAAATGTGCAATTTGCTCTCTCAAGAACTGTGGGTGTGAAGTAAATCTTAGATTTTTTTTTTAAATACGGATTTAATACGCTTCATAAACATGATCTTCCCTTCAACACCTTTCCAGTAAACCTGGCTGATTTCAAACAACATTCCAAATATGATAAGTAGGGGAAATTTGACACCTGGGTTCTTTTTGTAAAGATAAACATTACAGCAGGTAGTGATGGGCATATAAACCTCACTTTCACCACTGGCACATATTCTGGTTTTCTTAAGAGCTAAAAACAACACTTTTTTCTTAATGCAGATACTGTCTAGTCTCCAGCATATAACCAATCCCTTTTGGGGATACTTAAGAAAGAAGGTAAAAGAAAAAGGAAAAAGAAAAAGAAATCTGGTACTAATCCACTCCAAGGCTGTGTCCTGTTACCCAGAACAAGCAAGAAAACAAAGCCCCCCCCCCAGACTAATTTCCTAAAAACATCAGCTCGGAAAAGTCTGTTTGGTGACTGAAATGAGACATGCGTGTTTAGATTGTAAAGTCAGTGAACTTCATCAGAGGCTCCTTCACCTATAGATTTAGTTGGTAAGTGACTGGGCTAAAAATAACTGGATCTGTAAATTTCAAGTCCCTCTATGCCTTGTACCTCCCCAGTTTCTCTTACCTCTCCCAGCTCCTCCCTGCCATCTGTATTTTACAGTTGTTGCTCATTTTAAGTCCAAAGTTGTATTACATGCGTTGCACTGCCCCTGGTTTTCAAAAAAATATTTGGAATTACATTAACATGCTGTTCCCTCCAAATATCCTTAATTGTGTTGCCACACACATTCCCCCAGCCCTTGTCCCATACCACCTGTGGCACAGACAAACACCCTGGTGGTCTTCACTGCCAGTCATACTCTTCAGAAACTTCTTTGTTCTGCAGAAGGATGCAGGTAAGTGACCACAGCCATCTCCCTGCCCTCACAGGAAGCAAATTGAGGACTCTATATTCCAGTTGCAATTGTGATTTCGGGTGTTTCTCTCACAGTCCCATTCACTGGCTTAGCAGAGAACCAAAAAAGTCTCAGATGAGGCAAAAAACACTGCTTTCTAAGGGGTGTGAGCTGAGTTCTTGCTTGCTCCATTAGTCCCTGGGTGTGGCCAATTGCAGCTGAGTTACAGCCAAATAATTCTGGCCTTTTCTTCTTCCCAAAGCTCCTTCTGTCAATCCTCAGTGCAAGAGCTCCATGAGGATTTGCCTTCACGGATGAATCTGATTTTTCTGCCCCATGAATGGCCTGGTTGGAGCCTCTTTGCTTGTTTTGATGGACCCACTGCACAGCTCCACAGGGCAGAGCACACACTGCTGGGGGAGCACTTTGCTCCCCTCAGCCTTAGGGAAGACAAGTGACACAGTGCAATGGTTCTGCAGCACAGCAAAAACCATCCTAACCAGAGAATGCCGGGTATAAAAGCAATCATCCAGATTTCTCCTTTCAGCACATTCTGTTGCCTAGCGAGAAGGAGGCTGAGATGGAATGAGCAGACGGGTCTGCAGGATCGGTGCTGGCAAAAGTGGAAAATTTTACAGCTTCTGGCTCCAGCCCCAGCTTGTCCCCACTTTCCACGAATGCCTAATTGAGACTGTCTGGCTTTTTCCGCAGAGGTGGGAGCCAGTTTCCAGGCAGGGCATATGGGTGTATTCTGTAAGTCTTTGCCTTGTAAAGTTTTAGCACCCGAAAAAGCCTCCTGTCTCCAGGATGATTCAGTTGGCTGGTGAGGGAGTGGCTGCCAGGCAGGGGTGAGGGTTGTTGCTGTTGACAGGAAAAAACAGAGGGTAGAAGAGGGAAAGTAGCAGCTCTCTTGTAAAGAAATGATGCCACGACAATCACATCATTTTGTATGCAGCATGGGCCCCATTCAGGGTATTACACCACAGTGTAGCACAGTCCCTGCAAGACACAGGACACATCTACAGCTGCAGCACAGGTGTGTTGGGCAGCAGCGTGAGGGTGTAGCCGTTGTGGCTGCTCATCCCTTGATGACACCTGTGGTGCTTGTGGTGTGATCCATGAGCAGGGCACTCTCTGCTGTCCCATCCCCCAGTGGTGCCATCTGCAGCAGTTCTGGCCCTGCACCTGCACCCCAGCCTCAGCACACAGCAGCTCTTGCAGCCACAGCACTACACCAGGTCAGAGAGGCGTGTCTGAGAATCACTGGGGATGGTAGCAGCCCCCACACCAGAACTAGCCCGAGCTGCTCTTTCCATATGCAGAGCAGCAAAGAGCCAAGCAACGCCAGCTCAGCATCCAGAGCAGGATGGGGCTGTTCGTGCCATGAGCTTTGCCCCTCCCTGGTGTCCTGTAGGTGCCTGAGTCAATATTAACTCACACCCAGCCTAGATAGGGGGCAATCAGATAACGCCCAGCTAGGAAGCTGTCTGGACTCCCCAGCATGCTGTGTTCACACTATTCCTTCCTCAGTCAGACAGACCCGGCACCTGCCAAACATAACGTGGATGATGGAGTTGCCTGGCCTATCATGGATGTTGGGGGTTTATATTTATCACATGGAAATCATTTTGGACAATTAAACATACAGATGAAAGGCCAACTGGCTGCATATGTTCTGTGGGGCACGACCTAAAAGCAGTCCCAGTCATTGAAATGATGTAGTGTGAAAGCTGGATTAAACAGGTCAAGTAAATTTGGAGCAGCTAAAATAAACTGAACTCTCTTCCAAAACATATGTTGTGCTTGCCATATAATATTGCTGTACTGTGGTAGCATGTCCCACACATGCCAAAATTGTGATACGCTTGTTCCAGGGTCACAGTGCCAGAAGGAGAGAGTGAGGATGGTTACTTTGGAAAAAAGCCGGTCAGAAAGTAGTTCTGTGAAAGTCGTAAGCTCTCCTGAATGAGCTGCATGATAAGGCTTTGCATATCTTCCTTGCAGTCTACCTGCTCAGATAGCCCGTGCCCAAGGAAGGGATTCAGTCCCACACTGAGCAATCAAAAATGAATGAATGTTCTGGCCTTTTGGTTCCCTCTATAAACATTTTCCAGCCAGTGGTAAGCTGTTTTGAAAGCCCCCAGCAGCTTGGCTTGGAGCTGGAGACATTTTACAACATCTGGGAACAATTCACAAATCACTCCCCTGCATACACCTGTACTGAGCTCCACTCACAGCCGGTTTGGTGTGGAAAGCCAGCCTGCACTGCCTAGCCAGGACCAGGGCCAGGAGGGCATCACCACCGGGC
Source organism: Polioptila caerulea (assembly GCA_013397295.1). Classification (NCBI taxonomy): domain Eukaryota; kingdom Metazoa; phylum Chordata; class Aves; order Passeriformes; family Certhiidae; genus Polioptila; species Polioptila caerulea. The sequence continues at coordinate 755,560 of VYXF01008037.1, forward strand.
AGGATGGCCAGCTCCTCCTAGCAGGGCTGGCAGGGACCTGCAGGGGTGGCTGACAGTGTGAACTACTCGCTATTCCCCTATGCTGACCTCACTTTGAACATTCACCAGTAACACACAGAGGGTAAAATGCTTTATTGGAGTGATGTGGCCACGTAGGGGAAATAAATAAAACAGTCCTCAACCACTCACAAGCAGATTAACAAAGCTGGGCATTAATCATTCTGGGAACACAGGGAACCCAAAGTGAGTTACAAAAGGGCTTGGATCAGCTGCACCCTTTTTCCATCACATGGTTCTCCACATCAACCCTTGCCCAGGTCAGTGCTGCTCAGTCTTCCTCACTGCTCTAATTTTACTTTTCTATCGTTTAATTGCCATACGCTTTGTATTATCTTTGTTTTTACTTTGTCTTGGTCATTCCAAACCTTCACTACACCAGATAATTAAGAGTTGATAGCAGTAAGCCATTAGATACTAAAACATAGCACTTGAAAGATAGGAAATGTTAAAGGTCAAGTCCTCAATTTCTTCTTTGTTTGGAACCCTGTGGTGTAAAGGTTTTTATCCATCTTGAACTCATCACTGCAAAAGTGCTTTTAGTCTGTATGTGTGGTTCTAGTAATTTTTTTTCAATGACTGTATTTTAGTTTTGTTACTAATTGCCAAAGCCCTGCTTCATTTCTGGAATGAAGCATCGTGCACCCTAATGAAGAGTGCACGTGGTGTGAAGTTCCCAGAGCTAGAGAAGGTGGGAAGGGTGTGCTGCCCCAGAGACAGCAGGATAACACACTCCTTTTTCTTTTTTCTCCATGAGAATTTCCAAATGTACCAAAGTTCGTGAATTTGCAAGTAATATTCTATAAATGAAACCTATAAATCCATGGAAAACTTTATGAAGGAAGAGAAAACCACTTAGAGAAGGTAAAAAAGCTGACTAGAAACTTGGGGATTCCCAACTAGCCACAGGTGACCTAAGCACTGGCCACACTGACGGGTTGGTTGTGTGCAAAATTCCTGGGTAGCTAAGATGCTTGCTTGGAGGTAGAGAGAGGGGAAAAGAGAAAGTCAAAAGAAGTTCTGAACCTCAAATGTGTGTGAATGTTGCTGGAGTTCAGAAACAGACCCTAAAAATAGGAGAAGAAATTGAGCACTGATATTCAAACCTCTGTGTTCTGTGTTTTATTTTTTATATGTCTTTTTTCCTATATCTGTTTTCTGTCAAATCTTGATCTGAAGGCTTAATAAATAACCATTTGCTTTGGTTCAGTGGCAGCCCCGTTAACCTGACAGAACAATGCAGAGAGAAGCACAACCTGCAGGCAGCCTGGTGCCCACAGGGGCATTTGGGCAGTGCTTGGGAAGATGCCCTTACCCTCTGCAGAATCCCAGACTAGGTTTTTTGTCAGCCTAAGAGAAAGTGCTCCTTGTCACCTTGGACACAGGCATCCCAGCCATAAGGAAGGGTGACACTAAAGCACAACAGGTAAAATCCAAAGCCTTTGGGGTTTGTCATACATTTATGTAGTGATTAGAAAGTAAGTGGGGGGCTGACTGCAGCATAACAACCCCCTTCCCTTCTAAAATCACACATGTATTTGAAATTGTTCCTTTAAAATTAATGAGATGGTCAGCTTCAATGCAGCTGAAACCTCAGCACATCAAGCTTGTTGGTGATCAACTGTTTTATCCAGATGAAAGGCAGATACAGCCCCTATTTATGTCCTGCAATCCAGTCCTATGCTAGGAAGGAAGTTGTACATATTTCACTGACTTCTGGTGAGCCCAGCTAGGTGTCTGCTCCTTGGGGACGCTCTGGTGCACCCAGGATGAGATGGAAAGGACACAATGTTGACAATTCCTGAGAAACTCTACCTGCTGGCCCCACAGCCAGCGCAGGCGTTCACTGACAGGATGAGGCAAAACTCACGGCCATGTAGCCAACGTGATTCTCACCAGTCCCCAGGGCTGTGTCAGCAGCTTGTGCTGGTGCTGGGGGCTGCAGTGCTCCCTGGCCAGCTGCATTTCCAGCCTTCCCATCCGCCCTTGGTGCCCTGGGACATCCCGCACCACCGACCGCAGCCATTACTCGCTGCTGCACTGGCCGTGAGCCTCCTGGGGAGATCTGTGTGGGCACTGAGGCCTGTTTATTTGTGTCCAGAAGTATCTTTGGTAAAATCAAACATCTGAACTATGGCAGTGCTGCATGGTTATTTCTGAAGGCTGTCTCTGTGCTGTCTGTCATATTTCTGCAGGAGACTTTTGCCAGATGGCTATGCATGGCTGTGGGGTTACTGAGAGCTAAATGAAGACTTCATGCAGAAACCCCTTAAAAAAGTTCATGTATTCAGTTTGCCAGAAAAACAATGATTTTTAAGCTGAAGCAAAGTTTTAAAGATAAATCTGGACTTTTCTCAACATATTGGAGCTTTTTTCCTGAAAAGCAAACACGGGCTAGTGGTTGAGTACTGCAACTGCACTGACAGGCTGCCTAGCTTATGCCAGGATAACATCCATCATTTTGGGAGGGCTGACAGGACCTGAGGGGCAGCACTGCAGCGTGAGGTCCAGCCAAGGCTGAGCATGCCGGTTTCTCCATCCCATCAGCTGTCTGCTGGCCAAGGAAAGAGATCCAGTAGGGAACTCGGGGTGTGTGTTCAAGCTCTCCTGCACTGTAGAAAGGAGGAGAGGGAAACCTGCATGCTGCAGACTGACAGAGCACCGGGATTTACCTCTGATGGCTGCCTTGTATCTGATCACCTTCACAGTGAGGTGGCATCAAGGGTAGAAGCACAGCAGCCCTGGCAGCAGGCGAGCGCTTCCCCAGCACCCTTGCAGGGGGCTGCTGGGTCCGGCAGCCCAGGACCCCGCACAGCGAGGGGGCAGGTCCCCAGCATGGCCCCTCTTTGCTGGCACTGAGGTGACACTGGCAAGGGGGGCACTCCCCTCTGGGCACCTGGCCAAGGCAAAATCCTCTCCCATTCTGCTTTTGCTTGGCTCTTCCTTTGGGAGGTGATTTCCACTCCCGATGGGCCTTATGGTATGAATAAGGAGTGCTCTGTGGTTGAGTACCTACAGCTCTGACAAAGACCAGATTGCCACTACAGTTATTTCCTCTTGTATGTAAAAAGGGAAACTGTAGTAACACACACCTCTGGGCAGAAATAGCTGACAAATACCAGCTTCTTCATGGCAAAAAATGCTGCTAATGGCCACTTCTTTGGCCTGTTAAACTACTAATTTCAAACACTGCCCTCTGATATGAAACATATTTTTAGCTGGATGAATTGGGGTATTTTGGGAAGATTTGCCTTCATAAATAACCCCCTGGCTTAGATGTTGACTTCAGTTTTACAGCTGCCACCCAACACCCTGAGCTCAAGGACAAGATCCAGCCACAGCCCTACTCACTGATCAGCTGCTTGGGCAACACAAACACACACAAATTAACATCTCTGGACATTTCCAGGAGCAATGGAAACTCATAATTCTTTTGGACAGGATGGATTTCCTGCTGAATTTAATAACAACAGTTGGAGACGACTGTCTGGATACTTGCTGCTTTGAGATAAAGAGCCAGTTAAAAAACTGTAGTGATTTTCTTTGCAGAAAATTGGTGTGTGACAGCCAGACGTACTTTCTTATTTCTAGTCACCAGTGTGTGTATTTATAGAACCCCCACCAGAAAAATGCTTAAGATGAAGGAATAAAACTCAAGACAGCCCACTATCAGCAAGCTTACTTTTTACGAGGTTTTCAAAGCTGTACCAAATTTCAGGGCTCTGGGTAAAGGCTTTCATAAGGTCTGTGTTTGGCACCCATTTCCCTTTGAATTCAGATGAAGCTGGGAGACTAACTCCCTTCAGGACCTTTCAAACTGCCAGGTTTTGTCTGCAGTGGGTATAATAAAAACACAAGTGGAGAGAAAGAGAGAGAAAGAGAGAGACAGAGAGAGCGAGAGAGAGAAACTCCCCCAACTCACACATGAGAACAAGAATAGAAAGAACTGATAAGGAGTGCTGGGAAGCCAAGATTCACATCACGAAAGAGGGGTTTAAAGGCAGTCAGAGGCCAAAATGGAGCATTAAAGCATCTATTGTGACAGCTCATATGCTACAAGTCATTATATTTCAGCCAGAGCCTGTTATATTATATAGCATAATAACTCTTCCAGCACATCTTCAAAGAGAAGGACTTATCCTCATTTCCTATATTAATTTGCACACCTCAGATTCCAGATGTGTCTTTTTGTGCTTTCATAAAGTAAATTAAGTACCTGGTAATTTTTTCCCACATTCCACCTATATGATGTCACTCTCAAATATTTCTTTCCCTCCCTCCCATTTTATTTTCTTTTAAGCCAAAGAGTCTCTTTAAGTAATTTTCCTTTACTCCAGATAATTTCTGTTGCTCTTTTCTGTCACTTACCTAATTTTTCAACAACTTTTGAGAGCAGTCCCTGAACCACAAAGAGTATACCTTTGTTTGTCTCTCCTGTTTAAACTTCCCGTTTTTCTGCTTCCTATTCCCAGGGATTGCAGTGGCCCTTTTGCCACAGCACCATAATGGAAGCTTGTGCTGAGTTTTGACTCCACAGCAGCCCTTAACTCCTCTGGATGAGCAGATTTTAGGACTCTGTCCTCACTCTATATGTGCTGCCTCCGTGCTGTCTCCATGCTGCAGCTGGCTGTATAAAAACATCAAGTCTCTCTCATTATTGTCCTGGATTTTCCTGCCATCATCATTACCTGTTTATCATCATTCTGTCCACATGCTTTATCAGCAGTGATTTTATGTTGGTATTGATGAAAAGAACTGATTGGGGATTGGTTAAGATGTTATAATCCTTGCAAAGTGCTTCTGACTCCACAACCCCTGTAGGTCCCAGCAGTCCCAGAGCAGGGATGCTTCAGCCTGTGTGTCCCTCAGCATCACCCAGGCCTTGAGGGGTCCAGGGTCCAGGGTCACTTCCCTGGGACACAGCTATATTTTGGGTGGGTGTGAGGGGCAGACAAGCCCATCTAGTCCTGGATGTGTGACAAGTATGAGTTCATTAGGAGAGACTGCAGTCACAGCCCAGCCTTCCCTCTCTGCTGAGACAAAGTCCAGCAGCATGATGTGCTCTGAGACAAATGAACTGGCTTCCCCTAGGAAAGCTTCTAAAGACTAATGGTGTTTGAGGGAAAGCATAGCTTGAAGGAATTAAATTTGATTCCAATCTGACCACAATCCAAAGTGAAAATTAATTCCATTTTAAATACTAGATTTCTTATTACTTCTTTTTAGTTACTGAAGCAGACTCTGAGTTGGATCATCATCTCTTTTACTGGGCACTCACACACACTAGAATCAGAGTGCTTTTACAGCTCTTTTTTATCTGACAAGGATTACTTTACTTCCCCACTGAACTGTCCTGGGCTGCTCCTCTGCTAGAGCAAACTACGGAGAAGGGGGAAAAAAAGAAATACCTAGCACAGGCTGGCAGGTCATACTTCTGCCAGGGCATTTAGAGGCACCTTTGCCAAATTACAAACCCTTCAGGAAAATGTTGGGTCCATAAATGCTCTTTGGTACAAAAGGGTCTCACAAAATGAGGTCAAGAGAAAATATTGGCATTGCAAATCAAGGCTTATAGCTGCCATTTCAATCACTTAAAACCCTTCACTTTTCTTTACAAAACTCATGAAGTAATTCAGTTATATCTGTCAGTGGCTTTTAGTTGAAGCCACTCATTCCCAGTAGATATTTCCATGCCACTCCTTTATCATTAGAGAATCCTCTCTCCCCCATTCATTTATCACTAAAGATTCCTATCTCTCCCCAAAACACCCCTGCATCAGCCTGGAGCTGAAGCCAGCAGCAGGATATCTGCAGGAAGAGCTGGCCAGCCCCTGCTCACCCAGTGTCCTCACAACCTGACACTTATCCCAGTGTTTTACCATGGGGAAAAACAACAATATGTAACAGTGTGGAGCTGAATGACCTCCTCTGAACAAACCCTCCACAGGAGCTGTAAACATAAAGATCAGCCATCAGGATGTGCAGTCCTGGATGACCTAAAGGTGAGGGTATGAGCTGTGCCCAGGTGCACTAAAGCTGTCACAGACCCCCTCCCAGGTCTTGGTGGAGGTGCCACCAAGAGCAGGATCCAGGGGACAACAACACTAAGGCCCAAATCTCACCTGATCCAGCAGCTCATGGGCAGAACCCAGCAGCCACCAGTGTGGTGTTATCCTTAGAAGGCAGCCCAGCAGCACAGGCAGCTCCTGGTTTGGCCACGTTGCAGTCTGGTGCTTTGCTAACCTCTGGGAGCTACAGCAGGAACACAAAGCAAAAGAAAGAGCTCCCCAAAATGCCAAGTCAGCGGTTTTCTTATCAGAGGAGGCTGAAAAACAGGGCTCTGAAATACACTGGGAGAGTTTCCCACTAAACATCAACTACTAGGCCTTTAATTTATGGCTTATAAAAGTAATCTCAATTCAAATCTGTCCAAGGGAAAGAAGGGCTGTTTTGTGTTTTTTAATCCATGAATTTTGTTACCAGAATAACTGTTAAATTAAGCATGAATACTGATTTTTAAAAAGCAAAGCCAATAAAAATGATCAAGAGGACAACATTCCTTAATAGAGACCATAAACTACAATGACAAGAGAAGGACAATATGGAAAAAAATGATAGGAAATTAATACCTTTAACGGCCAGTCAGTCTTACAAACAGAGCAAATCACATCAGTAGACCTAAAATAAATACATATATACATTCAAACTCAATATTGATCATATATGCTTGGGAAGAGTTTCAGGTGGCATTGAGTTTTAATCTTGAGACACTGCTAACCACACTGGACATTTTGCCTTTAACAGTAGTGAATAAAGAGTTACCCCAAGAACCTAATGGCTTTGAATGTCCAGGTGCGAGGATTTTTGTTCAGGGAGGAATCTAAGGGAGGAGAAATGAGAATCTGTTTGCTGTTGGATAGGGCTTGGGTTTGTTTTATACATTAGAGACTGATTTTCAAAAGGTGCAGGGTTTGGATGCAGCCATGCAGACATAGTTGGGCAGAGGTTTAGTCTAGGTCCATTTCCAGTTTTAATAAACCAGTGGCCATAATAAAGGACAAGGAACTTTAAAGTGTGCAGGGCTAGGATATAATATTTTATAGTTCCTTCTGCAAGGCAGAAAGTTGATATCTCACTAATGCATACTAGAGGTTGTTGGAGAGTTTCCTAAAATAAAGGACTTAGCTATTTTTTTGTTTTTATTCATTCTGCTCTGTAGCCTGTGGTTTTGTTTTTCCAGTTTTCCATTGCTCTGTGCCAAGGAGTACATAATACATGTAAAATACTCTCTATCCTCATTTGTGCCAATGATCTGTTGGTATCAATGAAACCACCTCAGCACTGGGACCCTAAAACTGGCATGCAATAAGACTGTTGAAAAAAGGTAAGAAATAACTGCTTATAAATTAAATGCTTCACCAGGAGGAGAGAGTCTTGTCCTAGTAAGTTACACTGGATTGGAATTGGATAAAAATTTCACTGATTATTGCAGGGCTGTATCAGCTTAAGGATCACACCATATGGCCATAAGTCAGAGAATCATAGAATCAGAATGATTTGGGTTGGAAGGGACCTTAAAGACCATCTAGTTCTAAACCCCCAGCCAAGGGCAGGGACCTCTTCCACTAGACCAAGTTGCTCAGGGCTCCATCCAGCTTTGCCTTTAACATTTCCAAGGATGGGGCATCCACAGCTTCTCAGTGCCTCACCACATTCACAGTGACCTTTCAAGTCACTTTTCCTGGAGTTTTTTCCCCTTTGGGACCACTGCCATTTCCCAGCACATCCCACTTACATGACTAGATAGGAGGGAATGAGCTAGAGACACCTGGAGAGGGTACAGAATCCACCTCAGTACTCTGATCAGCAGGAAGCTGGCTCATCAGGTGAACAATGTCAAATATAGACAAGATCAGAACTGGTTTATCATCCAGCTCATATTTCTGCCAGGTTTTGAGAAAACAACTGAAGAATATATGTTGAATCTGTGACTTTGACACAAGAATACTGAAATAACAAAAAAAGGGGAAATTCAGGATAATTAATTACATCAGTGGAACAGTAACAGTTTGGGATTTTATTAAGCCCAGGACCTTCGTCAGAAAATGCACACATGGGCAATATTATTTTAACCCTCTGACTCCTTGATACAGAGTTCAGCCTACTCTTTGAGGGGCCCTGCTCTTGAAGAACAACAGGGTACAAACCTATATTATCTGCAGGCTGTAAGTAGCCATTGAAAAACTGTCAGCTTCACTCCTGAGGAAGCAGCTCCTGGAAAGGTGGAATGGGCCATGTTCCAAATGTCCCAAAAGGGGTAAAAGAAGGAACTGAGTTTTCTTAGGTGGGATAATAATGGCTGCAAAATCCCACCAAAAGCAAGGCAGAACTCTCATGCTGTAAGTTTAAGTTATATTTAAAGGCTTAGGAGGCAATCCTGATACACACTCAGCACTGCAGAAGACTGTCAGCTGGATGGGAACCACCATCCCAGCTCCCAGAGTAACCCCCAACCACACTGGAAGTTTCTCATTCCCATGCCTTCCTCCCAGCTCCAATGGACAGAAGAAAAGGAAACGCTTTCACCCAAATCTGCAGAGCCCTGCTGCAGGCAAGCAGGATAGCTCAGGCAGTGTGAAGATAGCTGTGAGCCAGCACTGGCAGGAGGAATGGGGACGTGGGGATGAGAAGCTTTAGAGCCCTGCAGTGTTGCAGGTAGCTGTGTGCTCTGCTCCTGCCTCCTCTGCAACTGCAGGCTCAGATACACAGCTGATCTCCAGGCACATGCATTACTGCTCTCATTTTTTAATTTTTGTAGCTCCTGAAGTACATTTATGTTTGGCTTATCTCTCTTTTTTTTTTTTTTCCCTAAATAATGTGTTAACTCTTCTATAGATATAAAATATTTTCTTCTATATTCTAATGTACTGTATTCATACTGAACCCTCAGTTTCCAAGTTTGTTTCGCTGACCCACCTGGCACTCCAGTGTATGTTACTGCAGCTTCATTTCTCTTCAATCTGACACCCTTGCTCTTTCACTCGTGTTTTGAGCTTAGAAGGAAGAAATGAAACAGAAAGTGGAAGGAAAATGTTATTTTGCCCTCACAATGCAGGATGCTGCTGATGCACCTCAGGTGTGACACTGGCAGCAAAGGATATTCCCTCCTGTGCTGCTGGCAGGTGGAGAGGGCCCCCACCACCCTGCTCCTCAGACACCCTATGAAACAGCTTTGGAAGGAGATGACATAAACTTTGTTAATTGAGGCAAGTCATTAAATAGAGTAAAAATATCATCAACATCTGGGAAATGCTGCTGTGCTGTCCACCTGCAAAAGTACCCAGCCCCTGCCTCCCTCTGCTCCACCTTTGTCAGGGGTAACAAAGGAGAGGGAAGCATTAGAACAGCAGAGAGAAGCATTAGCAGCAAACTGCAAAAGTCACATTTCTGAGCATGGCCAAGAAGGGGGGTTGTACAAATAGGGGCTGGCCACGGCTTTGGGTTTGCATTCAGCAGGACCTCACAGGAAGGGCATGTCAGCCAGCTGTCAGGGTACAGCTTGGCCATCCTCTCTTGTGAATTGTGTGCTGAACCAGATGCAGTTTTATAACTCTGCTCAAGGCGATCTGGGCCAGGATGGTTTCTGGAAAATTATTTCATATTATTGTGAAGAGAAAAAAGCATGTTCTTTCATTTCATCATGAAGGGAATGGTGTTGAAAAGGTGGAGAAGAGCAAGATGTAATTGTCTTGCCCACTGTTCCACACCAGTTTCTATGCTTTTTGTGACTAACCATCATACAATCCTCCAGTTCACCCCAGAAATGAAGTCATCCTTACAACTAAAAGAAATATCTAGCTTTCCTTTTTTTGTGTGCTCCTTCATTTGCACACATTAATACTATTTTCCAAAATCCAGGGGCATTAAACCGCTTTTCCAATTAATTTCAAAACAAAAGCCAAAGAAACAGAATGAATAAAAGCACTAGAAAAATGAACTGCTCTGCCTTGACCCAACATGACACAGTGAGTCCCAACAAGCAGTTTGTAACAGCAGCCACCCCAGAGATAGCCTCCAGTGGTGATCTCCCATTTGGGGTCTCTTGCTTCAAGTCTTTAAGCTCTATGTGATCCTGGTCATCCTGCAGTCAAAGATAAGCATTTAACCCTCTGAGTGGATGGGTTTTTTTCATCCATATATTAAATCCTTGCACCTTTTTTAGCTTCAGTGATTTGTGATTGATGCTTTCAGGCAGACAAGCCATGCTCACACAGAGGGGAGCATGCCTGCAACCCAAAGGGATGTGGGAGCACAGCTCAGAGCCAGGGCAGATGTATCCATTTTTGCCCCCCAAAGATGTGTCAGTAGTGACAAGAGCCTGAGAGCTGCGACCATGTCAGAAGACTCCCTGCAGAGGCTGAAGGCAGACAGGGACACAGCTTCTGAATGAGGGGCACAAACTGGTCATGGTCAGAAAACATCATGAATGTCAGAGTTCAGTTTCTCCGCAATACGTGCATTTCACTGGTAGGCTGACTGGAAAGAAGATGGTATTAAGATGTGATTTTAGGCTGCTGATTTACAGGCAGTCAAAGGAAAGGTGTGCTCTTGCTGCAGACTGGGGGAGTTACTTCCGTACAGGGCAAGTCCAGCTGGATATCAGAGGGAGCGCATCTGCAGGCATCCCAATGCCCGAGTAAGGAAAGCACACGAAGCAGCACACGTGTTCCCCATTCCCTGTGACAACCAGCAGTGACAGCATTGGCACCGTAACATCCCCCGAGCACGCCGCGCTGCCTGCCCCGCCGGCAGCCCACAGCTGGGGAAGGACAGGCGGCAATGGCCACAACCTGCTTCTCCCCTGGGGAGCGACACCTGCATGGCGACAGCCTGCCGCTCTGGATCGGGGCCTGCCCTCAGAACCGCCCGGCTGCGGCTGCCCAGGCTGGGAGCGCGCCGCTGCTCCGGAGGGGGGGCAGGGCCGTCAAGCACTCAGAGAGAAGATCTGAGCACATTTCCTCCTCACGGGGCACGACAAAACTCTGCCTGCAACCCACTGACCCCAGGGAGCCACAGCCACCACCGCATGTTCTAGCAGTGAACTAAATCACAGCTTTCTCCAGGTTTCTGCTCGGGGCGGAGGCAGTAGTGTCTCAGGGGACTGATCTGTGCGGCCTCAGCAGGAGCCAAGGCAGAGCTCCCTCCCCTGACATCACCGGCTGTACGCAGAGGAGAGAGGGCGGTGGCATGCAGGGAGCAAGGAGGGAGCCATCCAAGCCAAGGGATGTTTTTCAGGCGGCTTCCAAGCAGGAACTGCTTGACCTGGAGTATGCTCACTGTGCTCTGCAAAATTTGCCCCAGCTCTCAACGCGAGGTGCCTCCACATACCCAAGGGTAATCTCAAAGACCTCTCTTGTCAGACCCCGGTAACCAACGCTGCCGACACCCACCCGGGCAGCAATCGGCATTGTTTCCCCACTGCTCAGGGCCAGCCTGTTGTTTGCATCCAGCAGTGAGTCAGGGGGCCCAGGGTTAGTGGGTTACCAGCTCTGTAACGTCATGGTCAGCTCGGGGTGGGGCCCCGGGCTGCAGCCAGTGTTTGGGTGTAGCTCTGGGCTGGCTCCATCCACCCTGTCCGGCCAGCCCTCCCTGGAGCCGCTGCACACTCCACTCCTCCCGTGAGCTGCGCAATCCCCTGCCAAGCAAGAATCAGACCAAAGAATGCAAAGCTTGAGCTTCTGCAGTTTAGGCAAGGAAATGTTCTTTAAAGAAACGCAGAAAAGCATTTATAGGATTCTGGTAACATCAGCAAAGCATGTGAGAGACCGCAGGGCTGAGACTGCGTGCTGGCATCCCCCAGCGTCTAACGTACAGAATCACGCAGCTTTCTCAAAGGACACTTCGCACTTTGTTTAGCCTTGGCAACCATCAAGTTAATAGCAACGTTGCTTCCAAAAAAAAAAAAAAAAAACTCTAACCAAACGCTGACTTTTGGCAGGGAAGAAAAACCCTGAGATACTGCATCATTTGGAGCATGCACTGTTTAGTATTAATGCAAAATTTATTGCTCTGGCAAAACCTAAACGTTAGCAGCTGCTGCCTCCTCCTCGCACTCCTCTGCATCTCCAAGGACCTCGTGTCAGCTGTGCCAGTGGTGGGGCCGGCGCAGCGAGTCCCCCCAGGGCCGTGGGGCCGCGGCCAGGGCTCCTCCTCGGGCCGGTCCCGGCGGGCCAGCTGCCGCACAGCACGGACAGATCGCCTCGGGCTGGCCGCTCTCAGAGACACCAGCGACACGGGAGCCTCTCGGGAGGAAAGTGCAACCAGCTGGGGATGAGGTAGGAGTGGAGGGGGAGAGCGTGAGCAGGAAAACCACAAGACTCTTGTGCCTGCTAAAAATGATTCCCACCTAGTAATTTTAGCAGCTGTTGTGTTCTTCTGCCTACCTTCCTGGATGAATTTTAAGTAGGAGGCGAGTGAAAATGAGAACGGTGACAAAATATCCCCCCACCCCCCCCAAACCTCTGTATCTGCACATTTTTAACTTCCCCTTGATCCTAACTTAAAGACACAGTTAGTTGTTTTCCCTAGTTAAGTGTGGCGTTTTTTCCCGGCTGGTAAAAAGGAGAGAAAATTCACACCAGTGTTTCTCAAGGGTGGTTAAAAATAGTGCCCTGTCAGGGAGGGATGGAGTGACACAATACCTCTGGTCCACCCCTACACCCCTCAGACCTGCAGGGCCAGGATATGGCTGTGAAAAGAAACGTGGCTTTCTAATAAATAAGAAACGAAGGGAGACGTGAAGCCATTGCTCGCTCCCACCAGGTGAAGGAGGGTTTCCCTCCAGCGTGTGCCAGAGTGGGAGCCAGCGATGCCCTGCCTCTGCACGGAGGTGGCCCGAGGAGCAGCCGCACAGGGGGTGCCTGTCCCCTAATCCTGCTCACTCCCAGGGGCAGAGGCTGTGCTCCGCGGGGGTGGAGCAGGACACCGGAGCAGCCCTCTCGCAGCCCCGCCGTTCAGCAGGTGCCCTGCTGGAACACACACAGGCCGGAGCGCTCACAGCAAGGGCTGCTGCAAGCGGGCTGACATTTACACACAACCGGAGTTTTAATCCCCAGAAGTATATATATGCATAGTGAGCACAGGCCTACACCAAGCAAAGGACATGGAGTGCTACTAATCCAGATGACGAATTGCCCCCTCAGGGGGGAAAGGTAGACTGGAGCAGCAGTTCTAGAGCCCAAAGCTCAGTTACCTGCTCATCTATACTGCTTTTTCCCAGGACCCTCAGGACCTGAACATTTTGCTGAATTCCTGAGAGATGATGAGGTGTGCTCCTAAGTTATCTTCCATTCTTCTCAAACTCTATCAATCCCAACAACGTTTGAATTTTAGGGGTTTGTTCACTTAACCAGCTAATAAATAACAAACACTTTGAGTCAGCATTATCCTCTGATATGCACTGAACTCAAGCCAAAACCACCAGCAGTTCTATTTCCAGCTATGCTGCAGGACATCTTCACCCCTGACAGAGCAACAGGTACTGACAACCTTCTGCAGCAAGGTCCCTCAAATCTTTCTCATTTAGACATGGCATCTACAGACAAACAAGCTTGTCTGCATTCAGATCCACTGTAAAAGAAACAAATTCCTCTCCCACCTCACAGTTACCTCCCTTCCTCTTCTACCATTTATAGCTCACAGTAAAAGTCCTCTTGCACCCCACAGCTCTTAAATCACTCCCTTGCCAGTTCCCTTGGCCTCAGCTCTGATGAAAGTAAAAAAAGCACCTCTCTGCCTCCCAAAGCAGTGAACCACCTGCCTCTCCAGGGGCAGCCTTTCTGTCCTACAGCTCTGCCCAGCCTTCTTCTCCACCATGCCAAGGCACCATGAGTGACCTGTGCTGGAGCCAGAGCTCCTTGTCATAGAGTACTTGGGGAGAAGTAAAAACCATTGCTGATATCCATGTGCCTCTGTCTGCCCTCACCCAGCTGGCTACTGCTGGGAAACCAGTTTTGCTCACAAGAAGCAAAGTGTCCTCATTCCCCTCCCACGAGGATGGAAATTAAGAACTGAGGAGTGAGGCAGGGGCTCAGCCAGCCTGAGGCACGGCACAGCACGGCCCTGGTGTGGGGCTCCCAGACCTCAGCCAAGACAAGGGGAAGCAGTTACGTGGGAGGGGCACTTGTGCCCTCCTGATGCTGCAGCTCTTTTCTCTCCCACGTCTGGCAGCTCACCCACAGCTAACGCAGGGTGCAGGCTGTGGGTGGCTGCAGTGCCCCACGACACATGCAGGGGGACATGGAGGCACGAGAGCAAGGAACAGGCATATCCAGAGCTGTACTGGAGTAATTAGAGCTTGTGCTCTGGAATGTCAAGGCTCAGGACAATTGTTGCCAAGGTTCAGTTTTCAGTTCAATAGTGCAACAAATTAATGTTTTGGGCCCTGAAGATCCAAGACAAAAATTCACCTGTGACCAGCTGGTCCATACAATGTTTTTAACAGTCAGACCCAATTAAGAAATCCGCAGCTCAAGATTTGAAAGTTTTTCACTTGAAGGTCAATGGCTTTTTACCCTGGTTGCATCTAAATTGGGTGGAATGTACTTGACAAACTACAATTTCTCACCTAGCAGCTGGACATGCAGATTTACCTTAAAATGTCACATAAAATGATTTGTACTCTCAGTAATTCACTTATTTGAGGTTCTGATTGTTGATATATTACTACCAGAAGAGTATACAGCATTACAAAAGAGAACAACACTTTGTACCTCAAATGTCTTGACTTCAAAGCATTTAAACTTTATAAACAAAGAGACGTAACCTCAGTCTAGCACCAAAGAAAGCAATTTATGTAAGCAGAAAGTCTGGAACAAATAATTAAAACATGAGACTAAACAAAAACATTTTTGAGTTTGTTGAAACAACTTTGAAATATAAACTCATTTTTTCTGTGTATATTTACTTGCACTTTACCTAAGGGTGTGCTTTCTTACTTGTGTTGCATCTGGAAGCACATCAGTGGTAGCCACGTGAAGCTCTCAGCAGGCTCTTTTCCTGGACTGCCCCAGCCTCATTCCGGAGGCAGTCTGGATGTGCCAGCCTCTCTGTCAGTGTACAAACTTTTATTCTAAACATCCAGGTGAAAAATGGCAGTAGCACACCTGCCATCCCTCAGCTTTCCTCAGAGCCACAGCTCCATAGTAAGTACCTCTCTCTTCTGTGACCTATTAGAGCTATGCAGGATTTCTAAACACTAGTTCCCCAAAAAAGTGTTCTGGACGATACACTCAGCTTCAACATCTTCGGTCACACCTCAGTATGACACTGCTCACGGCAATGGACAGCTGCGCTTGGCACAGGCACTACATTGCTGATTATTCTTCTCATGCCGCAGGAGCTGAAGCAGCCCCTCAGTGCCAGTGGGGTGCAAGACACACCCCGGCAGCGCTGGGGGCTCAGGGAGGCGGGCAGGCAGCTCAGCGCCCCCCGAGCGGCACAGGGAGGCCGCGGGGCCCGGCCGCCATCCCCGCCCTCCCTCAGCGGGGCCTGGCTCGCCACTGCCGCGGGCGCGGGGCGCCACCTGGCGGGCAGCGGGGCCCGGACACGGAGCGGGCCGGACAGGGATGGAGCGGGACAGGGATGGAGCGGGACACCGAGAGCTGTCACTGGGCAGAACAGGGAC
>VYXF01008037.1:779684-833040 GCA_013397295.1 Polioptila caerulea
GGGCCCGGGCGGGGCGGGATGGGCTGAACGCGGGGCCCGGGCGGGGCGAGATGGGCTAAACGCGGGGAGCCGGCGGCCAGCGCCGGGGACAGCCCGTGCTCCCCGCGGCAGGGCCCAGTGCCCTCAGAGCTGCCCCTTCCCCGCCCACCATTGCACGGGACTGTTTGGGGAAGGAGGGGCTCGTTTGTCCGTTTGCGTGTGGGCTTTTTTGCACATTTCCTCATAGCCCCCTTAGCCCAGGGACCAACAGAGACGGGGAAGTTATGACAATTTCGTCATTCCACACAGAGCACCTCGGCGGGGAAGGCGGCGCAGCTGTCACAGGTGCGGTAATTGGGATCGGCGGGACACGGGAGTCACGGGCTGCCCGCCACTCACCGGCAGCACCCCGGCAGTTCCGGCACTGACGCGTCTCGAAACGGGCGGGGCACCGCAGCCCCCGGCCGTGCCCTCAGCATCGCTCCAGAGCCCGAAACCTGCCCGGGGGATTACAAAAGAGAGTAACAGCAGTCCAGGTTTAATATAGTGACATTCCGTTCATGTTTTATACGAAAATAACAACACATATAATTTTCAGTTTCCTAACTTAGCAACTTAGATGAAAGTACTTAGTACATATCTCAATCCTATTTAGATATTACTTTGGATTCCCCAGTTTCCATCCTGATTCCATATATAAGTACTTCCAAAAGTTCTTCAAATTCTTAATGCCATGTCTTTAAAAAAAAGGGAAATCAAGCATTATTCCAATAGTTTTCACATTTCTTGTATTATAAATTATTCTAATGAAGGTTACAGTAATGCAACCACGTAATACAGTTGAACAGAATCATACAAAGACAGCCTCTTTGTGAGGAACAGTCAAGTTTTGATCCCACCTAAGTTCTCTGTGTCAAGCAGCTAAAAGAGCCTTCGTCAGTGACATTACTGAATCAACAGAAAGCTGTCAACAAAGGCCATGACCACAAAGATCAGGGCAGAACTCTAATGTGCAATTACAAACAACTGAGAAATCCAGGACAAACACCATTTTTCAGGCACACACTCCAGAGAGACCCCTAACTGCTGATGCTGTAGGGATGACTATAGAGGGTGCCATGCTCTGTAAATGCAGAACTTTATAAAGCTACGTCAAAAGGTCCATCTTATCCTGAAAGCCCAAAGAAATGCCTAAGAAGGAGTGAAAATGGGGAGGGGTTATTATAGGCCAGTATGCTTTCAGCCTGCTACTGCTTTCACTCCAGAGAACTTCCTGAGCTGGATGCGACCTTGGTATGTAGACACTTTTTTTTTTTTTTTTGGTCCTCCCATGTACTTATCCACTTATTGGACTGGTTTTAAATCAGCAGCTTCCTTGGTAACTGGAAGCTGCCCTTCCACAGGCCTGCTGCCCAGAGCACCAAGAATCTGTTTGGATATTGCTCCAGTTGCTTTGGTCAATGTGCCTTACTTCTTGTGCTGGAGGAGACAAATTGTTTGGTATCTATCTTTGTCATACAGACTTATAGCTCTTCTCTCATTGAAAGATTGAAGAGTCACAGCCAACTCAATGATTATTTATAACAAAGCTCTTCCATGTCTTTGGATCATCTTTATTATCCTTCTCTGAGCTGTTCCACTTTTACAGATTTTCGAGATAAGAGGGTCTTTGCACAGTATTCAAGATAAGGATGACAATGACTTGACTATGTGCATACAGTGCCATGCTGGTATTTTCTATTTCTTCACCAATAATCTAAAGGTGACTTTTTTTTTTTTTTTTTAATTAGAGCTAAATCAGCACTTCTACCTAGCTTGTCATATCTTCTCAGCTTCAAGTCCATTTTTGGTAAATTTTGACTTCTGTTAATCTAATCATCAACCAATTTTCTAGTGGCCATAAAAAAGCCTCACACCCCTTTTTAATAATGTTTTAATTGCAGTAGCCAATAGAAGCCCAAATCAAAATTAGATATTCTATTTATACCTATAACAACGGCCCTGAAGGATTTGTTATTTAATAAACAAGACAAAAGATGAGGAAAAGAAAATACCATCTTGTTTCACACTTAGGAAACACAGGTGAAACAGCTTTGAACTATTTTGCTCAGAAGAGTACACAGACATCTTTGGTAGAGCCAACAATGCGATTTTCCTCATTTGCAGGCCTTGGTGAGAAGAAAAAACAGCAGTGATTTTTATAATTTGAGAATATGGACTGAATTATTATCTCTAGGTTTATGCAATAGAGCTACTGAATCACTTGTTATGGTCTACTCCTGCAGAGTCAGATGAATTACAACTCATGCAGACAGCTAGACTAGGAACTTGTGAATTACAGAGGTCACTTTCCAAGAAGGACAGAAAAAGGTCTCTAAAAACTGTCAAAGGCCACTATGTCACTGCCAAATGAGGCTTAGAGCTAGCTTAGCAAACTGATATGGTTTTAGGGGAGCTTTGAACACATCCATTTGTAGACATGTTCATCGTTGAAACTCTGCAACATGTGGCGGGGAGATAAGTACCTTTAGCTGGAAAAGGAGTGCACCCCACACTAAACTAGATAGGCAGCAGAGCATGGGTTCAGGCAAAAGCCAAAAGAGGTGCTTGAGCAGAGCTACGGTGAATATGGGTACCCTCCCTTACAGATTTCATCATCCTCTCTCCCTTCCCCCAAAATTACATAGAAGTTAGAGATGGATAAACAAGGAGGGTCCTTTTGAAATTAGTTTCTATATAGATAATTTTAAAAACCACCTACTAAAGAACCCTTCTTATGTTGTAGCTGAGAAATTTCTGCACAGGAAAAAGAACCTTGAATGATGCAATAACAGAATTTCATGCTGATGTATTACTTACAACTTTAAAGTTTTCATAAACACTATTCAGTACCTGATTAAATATTACCACCTCTGTGCCAAGACAGCCAGGAAACAAGAAGAGCAGTCAAGTGGCTCTTCCAAAGAAACAGAAGAAATAAATGCTTGAAAGGTGACCTAAAATTTGGGAATTTTGATTTCAAGGGTCTTGAAGTGGTGTTACCCCAGCAGAAACACTGTGCTGGTAAAAAGGTGATATGCATTCCTGATTCTAACTGTCCAACTGCATGCCTACCCATTTGTGACACAGGAATGTAGGTTAATTGTTAATCTTGGATTCATGCTGTTGGCAGATGTGATAAGATTGCATTTTGCAATCTGCCAACTGCAAGAATGCAACTACATGGAACTCCGAATGGTCTGTGGCCCATTTTGATATGCTCTTCATGGGGCTGGGAGCTTGGACCATGCAAATAAAAACTCAAATACAGGCTGCAGCAATCTACCATTAATTGCATTGCACAGGAACATCACATGATACTGGATTACAGGGAATTCCCATGATACTGATTTTGACATTCATTATATGAAATGCAAATTTGGGACATGGTTATCTCAAGGACTCTGCTGATCAGGACTGTGAGAATAAGGAGAGGTCATACAAGTACTCAGCTTGATTTTAAGTGAGGAGAGCAGGAATTTGCAGTGGGTATTCCCACTCTCCACCTGCAGAGCTTGGATGTGTTGCACTTGAAAAGACTCAGCCTAATTTTTTTTTCAAGGTTTTGGCTAAGCTGGAAAGGAACTCTGTGATCTGTGTCTATGATATACATTTATTTATGAATGGGGACTGGAGTGGGGGAGATGGTGGAAGACCTTTCCATTACACTAAGTGATTGCAGTGTGAAATTAAACTATCCAAGAGCTCAAAGGGCACAGAGTGGCCACACAGGTACACTTAACAGATAAAAAGAAAAAATGCTAATAAATATTTCCCCTGATCAAGATTTCCTCTTAGGAACTTGTAATAACTCAGCTCACTACGTGAACATTCTCTCCAGCACACATTGTACATAAAGGAGCCGTTTCCCCACATGACTTCATACTAATTACCTACAAATAGTCATACAAGAAAAACCTCAATCCACTCATGCTCTTTACAGCTGTGATTTGCATTTTCGTTTCAGAACTTCTGAGTGACATTGCTTGCCTGGAATTCATTACTCAATCTCCCTGCATAATGCATTGCAACCCACTGCTGATGTGTCACAGTCCCTCTATGCAGCGCCCAGGGCCTGCAGCTTCCCAGAAGTTTGTCCATACGCTGCAACAGCTGTCAATAGATAGATCACAGCAGCCTGACTTAGGACAACTTAAAATGCCTGGTTTTAGGTTCCAGGAAAAATGCAGCTACTACTCCCAGTGGCCTCACCAATCTTCAGGACATTGATAGGTGGGAGAGGCACTGCACACTTGAAAAACAGCATTAACAGTTACTGGAGCCCTTCTACCTTTAAAACCACAGAAATTTCAATTGTAATACAACTTGAAATTTACAGGGATTAGTTCAGTTACTTCACCACCTCTGGTCTGAGGAACAAGTCATTAGGGAATAGTATCAGAAATACTTTTAGAATTGGTTAGTCACAATACTTCATCTTGTATGAGTAAGATGAGACTGGAGCTCTAATCGGCTGCCTGGAAAGACTTGAGTTTTCCTTGAGTTTGTCTTGTGTGCAAATCTATAAATATACACATACATACATATATATATGTACACATACATACACACACATATATATATATAAAATACAGATCTATACCTAAAATTATTGATATCTCATAGATATAATATACATTTTATATAGCATATCGTTGAGGTAACAGCTGCCTCTGTACCTTGTACAAGATGAATGATCCTGTCTGCTCTAAACTAATTCGAACAATAATCATAGTTTTGGGACATATTTTTTAGTTGTGGAACTTCCCAGCTGGAAGCTAAAAATGGTCAGATAAACATCAGTTTGAACAAAAATCACTTTGAAATTAAAAGCTTTACAGATGTAACAAGTCTAAAAAAATTCCCCCATGTATTCCACCATAACCTGTAATGAGCAACTCTGCTGGAAGCAACCTCACCACACAAAATCTCAGATTCCTGCCTGCTTTTTTGCCATTTCCCCCCAGAAAGCATTGCTTACTTTCAGCATGTAACAGCAGTACTCCAGGAGGTAGCATGGAACCTTATGGCATACTTACATGACACAACTGCATGTGAGCATCACCTGAGTACACAATGTGCCACCAACTGAGCTCTCAAGTTGTCAGATGCAAATTAACATGTGTCACATTTACACTCAAAGAACATCATCTCTGCATAATGAAGCCTTCAGTGAATTATTTCGAAGCTAAGGATAAGAAATTCTCTTCTTTCACTCAGTGGCACTTCTGCACATTTTGCCCTCAGTTCGATAGTGGCAATATGGAAGCCATGCTTCTTCCCAGAGGGACCATCATTCATCATACATAACTTGGAAAGGAAAACTGCTTGGAGTTCTTGTGAAGGAACATACTCTGAATGACTTTATGAACTGGGTGTTACAGTCAGTCACTAACTAGGAAGCTCACCAGATGGGTAAGTGGGTAAAATTCACTGGTTTTCCATGTCTTAAAAACATTAACTCTGATAAATACAGAAGTAAGGAAAGGGAGCACTGATTATAATTTTGAAATGCAAGAAATTGGAATAAGTTTAAATATGCATTAAAAACACACTCATACTTCAACTCCAGCATTTATTAAAAAAACATGGGGAATTTCAGCTGCTTGTGCAAACCAAAATATCTGAAAATGATATTTGTCTTTTTCTAGTATTTAACTGGTTCAAATTTCTTAAAATTAGCAGCCTGTCTCTAATTCACAATAATCAATGTGTTCATATTGGTGACAAATGTCAAGGTGACAAATTAAATGTGCCAGAATATTCTTAACAAAATCTAAACCAACCAACATCATGAAACAGCTATGGACAAACTGGAAAGTCTAAACTGTAAAATTCAATTAACAATAACTCTGACCTAGGGGAAAACCATAACTGATAATCCTAAATCACCTCTTAGGATGTCTAATAGAGCCAAAAAGGTGCAGAGAAGCCAATGTATTTAAGAGTGGTAAATACTAGCATTAACTTTGCTGTGTAAAACTGGATCGATCAAAAAGTCCGGTGAGTTCGGTATTTGGAACTTACTGGACAAACCAAGCAGACATATTCAACAGACAGGGGAAAAGCCTTATCTCATCTGGTCCACAAAAGGGAAGGATTTAAACAGAAGGTTGTGTTTAAATTGTAAACCAATTATGGTCTTAGGCAAGGAGTGTCTGGAAATGTGGATGAACTGTGAGGCAAATCAACCTGTCAGCCCAGCTGTGCCACGCTGTGTGCTCACACCTGCACAAGCTAGGACCTAAGTGCTGTCTGCTTGCTTTACAAACTAAATTGCATTGATTAGGTTCCTTGGGAGACACTTTTATATTCCCCTGGGAAGTTCTGTAGACTGATGGAAACAAGATATCTCAGCAGAAGCTTTTGGTGGTCTGTCTGATAAAAGAAAAATCTTGTATTCTTTTTAGACAGAACAAATATGAATAGTGTGCATTGATGCAATGACAGACATTAGGAGCAATACCCTACATAAGAGTCAGTAGGATTTTGGTGACACAAAGTGGAAAACTGTAATAAGGTGACACATTGGTAAGAATTCAAAAGGTAAAAAGGAGAGGTTTGTGACTGCAAGTTCATAATGAAAGATGATTTGTACAGATGTGGAATTTAAGCAGATAAAAGAGAAATGAGTTCTGGTTAATTACCCATACAAGTTTAAGACTAGGTACAGAAACATATAAACACATTCTTTAATTTTAAAGGGAAACAGAGAAGGATAACAAATTAAAGAATTATATATAGAACATATTACAGGTAAGAGCTGTACAGCTGTTTTATGTGCTGACTAGGCTACTTTAAATGAGAGCAAACAGCTCTATGCACAGGACTCCTTTCCCCATTGTCCAAGCAGAAAAGGGGTCTGTCCCCTTTGATATTTCTAATTGTTTTCAATGTGTTACTCCTGTAAAAAGCACCATCAAGTGCATGGCAACAGAATACTATACGCACAAACAAAATAACATGAATCAGAGATCCATACTGATGAGGAGGAGCAGAGAAGAAATGCAGGGAAATAAGCTTGTTCTGAAGTTGTTTAACAATTGATTAGCACATGGATTAAGAGAGAAGTCACAGACAGATACTCACGGAGGTGGCTCTCTGGAAGCACGTGCAGAGTGCACAACACACAGAACACACTGCCAGGACATGGGACAGGAGACACCAGCATCAACTGTATACACACATCTTACCTGTCCTGGGGTCCTCAGGTGACACCTGGGAGAAATACCACTTTCAGGATTGTTGCAGCCTCTGCTGACTTCAAAGCAAGCTTGAAAAGTGTACAGTGCTTAGGGACATCACTTGAGCTCTTTGTACTTTTCTCCAGCTGTACAGTGCCAAAGTCAGTTTGCACTATGTCTTGCTGACACTTCTGGGGAGCTTCCAGGAAAACAGAATACCAAAACAGTTATTAATTATGGGCTGGAATGGATAAATACTTTTGGTTTCACTACTGTGTACACTGTAAGTTGGTTTTATTATGTTACCCTAAAAACTGCACTGGAATGAGTACTGCCACCAAGGAAGGCAGAAATTCAGAGTCAGAAACAAATTATTTTTCCCAATTTTGAAAAAATAAGTCCCTAGTCTAGATCTATATACATATATATATATATATATAATATATATATTTATATACACACACACACTTGTGTATATCTCAATCAACAACAAAGACTTGTGCCCTTGTGGAGGTGTGGAATAATTGCTATCCATGCTTGCATAGATACTCATATTGTGAAATGGTTGTTTGTTCCCAGGTATTTGAATGTATTTCAAAGGTGGGTTCCACCTAAACGCCTTCAGAAATGCCATCTACAAATACAGAGATACACTGCAGATCTGTTAGAACAAATTCTCAGACGCAGTGAGTGATGTCTGCGGCTCCGTTCGGTGCAGAACCTCCACAGGACAGGACCTGTGTGTGCTGTGGATATCCTGTGTGTACTCCTGTCACCATTCAGGCTGCTTACAGCTGGACAGGTAGATAAATTAAGCAGATTTGAAACTCAAAGGTTGCATTTAGAAACCAAATGCTTCACCTTTAAGATGGAGATGCATTAAAAAAAAAAAGTCTAATTTCACTTTAATGACAGGTTCCAATTGACAGAAAAGTACCAAACTTGGAAGAATTTAAAACAAAGGTGCTGGATGTTTAATATCTCCACATGTGCCAATACCAGAGAAAAGCCATCCTTTCCTGTTATTCATCTCACATAAAGATTTAATTTCAAAGTAATTATTACTTCTTTGGGAAGAGGCAGTGCCCTGCATACTGAACAGCAAGTTACCAATACCTGGCTTGGCAGGGACTTTTTTCTGTGTGATCCTATGTTTGCATTCATAATCTTTTTTTTATCTTCTGTCTCCAGGGTGGTTTTCACCTATCCCTTCCTGCACCATGTCCTGCTCTCTGAAAAAGGTACACCTTTTTATGCAACTGATTTCCATATTAACTCAAACCAGGGAGAGCAAAGAGGAAGTTCATGGTTTCAAAAAGAAACTCAAAATTTACAAAGCAGCGGCCAATTAGTCAGACCTTAATTTTGCAAATTTATTTAGGAAAAAAAAAATTAACATGAGCAAATGAGAATACTTCAGTGTTACAACAGAGTATATAAATGTCTAGCAATAGTCAAATAATTTGATCTTTAAATACAAAATAACCACATGAACACCTAATATACAGGTTTCATCTGAATACATATTTATTAGATAAATATTAGGTTGTCACATCATCTAACTACATACAGTTTTGCAAGACTAAAAATCACAATTATTTTTTCTGACCAGTTTAAAGTATGAAATGATTGCATTGTACTGTACATACAATGTACAAACAAAGACAATGGCCATTTTTGCATGTTACCTCAGATTGTACTTTTTTTTTTTTTAATTCTCCTCTGATCGTGATATCAAAAATTGTACAAAGTATGAATTTGGTTACAATTTTTTTTTTTTTTTTTTAATCCCCGTATTTTTCTTCATTATTTCTGTAGCACCCTAAAAATACACAGGTGATAGACTAGTACACGTAAGCTAAATATTACATGTAGATAAAACAAAACAAAACAAAGGATCAGAGTATATTACAGAAGTGAAAGTGGAACAAATGCTGAGACTCCACAAACGCTAACAAACAGGATTCATTTTCCACATAAGATGGAGCTTCAAGCTTTTTTTTTTTCCTGCGAAATAAAAACAATGCACATTCCAAGGAAAATGAATGCATTTCTGTTAACATGTCTCTATTTGTCATTTACATATGTACAGCTGTCCCTTGAGTCTCCGCTGCAGACACTGGTGTGTACTGTCAGTCCTATAATAATGTCTTGGCAGCAGAACTGTAGATCTCTGTGGGTTCTTTCCCAGATGAACTTCCATAGGGAAACGATTAAAAGGTAAACAAACAAACAAAAAAAGAAGACAAATACTACTGGAATCTCATAAAATAATTAAGCTTTAAAAGAAATGACTGTGATTACCCTATTTGCTAGGTTTTTTTCTCTAAACTTTAATACGGCAGTGAACAGATAAAAAAATAACTAATTTTTCCAAAGATTTTTCATACTGACTTCACTATACAGTACCTGATTTTAGCTGACAGATAAATTTTAGAACTATCTCAAATGTCCAACATTTGGGTGATGGGTAAAAATTGTACTTTCTTTTTTAAGTTCTGCTTAGAAACCAAATGTTTCTGTAAGTTTACAGATGTCAAGTGTCCGCTTTAATTATCTATTACTGTACAAAGCAGATACCAACACTGCTCCAAACATATTGCTAATATCTACGGGGCTTCTTTTCCCTTTATGATTCCAACAGGTACTTTTAAATGACACATTTTAAATACTACCAGTTAGCAAAAGGTCAATCCTTAACATACCTGGCTTAAAACACTAATATTGTGTTTAAGAGAAAATTAATTTTAGGGGACTAACTTAGCTGTTCAGGAATCAGTGGAGAATGGAACATGAAATAGAATCAATTAAAAAAATCAGAACAACCAGTTCCAACTAATAGTGAGAAATCTCCTTTATACCCAAACCTATGGCTTAAGGAACTTCCCCCCCAAACAGAAAAAAACTAACTCCAAGGGCATAAAGTCAGTTTATCATTAGCCACCTCTGCACATGACTTCCAGACCTATATAAAAAATGCAGCAAAAAACCAGGGGGAAACTACTACAGTAAAATGGCTACAAAACACATCTGTATCCATAACTGATCAATGGTCTTTCCTAGGAGTTGTGTGATAGCAGCACCACACCACAACCATATTACCATGTATTACACCAAGGTATCTTTAATATTCTGCAGAGATCCTCTACAGGTTGTCAAGCCTACATAAGAAAAAAGACACTTCTAAGCAGAATAAAATATACTATACTGTTTCCCTCCCCCACCCACCAACATCCCTAAGTGTCTTGACCCCAGTTTCAGAGACCGGAGCACCAGTACAGCGATATAAATATGGTACCATACAGATTTGCTGCTTGCCTTAGTGCATCTTTATCTGCTCAGACAGCTGGTCCTGCACGTTCTGCTCACTTGGGCAAACGAACAAACTCTGCCATTACCAGCTCACGATCACCCACAGTCAACGAACACCAATCGATCAGTTGGGGTTTCTTTTTCCCTAGGCAATCACTTTTTCCCTAGGCAAGCACAATTGTGTTTCCATGACAGAGCTGGGCCCTGATTATCCAGGTACTGCCTGATGTATCAATTCATTCATCACACAAATGGATATGAAACTTGGGCTTACCAAAAGAAAATAGGGGCGAAAAAAACCAAAAACCCAACTCCCTTATTCTGTTAAAGAACCCTCAATTTTCTTTTTTAAAAAAGGACCCATATTTTTCTTCAGACAAGGTATTTAAAAACACCAGCAAAAGTATAACCAGATCATGAAAATGTTGAATATTATCAAAGACGATACTAAAATATTCACAAAGATATTTACAATAGCAATTCTTAAAATAATTGATTTTGCATAATGAACAGCGCCTTTCTTAAAAAAACTTGAAAGAGGAAAAATATAAGTGTGGGACCATTTCTACATAATACGTTTGACAGATTCAATACTCCTACTGGAAAATAAAAGAACTAAACCGCCATTTCCTTTAATATCTACAGCAAGGTGCTGCTGACTAGCATATATATACCACAACGCATGTACAGCAGTAGTGGGAAACGTTAACAAAAAGAGCAAAATAAAACAAAAAATGCAGAGAATTTACAAATATGACTTTGGTGAGGAAAGCAAATCCAGAGTCGTAAGCACAGAGCATGCCATTTACAGCATTGCAAACTAAACACAGAGGGCTAGGAAGCTATCTAGTCAAACTGACAGGAACAAACAAAATTTTGCCTGGCACTTCAGTTTAAAACGCATTGTGGCGAGCAAACGAAGGGCATTTGATTGGATTTGGGAAGAGGAAAATGAGTAGGGTCAAATATGCTTTAGTATCAAAAGAAACAAAACCAATAACTGTACAGTGGGCAAAAGCTGAAATGTTGCACCACGAGGGCAGAGTTGGCACACATGCACTTCTTACACAGCTACTGTACATCATTTATAAGAGAGAGAGAGAGACAAAGAGCACAGAAATGGGCACAGAAGCAATAGGAAGCTCATGCAGGAGCAGCAACCACACGAGAAGCAAAGATCACAGGGGCAAGACAGTAATTGTGGCAGCAGGGTCTCTTGAGGGCAGTAGCAATCTACTGACAGGTACTTATTCTCCCCACGCTCGGTCCTTCAGGAGAAAGAGCTCATCCCAGCAGCCAAAGTTTAAAAAAAGAAACTGAAGGAGGAGAAAAGGAAAAGGCTGAAGTATCTGTAACAGTCACGAAAACAGAATGCAAAGCAAAACTAAAATGAAGCTGTAAGATGTCTGTCCAATGTCAATGCCCCTTCTCAAGCTGATTATTAAAAATAATTATGCAGATAATGATGTTACTCTCCCTCCATCCTGCAATGATTTCCTTGCTGCCTTCAACCCAGCTTGTCTTACTATGCATTGTGCAGTACAGACAGTGACACAAACTCTTGGGGCACCGAAGGCTGTAGGTAATAATCAGGAACAGTTTGGTTTGCATCCCCCCTCCCTCTCTTTTCCATCATGTATGGCATACACGGCAAAAGGATCTACTACAGCAATCTCTACAGCTGGATGTTAACGCAGCCAGAAACGGTACTGATTTGAAACCAAATCACAAAAATCCCTAAACATTGCAAACTTTGAAAGAATTTTTCCTGGGTGCTTCCAATCTGTGTGCTGGGCCAGAGGAATCCTCTGCAAAGAGGTGGTTAAGATCCCTGCGCTTGCAGAAATCCCGACACCCAAGGCTGCGGCCTGAAGATCTCAGGACTCTGTTACTGAAGTCGCATTAGCTAAATGCTGGCTCCCTCTGACAGGCCTGTGTGTCTTCCCTAACCTTGCCACTTGACTGTAGGATTTGTGCTTTTTTGAGCTTTGTAGGTGTTTTTTTTCATTTTGTGTGTGGCCAGGACAATCATTCCAAGGCAAACCTGTGGCTGGAGGGGGGCAGAGGAGAGGTGGGGTAGAGGGAGGTACAGTTTCAAAAAAATGGAAGAACAAGCATTGTAAAGACACTCTGAGACGGGTCAATTAAAGACAGTTCCATCCTGTTGATTTTTCTTCCCTTGCCAAGATTCGGTGTTGCCAAGATACTTCACACTATGTTTATCACAGAACTCTCTCTCTAGAGGATGAACACCAAATGGGGTTTCCAATAGCTGCACAACTGTCTATGCTTCTTTGTCACATGTAGCATGGCAGACTCGGAGATTACTGCATTTATTTAACTTTGTGTTATTTTCTCCCGTCACTTTCGCAGTCTTTGAAGCTAACTAAAGCAGTTCTGAGATGAAGAAAGCGGGGAGTGCACCATTGGATCAAGTTGTGAGGTTTTTTTTCTTCTCTTGTGGAAAAGGAGTGTTAAGATTCCTCGCTGTGCAGCCACACACGTGTGAACAAGTGAAAAGGATGGGAGAATACATATGGTTTCAGTTGTTCTCAAAGAGAGACAGAAGGTCATCATTGCTATTGCTTGGCAAATCAGGAGGATCCAGGTATGAAAGCAGCTCATCTGGATTTGTGAGTTCTGGAAGCAGCTATAAAATACAAAGATAAAAGAAAAATTACAGATAACAGAAACACAATTGAGGAAAAAAGGGATTAAACACCTCACATTCCTGGAATCCGATTTTCATAACAATATATCCAAATAACAAAGAGGGCAGCATCACAAGCCTAACACCCTCAGATGATGCAGTATCCACTTGCTTGTGAAAGTCTCTGTGACTCAGTTTTCACCTGTAAATTACATTATCATCTCACTTAGGGTTTCTCAATCCACCTCCCCATCATATTGCCTGGCTCATGATGCTGACAAAAACTTGTGGATAAATGCTCATTATGGATGTTTCCTATAGAACACTGCATAAACACTTGAAACATGCAGTTTGAGCAATCCATATTTGAGCTTTAAGACAGATTAGCAAAGGCTGGTCTGGCTCTCACACATCAGTTTGACGGCCACCCAAAGCCTGCAACTCTACAGAAGAAGGCAGCCCTGTCCTTTCCTCACCCTCAGTAACTCCTCCGTGATCTAAGCTCTGAGACAGTGACCTGGAGCAAGGAACTCACTCAGGGTTAAACAACCAACAAACCAGGGAAAGTGGAAAAAGAACAGCTGAGGAGGAGCTTGGAGAAAGGAGTGTAAAGGCAGCTGGGTGAGTCCTCTGTGGCAGGAATTTACAGTGGTTGGAAGTACTTACTTGACTACAGCATTACATGCAATTCCAGACATTTTTAAGGGTCACAGGTGTGACACTCCATCCAACAGAAGATGCCCTAATCTGCACAGTACTTTAAAGTATCAAAATGAATAGCGGTGAGGCTTCAGTTTGTATTTCCATTAATACTGTGTTCCAAGTATAAAATTTTGGTTTTCAAACCATCACAACACATTCTTTTGGATTTGACAGATGACAAGCACATCGTAACTCCTGGGCTGTGTATTATCAGGCAAAGTTTTCTGCTCTATAATGCATATTGCCCTTTCCTAGGCAAATATAAAAGCATCATATATAAAAAAATTGCAGGGAACAGTTTATAATAAAGCCCTTCTATGTTCTGTATTGGGTTAAAGACAGAAAAATATGGACTGTTTTAACAAACTTAATAGTAGGTACAAGAAATTAATTTCAGATTGTTTTATGTTTTCAAATATTATAAATGCAAAAGCTTGACGTCTTTGCATTTAACAAATAAATACTGTATTTATATGCTTCTATTACTCTTGTGCAAATGAAACTTCATCTTCTAACATTATATGGATGAAAAAAATAAGCTAAATATGAAATGCAGAAAAAAGTTTATTGCTTTCTAAGCATTTTGAAAAAATGCAATGTCAAGTTTACATGAACAGAATCTCCCAGAAGGAATATTTTTCTTAAACTACCACTTCCTTTTATTCATGGTAAAAATGCCATTTTCATAGTACTGGAGATAAGAGACTTTTAAATGTACTTAACATCCTATCATAATTTTTTATGAGTACATCATAAAAAATCCAAAAATAAAAAAATAAAGTCCAAAAGAAAATGGCAGCCACCAAGTGTGGAGAAATGAAAAAATTATTGAATTTTTCCTACAATTTTACAACTCATTCTTAAAAATTTAAATAATCTCTCAGACTCATTCTTGTATACAGACTGTTTTTTAAAAAAGTTTTTTTAAGAAAAGTGGACGTTTTAAACAATATGCTCAGTATGCGTGAAGCTGAAGTCTTCTGAGTTGTGAGGGTGACCTCAGCTTCCCTCAGTCAGAGGGGTCAGGCAGCACAGGCAGCCTCCCACCCCAGTGGTGTGAAAAGCAGAGACCTCAGGGAGGACTTGCTGGGAGCTGGGAGTGCTGGAGCAGGGACAAGAGAGAGAGGAGTGCCAGGGCCTGTGAGGGGGTGATGGGGACAGAAGCTAGAGAAATGTGCCAGATTTAGGGTGGAGTTTAGAGAAGTGTGCCCTGTGCTCCTGAAGTGCAAATTGAGGAGTCTAACCCGTGATTTCAGTCTTGAGCCTCTGCTGCCTGAAGTACCCGTGCAGATCTCCCCTGTCTGGGTCCACATCTGTATGAGGTGGATTCTTTAAGCCAGGTTAAACCTTAGACTGCATCTCACTGAATTCCTGCAGTGTGACTGTGACTGTGTCAGCAGGGAGTGGGCCAAGATGCCCATAGTACAGTGCCCTGTTTGCTTTGCTGCATGGGACTTAATTCAGCCAGGTTCCACAACACACTCATAAAAATAATCCATCTGATCAGGATCACAGGTATTTCCAGTAAGTTTATTTCCCACACTGTACAGCACTTGCCTCCCATTAAGAAACCAGTAATCTTCATCAGTGATAACCACAGTACTGTGGTAAGTGTACAGATTTTTGTACTTTGCTTCTCACCAAGGAATGGGTGCCTGACCCATAACAAAATACTGTATGTTTCTTAAATACTACAAGAAAAAAAAAGACACTTTCATTTCACCTTTTAGTACTGCTCAGACAGAGTCCTTAAGGGTTCAGGACTCCAACTGCCACATGAGCTATTGTTCCCAAAGGATGTGCACACAACCACATTGTGTGAAACAGCAGAAGTTGCCTCACTGATCACTGTTCCTGCAGCAGCCTGGAGCCTCTATCTGTCCCCTACCCCTTCCCTCCCCTGTGAGGCTACCTGCCAGCCTAGTGCTCCCTTGTGACAGGGTAAATACAAGTATACAGCAACAGCAAATACAGATATAAATCCAAGGCACAGAAGCAAACATATCTCTAAGAAAATTAACTGTGCAGCAGCAGACTTTGGAACAGACAGAAAATACACATACAGGAATGCATGACTCAAAGAAAAATCCAATCCTAGTGCTGAGGATTTATATTTTGGGAGGTAGGTGGCTAACCAGAGAGATTTACCTCAGATAAGTCACTTCCAACTCCACTGAATCGATGTTAAGAGAGGGAAGACTATTTTTGGCCTTAAAACTGGACTTTGTTTAATTGTGAGCTGCCTCCCGTGGTAGCAAAGGAGGCAGAAAATGTCCGTGTTGTTTACTTCCCTGTGTGGTGTACTGAGAGGAGGAACTTGTGCTGCTGAGCCACCCACAAGAGCAGGTGTGGAAGGGCACAGGCTGTTTCTGGCTGCAGCGAGCAGGGACAGTGTCACAGCCATCATGGACCCCGCTCCCGCTGGCCAGGACACACAGCAGGGCTCAGCACACAGCTCACTTGGCACAGCAACACCACAGGCAGAATCACACACGGCTGTGTCCCTCCTACCCAGGCACTGCAACAGCTCCAGGGCCTGGGAGAGCACAGCCCAACCAGCGCCGAGGTGGGAAAGCAGGACGCGGCTTCCAGCCCAGTGCCCGAGCTGCTGCTAACGAAATGCCTGCCCTGGTGCTAGAAGAGGCTTATGGCTCACACACCACGCAGCTGCTCCAACTGGAACCATCCATTCTCCCAGCAGGTCAGGAGTGCCCTGTCACCTTGGCTGCAGCCCCTGGGCCCATGTACCAAAGCATGGAAGGATGGCATGTGCTGTGGAAGCGGTCCCGTCCCCTGCCCGCCCCGCCCTCCCGCGCGATGCGAAGCACACGCTATGGCAGGCAGATGAGAGTATGACACAGACTTACATCCAGCGAGGGCTCCGGCATGTCGGGTGCTCCCTGTCCACCAGCCTGACCCTCTAAGGCTGAGGAGGGGTTAAAGGTCAGGTCACTGTGTGGATGGTTGCTAGAAGCGGCCGGGGGTGGCTGCCGGGACTGCTGGGTAGGAGGCCCGCTGTGATGTAATGGCTGCCCTGACTGGCTGCTGGGGTGAGGGACGTGCAAACCTTGCTGCATGGAAGTATGGGACTGATCAGTGCTGCCAGGATGAGGGATCTGCGGAGGAGGAAAAAAGCAGGAAAAGAAAGTGAGGCCACAAGGTACAGTGCTCGCGGTGCCTGACTCTGTAACTGCATGTTATAAAATGAAATAAATTAAAAAATGACACACACAACAAAAACCCCAACAAAACCAATCAACAAACAACAACAACAAAAAAATAAAAAAGCGCCATTGGAAAAGAAAACTCCATATCCCAATGCTGGAGGAACTGTTTCAGGTTTTTGAAGGTTGTCTGCAAGGGGCAAAAACACGTTGGACTTGTGCTTGGTTTGCTTCCTTGAAATGTGGAAAACTGTATATGAAGATGCAAAACAATGCACCACGAAGAGGAGGGGAGGAGGCTTATGGGTGCTGCTCAGCATTAGCAAGGCAGATGCTTTTGCCCTAAAAAATGTTATGAATGAATGGAGAATCTGTTGAATGATCTCTATGCCAGGAAACTCATTAACTGAGAAAATGCATCATTTCTGCTCAGCTCCCCTATTCGGTAGCTTCCTTACACTGCAGCCTATTCCTTTTTCACCTCATTACAAACATTTTGCAAGCAGCAGCTCTTCCCCAGTTCTTCCCTCCTTTTCTTCTCCAAATGCAACACCCCTGTTAAAGGCTGAAGGTTTTCCTTGCTGATATTCCTGGGTTCTGACGGCTGACAAAGCCAAAGCAGCTCAGGAAGCACATTCCCCACCAGGAGCCGAGCTGCTGTGGGTGGCTGCACACCTGCTGACTGCAAAGTACACTGCCTTAGCTTAAACTAAACCAACCATCACACTCTTCTTTGTATTCATGCTGTGGATAAGTTGTCTAGCAAGAGCTTAGTGGTTTTTTGTGTTTACTATGAAGAATAAACTACCAATCCACATGCATCTTCCTAACCCTATTACTGAATGGGGGAAAAGTCTTTCTCACATGACAGAGAAGCAATAAAAATGCACAAGTCCAATTCTTCCTTCTGCTGCATGTCACATTTAATGGTAGTGGATTCTCTGGGGCTTGACCTTGGTGCCATGAGAAAGAAGTTTCTGAATGCTTCAGAATCAGATATCTCATGTTAATTGGGTATATGGAGAAACAAAAAATGTAAACATTTTTTGAGGAATGCTACATATTGGACAAAGCGAGGCTGAAATAAAAGAACAAATACATACAACAACAGCATGAAATTCATCCAGCCAAGCCAACAGAAACCAGCAAAATGCTATGTCAGTATTCACCCAACGTATCA
Source organism: Polioptila caerulea (assembly GCA_013397295.1). Lineage (NCBI taxonomy): Eukaryota > Metazoa > Chordata > Aves > Passeriformes > Certhiidae > Polioptila > Polioptila caerulea. Next base: position 797,895 of record VYXF01008037.1, read on the forward strand.
CATAAACTGCAAAGTTATCCTAAGCTCAGCCTTCAGCTTCAGAAAGCAAAAGGGAGGTTATTACAAAACTTAATTGAAATGTTCCCATAAAAAAAATTTAGAGAAACAGGTATTTAAAAAAATACTTTTCACCACTCTTAGGAAAACTGAAATTTGAATACTGATCCATTGGGACAGTCACACTCAGCTGCATGGAGGTCCTTTTCAATCCTCTGGTGTCACAAAGGTTTGTGGAAATGATTCTACCTGCATGGTATTTGGCTCTCTATCCCACATGAGAGTTTGAAGTAACTGGTAAAAAGTACTGATATACATCTCACCATTGGGGTCACAGTCTGACTACTTGAAAAACATTTTCCAACAACGTTGTTACCGTAGGGGTAAGTTTGTACAAAATCTGCCCACAGATCACACTTCAATGTAAAAAGAATTTGCAGCCTAAAAACTTTGCAAAAGTCCAAGTAAAGTAGATGTCTATCTTAATAGTACTGTTTCCTTCCTCACTCACTAAAGACATGTACAACAGAAAGTGTGGAAATTAGAAAGCTTAATAATAACAACAAAAAGTAAAAAGGAATTTATGACAGTGTTGTTAATGTGGTAAACCAGTTTCCAGAACAGAACCAAAACCGCACAGGATTATATTGAAGAATCTCCTAAATTTACCCCCGAATGCATAAAGCAATGGTCATGCTGGCACGTTTATATAAATAAATATTTTAACCAGGAAAGGCATTTGTATGCTCTCAAACAGATTTCAAAACAAATAAGCAGGTTAGAAATTCTACATTGTGTTTATACAGGCAAGGATTTAAATACATATTTAGTGGATAACACAGTCACTTGGGTCCTTAAACAATGGGTGTATGGGGACTAATTGTTCACTGTAAGACTGAGGGCCACCATAATCCTTGAAGAGCTATCATAGATTCCAAATCAATCTGACTTAGGCCACTGACTCCACCAGTGAGACCCTCTCAGTGAGAAAGCAAAAATGCTCAGGATGGGAACATTTTCTATTTGCATTCAGCTAACTAATTATAAGTTTGCTATGGTGCAAATACATTGTAAGCAACCCACTTTGGGTATGTTTAGCTTGCACCTGCAACTCTCACCATTTTATTCTGAAAGCACTGACCTGCACTATGAATGCAGAGTCTAACAAAGTTGCCTTTGCTTGCATAGCAAGATAATTCCAGAGTTGTTTTTAGAGGCAAAAGCTTTGGCACTCTTAGAGCATTTACAGTCTATAGAAGAAAAGCTTATAGCAGACAACTACATCTTCAGCTTAATAGCACAGAACACAACTCTACAGCCCAACAGTGACCTCTAGGAGTGCCAAGATGTACAACTGTGGAACAACAGGGCCTGCCAGCTGCACAGCAATATTCCTTCTGTCACTGAAGAAAATTATTAGTGGGGAAAAAAAATCACCAGGTTAAGTCAATGATTTATATCTCTCTCCATTGCCAGGGTCACAGTTTTACCAACACTTTTGCTGTGTTAGCTACCAAAACTATTAAAATATGTCATCCTGCCTACCCTGCTGATGTTCTTTGCCACTTTTCCCATCTAGCCCTTTGCCATGTCCATAAGGTGAAACTTTGTACATGTGCCCTGAATTTCCCCATCCTGCCCCTGAATTAGTTTCCAATCTCATCAGTACCTGGGTCCAGATCACTTCACGGCTGCAGTAACACTTTTGTTGGTGTGAGAGGGAGGAAAAGTGAAAAGAGAAACAAAAGCCATGACTTTTACAGCAGTACCAGCTCATTATCACCTCTCTGTACGTATGAACCTGTGGTGTCAGCATCCATTGCTCAGTCACTCCTTACACTGTCTGCAAGAAGCACTAAACCAGAGCTAACTGAATTATCCTTTGTCTAAAACTTGTTTACAATTTCTGAAAACAAACATGATATGATTGTGGCAGCTGTTCTGTAGCAATCTTGTACTGTTGCAATGTAGCATCTGTTCCATGGCTCTCACAACACTCTATGCAGGGCAAGAGGTATTACTTCTGGTCATGTTTCAGGTCCTGATTGTTTTTCTTCTTCAATAGGAGTGGAACAGCAGTGTTGAAATAAGGAAATTCTAATTGATTCATCCCTGGTTACCCAGTCCTACCTACACTGGGCAAATATCTGCATTTCCTGGAGTGACCTACAGAGTATGTCTGGAGGGATCAACTTTCTCTGCCACCACATAAATCTTCAAAATAGGAATGCCAGGAACTTCCTCAGCAGCATTCAGCTCCAGTAAGAGACCCTTCAGGTCTGAAAGGACTGAACATCCTATCCCAACTCATCTTGTAAATGGCCAAAGCGAATAGAATGTGCAAACTACAAAAACCTGCTAGCTGTGTAAAAAGGAAAGACAGAAAGCCAGAGAAGAGCACAGGCAACACCTAAAAGCCTTGGTTCAATCACACAATTTGTTTACAGTTGTTTTGGTATGAAGCGTCTCTCTGAAGACATGCAACTACACAATTTAGGAATGTGTTAAAGGCATGTATTTCTCTAAAAGCAGTGATTTTAAAGATGCCTGTCTTGAGTGTCTGCTACAGACCAACAGTTCATTTTGAGAGAAAAGAACAAAAGGGAGAGGGTAAGAGAGAAAGAGGAAAGCAGAGATTTTTTAACACTGAAAAGGCTGTGTGGGAGCACTAAGAGTCCTCAAATGTGGACTGGAGACTGCACAGCCACATTGACAAGGTTAATCTAATTCTCCTCTGCTAAAAGACCTGAAAACTGATCCTCATTATAGAAAACCAGCCACTGACATAATGTAGCAATCTGTTTTAGCACTGCTTCCTATTCCCAAATGGTATTGCTTGAGAATCATGATAGATGAGGGAGAATTGAGGCAAAGGTTTACTTTAATTGCCAGCTATCATAAGCAAGCACTAGATTTGCTACAGATTGGCCCACAGAATTGGAAGTGCATTAACATTTGCCTAGATACACTCCCACAGCTCTGGAACATGCATAGCCTTGAGAAACTCACCTCTGCTACATGTAAACAGTCCCATTTTCAGCAATATACAAATTCTTCACTATTATATTCAACTACTTCATATCCTACCACTTCAGAAATTTCCCTAGGGCAACTACTAGAGCAAAGGTACGGCTGTTAACTGATGAAGCCAAGAGGTAGGTGTCAGGTAACGGGAGGCAAAGAACAATTCCCTGTGACTTTAATTCAAAGGAAAGCAGCTGTGAGTGGTTCAGGCTGGTATTATTTCCTCTCACTACTGTGTTCCAATACTGTGTGGTTGATTCTTATGCAGAGAATTCTGACCACTCTAAGCTGAGTGTGTGGAATTTGCCAATGCAAAACTACGTTTACAGCATGTTTGTCCTCATTTATCAGCCTGTAAAGTGGTAAAGTCATTATAGTTTCTAGACTCTTCCTTTGAAGATAGTCTTGGTACTTGGACTCTCTCCAAACTACACGAAGAACTCTTTCTCCACTCTCTGCTATTTCTCACCATCCTCCTTGGAAAACCTATTGCCAGCTAGAGGAGACATCGACTGAGTAGGCTTTTGCTGAGCATCTGCTACCACGTTCCCTCATTACATTCTGAAATTGTACTTTCTAGGATTCACTAAAGACACAGCACATATGACTTGTCAAGTTAAACATCCTTCCTGTGCAGTAACAGCACACTTTAAACCCCCTGCCCTGCAACTTAAATGAACATAAAAGGATGTATACACACCCCACACACAGAGTTAAAATAGATGACTAACCATGCTTAAGAGCTAAGTGCTGCTGGTAGCTTTTCTATCACCTAGCTGCTGCAGTACAGCATTTTCTGGAGATACATAAAGTTCTGTATAGAAAATTCAGTGCTCTGAGCAAGCTGCTTTTCCAATGCACAGTTCTGCCTCACCATCTGAGACCTGAGGAACCTCTATTTTTCAGTCTCTTACATTGATATTTTCAAACCAGTGGCAGTGTCTTTCCTTGAAATCTGCAGGCTTGTCCTATTACCAAAAGTTTAAAAGTGCCTTTCATGCTACTCGAGTAGAATTCCCCCCCCACTATCAAAATGCTTTGATGCAAATTTTGCCCTCAGAGAAAAAGCCAGGGAAGATATTGTCCCTGCTCTGAAGTCATCCAATATCTTGCTTTAACAAGCTGTCTCTTGGAGATGGATATTCACAGTCCTGCTGGCCTAGGGAATGAAGTACATTTTTTTTTTTCATGTGTCAAAGCAAAGCACAATGATTAATACAAGCACACTGAGCCAGGTTCTTTCTTTCAGATAAACAAGCTTAAATGACAATTCAGAAAGTGCAGAAATGCTTCTTCAAAAACCTAAAGTGGCCACCAATTGAAAATGGCATTTCCAATGTTCCTCAAGACTACTCTATTTCAGCAACTTCCCAAGTGAGGAATCCAGAAGAAGTAAAAGCAGTTCATAAGGTAAGTCCATCAGCTGGATGAGAGCTCCTTACCCCCACAAACGAGAACCTACGTGCCCAGCACCATTACTTACAGATTCCTGCATGGGGTGACTGAGAGGTTTGTCGAGAGCTGCCATGCTGCTCGGCATGTCAGGGGGATGTGACAGCTGGGGCCCATGCATGAAGTCATTCATAGATGTGCCACCAGGATTGCCATGCGGGAAGTCAAAATTGCCATGACCTTGGTAACTGTTGCCTGAAAGAGAAACAGATGTGATTTGTTTCCAAGGGTGATCTCTCCGAGTATCCTGCAGGGCGATGTGTGCACAGCACAGGGAGCTGTGACACTGAACTTGACAAGGCTGCGCCCCCAGTGCTGAGCGAGTGGGGACAGGGCACTTGGTGTCCAAACACTGGTTGCTGCAATAATTCATTTATGAGATGGAACTAATTGAAAACTGCTGACATTTTGGAAAACTACTGCCAAGTCACCATATAAACTTAACCATGCCGAGAAGTAAACAGGATATTAAATTCTATGGGATATTCGTATCTGGAACCATCTCAATGTAACTGCCCAAGTCTCAGACTATTTATAAGACACCTGTGTTATTTATGTCTATGCTTCCACACACTCAGAGAGATTGTAGCATTGCTTCAGCTTCTGATGAAAGTAATTGACCCAAGTGAATCTGGAAGATGCCACATTACCATTCATAGCACAGCACCTACTCTACCCCTTCATAAAAGGCACAGAAGAGGTGTTCATATCTAATTGGGGCTCCCACAAAACTTAAAAAATTCACTTGACTGACTGGATTTACACACACATCTTGAAGCAGGCTTGGAGTCCCCTGCTGCTCTGCAGGACAAGTACTGTGTGACCACTGTCCACAAGGATCCAGCCCAGCTCAGCCCAGGGCTCTTCATGTGAATTCTAAAGCAAGCAGCTATCTGAGTACAGGGATTTTACTCTTCATATATTTCATCAAGATTCCTCTCTTAACATTTCCAATTCAGCTCTAGCGGCTTATTTGCTATGAACAGAAAAAAAAAAAAAGAAAAGAAAAAGAAAAAAAAAAGAACTAAAACCATTCATCTATTTCATACAAGCAACTGAACTGGATGATACTGAGCTCTGAAATAACAGAATAGCTTTGGAGCTTGCACAGAGAGTCTGCAGTTTGTCAGCTGAAGTACAGCAGTTTTAAATATTCAACTCAAGAAGAGAGTTTGACAAACTGAAGTAGTTGCATCATTTGCTCCTTAGCACAGCTTCACAAGCAGAAGTTTAATCTTGAAGGAATAGTAGTCATTAGCCATGTAAGAGTACTTTTTAAAGATGTCAGGACTTTGATCTATCATGTAAATACTGCAGAGCCTTACTAATTCTCATTTTGTTAATCTGCAAACTGGATGAGTCTCACAGAACATAGCTAGTCTTGCCTTGCATCAGGAATAATTAATTAGCAGGCAGCTGGAATGTGGTCTTGTAGTACTGAATATTTGTTATGTTTGCAAATTAAATTTCAGTATGCTTCCTGTCAAACCCAAATAAACAAACACAAACCACAGTAGTAATACTACTACTACTACATAGCTGTAAAGAACTGTTAATCAGAGGACATCATGTAATTGCAATCACTAAGTTTCAGTGCACGTATTGATGGAGAATAAAGATACAAGGCAGCATGCCCAGGGAGTTACAGCCATGCAGCAGCAAGCCCCTCTCTGCAGCAGTAGTGCCACGTGCTGAGGGAGAGCCCTGTCAGACATTTGGGATAATCTGGAGCACTGTGCTGGCATCCCTATTGCAGGGCAAACAGGAGAGTGTGGGTTTCACCTGCCAGAGGTGACTCGGGGTCCCAAGGAGCAGGGACTGCCTCTGCTACAGGACCCCTGGGGGAAGGCAGCAAAGTAACAGGCTAGGCAGCAATGCTCACACAAAGCCTAACCCCACACATGGCTATCCTGTCTGCTCCTGAGCATGAGCTGCAAACACGGTGCAGAATAGACAGCTCTGTTCTCAGGCTCTGACTGCACTCCACTCCTACTAAATGAGGGAAAAAAACGTGATTCAGTGCTCTTGGCTTTGTTATAGTCATCATTCATCTGTTTGAAAACCTTAGAAGTTTTATCATCTGTCATCAGTTTTGCAGTCACTGGAGCAAATTAACCGTATTTTGCACGCAATCTATATTTTTCTTCAACGCCTGCAAAAAGCACATGTATCACCTTGTAATCAATTTGGGGATTCTGATAGTGTGAACAGTTGGTCTTTTCCCAAAGCTGAACTGACTCATATCATGTTACTTGCAAAAGAAACAGTCCCTGGTTTCATGTTTTCAGAATTGTCACTATAATTGAGTTATTCACAACATTCCAGTAATCTGAAAACCTATCCCCATTGCCTGTATTTAGTTCCCTGTTCTTCAATCTGGTAGCACATGGGCAGAGGAACTCAAAAGTAATTTTCTAATGCAAAAAGGTGTCTGTAAAGCAGCTAAAAGCTCTTTTTAAATCGTCCCTTTTTTTGTGGCCTATGGAATATCACTCACCTGGCCACAAGTTAACCTAGTAGCCCAGGTAGCAGGGTTAATGGGTCAGGTTTTCTACTTAGGTAGTACTAGATGTTTTCACTTGAGAGTGGAGCAGAAGGAAAATGCACAGAAAAACATGCAGAAATATGTCTATTGTGGCAGGCCATGAATATAGAAGGCAACATACAATGTTTCTTGATTGAGGGAGGGCTGCACGACTATGAATATGACAAGCACCAAATACTTAAAATATTAAATAAAGTAACTAAATACTACAATATATTACTAAGACATAATACTTACTAAAATATACACTCTATTGAACAGACAAACCTTAACTGAAAAGACTTAACACAGAATTTCAGAATTGCAGCCATATAATTTGCTTCCCTCATGCATCACTCTGAGGAGATGCACAGGCACACTTAAATCACCAGGCTGGCTGAACCACTGAGTGCTAGAGTGAGCAGCTGGGTGCACAAAGCTGTAGAACTCACCTTGGTTACCATATTCAGTGGAGTTGTTGCCTCCTGGAGGAGGGGGTAGGGATGGGTAAGGTGATGGGCCAGGACCCAAAGCTGCAATCATCTCCATTACATTTGGCATGATCATCTGGCTTGGACTCATGGTCTTAAATCTTTTTGAGGGAATGCCATCTGGGTCATCTTTGATGTGAATATCTGACTTTATAGGGACTGGCCTCCAACTGCAAGTTGGATCAATGGTTACTTCTTCAAACTCGGAGCTGTAAAATAATGTGAAAATTTAGCATATCAGTTGAATTTTTAAAAATAAATTCTGCTGAAGTATCTATAAGAATCTGCATGGTAACCAGTTCTGAAATTCTCTGGTGTTATATAACATTAAGATTTTTACTCCTCAAGAGTGTGCTAAAAGCAGATTTAAAAAAAGGCAACCATGAGAGTACATTTCTGTGTTTATCCACACAAGGAAATCCAAACATATCAATGTGGTTTGCCACCTCTGAATCAGAAGGACTGCTTGTAAATACAAGAAAGCATTTAATCCTCCATTCTGGCTCTTCCCTCTGCTTCAATGGTGAGGCTGCCATTAAGAGATAACCCAAACAATATCTACGAAGAAGGTGGAAACTGATTCACTCTATCACCTGCTCCACCAAGGCACCATGCAATAGAACATTCAAGTTCAATCACCAAGATCCATTTTGGTGCAACAATCTCAGTACTCATTACCATATCTCCTAGCTGCTTAGTCTTGAACATCAGGAGGGAGATCACTTACTTTTGTATAGCGTTCAGAATACCCCACATATACTGGTCAACCTCCAAGCCCTCCAAGAGAGCAGTTTTACTAAAAAGGATAAAAAAACAAACTTCATGTTACAATATTGCTAGGGAAAGAATTATTTGGGGCAAACAGTTTTAGTTTTGTATTTACATTACCAGGATATTTACATCAAACAGATGAGATAAGGATACAGCTACTTGTATGTGTCCACAAGCTGTTCACATTTTTAAAGTAATTTTTGTTAGTGAAATACATTGAAATTTAAAGTATTTTCAAACATAGCAGATCTCTCCTGTGAACATCAGTTAGCACGATTTTTTAAAATTAGATCTTTCTCATTTTTTGAGCTTCACAGTACTATGGCTTCAAAGCAACTATGTATTACAGCTATTCTTCTTAAGATTGGCACAGATGGGGACAGAACAAAACAAAACTGGAAATGATTTAGCTCTGTAGATCTGACTGCAGGTGCTCATGCTCAGAGACACGGGACAAAACTTAACCTCGATGCATGAATATATGAATTAAGAAAGCAAGATACCCAACTCTTGTGATATTTTTAGCCAAACGTAGAAGACAGAAAAGATCTGGGCAGTTTGGAGAAAGCACTTGTGTGTTAGGACACGGATCAGCCACGGACAGTCATGGAGACAAGCTCGTCTCCAGCCTGCCATGTCCACAGAACAGCCAGAATGGACAATGCCCACTGCTGTCTGTACCTAACACGGGCTGGCAGAGCAAGGACCCAGCTGGAGACTGGTGCAGACCCAGGGCCAGCTGCTACAGCCACAGCTGCTGCAGCTGAAGAGCCCTGGCTCCTCAGCTGAGGCTGGAACAGGCTCCCAGTGCACTGAGCACGGGAGGTTACAGACACTGAACTGGCCTGCAGAGGTTCTGCTGTTTTTTCTGCCCAGTTAAACACAAAGATGGACGGCCTGTAACCACTTGCAAGTTTTTCTTCCATTTTTTTCTGCAGTACACTAACTCTTTGGTCAAAACATTAGTTACAAATTATGCCAAGGTATTTATCCCTCTTTTCCTCTAAGCAACAACTCCAGCTTTTGCTCCTTGAAAATTTTTTACTTTATAAAAGAATTAGTCTTATTCTGGATTGTAGATAACTACTTCATCAATGTAAATATTTGAGCCTCTTTTGAACCCTACACAATCCATTGATGATCTGTAATGAAATTTTGTGAGAAAATATCTCATTATAGGTTTTTAAATTTCTGATAATCCAGGGTGGTAAAATATTGCAGGAATTCTCATTGGACTTAATGCTCTTTAAGTAAAGGTGATATATAACCTTATTTCCTAGAACTTCCTTCTTCTCCACGATATAAATATGATCTGAATTTGGTCAAATTGTGTACAACTGCATTTTACACAGTATGGTTGCACTTACTTGCATACTGGACACCGCCAAGTTCCTCTTTCACAGTTCAGTTGCAAGTAAGATTCCAGATCAAAGCACTAGGTATTGGAAAGAAACAAAAAAGGAAAAAAAACAAACCAGACAAAACAAAAGGAATTAAAAGGAAAATTCTGTATTAAATGAAGCAGTTAGACAAAAGTAAAACTGACATGAAAAAAGCCTCCTAGCACTGAAAACTAAATCCAACAGCCAACTTTGCCCCTCTTCATTAAACACATACACAGTTAACTACTGAGGCTTACAGAAGGTGCATTACAGAAGGTGCTCTCACAGGAGAGCCAGGCTGAAGGTGCTGCCACCACACACGGCTGAGGGAACCCTGCCAGGCACTGGCATCCCCTCACCTGCACGTGCTTGCAGTCGTGACCCCTCGCCGGGAGCTGGATCCGCCGGAATGTGATCGGACACTTCAGAGACACCTTGATGGCAGTCTGCTCCACTCCATCTTCCCCATTGAGTGTTGCATTGCCAGAGGAAGCTGCTACACTGCTGAAGTTCCTCTTGACTGTTTAGGAAGGAGGTGGATACAGATGTGAAAAAGTGTATTGTAAGTTCTAACACAGAAATCTGACATTTCTTCAACATTTAGGAACATTTAAGAAATTACTTACAACATTTAAGGGACAACTGAATGAACAATATACCCACATAAGTGTCTTCTGTGTAATTTAGAACATTCTCCTGAACAGAAAAACCATCACACATGCATATCAGCTACATTCTTAATCAAATTAAGCGGCATACAAGCACTGAAAGCAGCCCTAGATAAATAAAGAATTAATCTTTATTTATTGTTGAGTTAAAAACAAATATGGGGGAAAAGCCAGAGAGATTCTCCTGGAATAGGACAGTCCTTTTTAGGAACTAAGCTTATGTCCTTGAGACTTTGTTACCTCCACCCAAACAGCCGTTACCACTTCAGGATACCAGGGATTCACCTACCCACATCATGTTCTGCAAATTCCTTAAGTGCAGCTTAAGGTTATTAATAAACAAGTAAATCTGGTGTAGAGATAGCTTATCACAACTGAGCATAGGCACTCTGGAAAGCCATCACCCTCAGAAAATGCAGACTCACTCTTAGTGATACAATGTTCTGCTGGGAGGAGGCGTTTCTTTAGTAGACCTTGAAGTACGGAGCGAACTGATGGCCGGTGCACCAACTGCAACACGAACAAGTGTGACTGCAAGGAAACACATTTTGTTAGGAAGAGAGCCAAACACACACGTTAAATGCACTCCCAAACCGAGCTGCACTCTTCCCTTGCACACTTGGTTTCTGTGAGAGCCTGATGCTTAAACATAAAAGCTAGTTCTGCTCTGCTGAACACACACTCCTTTACAGATATTCTGCACACTGGACAGTTGCTCCATGCCTAATGTATACAAGGGCTTAAAAAAGGAAGGATTTTCTGCATTTTCTCCCTCCTTAATATTCAGTATATGTACAGCTGACATATTAATCCCTGACATCAGGGTTTATTTCTAAAACCCTGGACTGTCTGACACAGTCTAGCCTACCTGCCTGCCCGCAGACTACATTAGGAAGTTGCAAAAACAGTTTGCAACTGATGTGCCTGGAATCAGCTGAATCTTCTTCCCCAGCACAGAGCTCGTTGTGAATTCACAGGATGCTGCCTCCTGCTCTTAGCCACCAGATAAATGACATTATGCAGGGAAACATCCGTGTGAAATAAAGCAAAAGGGGTGGATGGCTTCTTGTCAAAGTGCCTCACACTGTGACCTTGTGAGAGCTAGCAGCTTGCTTTATTGTCAGTGACAGGAGAACAGTCAGAAGCTCAGACTGGATTTGCAGAAAGGTCTGCATTAAAAATACAGTACTCATCCCCAAGAGTAACTAACCCATGGAAAAGGAGAAAGGGGAAAGCTGAATGCTCTAGATTGCATCTTTGAATATGAGCTTTTCATCTGAAAAGGTATTTGAAAAATCACCACCAGCACCAACAATTACAATGTTGATGTTTTCATGACAAACCAAAGACTGTTTAATACACTGTGTAAATGAAATTAGTACCATCAATAGTCTTCATTGCAATAATCTACTCCTACAACAGCAGACTTCAGCCACCCTGTTACACAGGCAAACATGAGAAGGGAGAAAACTCCCTTCCTCCCTGACACCACGAACCTTATCAGAGGCATTGGAAGGACACCACTACATTCTGCAACATTTAAGCAGCAAAAATTTCCATTTTAGCACTCTGACTGTGTCAACATCATTAAGTAAAAACCTTACCAGAAAAAGGCATGGAAAAAAAATCAGAGTCAGGCTCTTTCAGCTAAGGCAACATTTGCAAACTGCTCTGCAAACCAGCAGACTCAGCAGCAGCAGCTGCAGCCGCGAGCTCGCTGTACTTACACAACAACACGCTGTGACTGTGATCTGAATGGTGTTTCTCCCCGGCTGGCAGACGTGCTTTAGGTGCAGAGGTTTATGAGATGTCTTGTTGTCACCACGTTCGATGGTAAGTGGGGTTGCATTAACGCTGACCTGGACTGAAGCTGGCCAGTTTGTGTTCATTTGTCTGTCTTCATGGTGATAGCACTTAAACTGCAATTCCAAGTCAGACCTGCACAACAACCAATAAATCTTCCTTTAACTTTGCTTTCACACTGCAGAGGAAGGTGGTTTTTTATGCTAGGAACATTTTTCTTGATCAATCACATTATTTTTCTTGAATTATTGCCATTAAGGATATAACATGCTTCCTTCATAAAAGCCCTGAACAGAAGCAAGTCATGATGAATTAATGATGGGGCAAGCATGCCCCAAAGTTGTTCACATTTTACACTTATAAAGGACTTTTCAGGGAAATATCTCAAACCTCTTTGCAAGGACCATGGAGTGATCCTGCAGAAGGAAGAATGTTAATGTCAGATAGGTCCTTCCTGTGTTAGGAGTTAAGAATGACAAAGCAATATGCAGTGGGCTGTGCTGGAAGTCTGGGTTCTTCACTACTTCAGAGCACTTAAAAAAGCAGTTGAATGAATGCCTGTCAGCCAAAATACAAGTACAGCTAATCCTGCCTTAGAACAAGTAAACCAATTAAGATAAAATTACTCGTATATCTCACCCTCTACCAAAATCAGCTTCTGTGATTCTAAGTCAACATTGCTATGGACTAAATCTATCCAATTTAGACCTTTCAGGGCATGAATTCCTCCCATATCCCCTATAATAACTTCCACTCACTATTTAGCCCCTCAGAAATTAGTTCTATAACACCTTCAAAAAATGAAAAGGCTGAGATTAAGTTATTCAAAAATTAAGTGGGTAGGGATTGTGACTTTAGTTTCATAAATTTATGTTAACCTTATGTTAGGAATGAGTAATTTCAAGAAGAAACTTAAAAGAACACAGAAAACTGAACTGAAATGTCAGAATTCTGCTGTTCATGACAGCAAAAACCAGCTCAAATTTTATTGTTCAAACTTTAAAATCTACTTTCCTACAACTCTATGTTGCCTGAAAGAACATAGAGTTCTTCTTCTTCTGATACCTTTTTAAGATCCAAGAGGACCATCTCATTCAGGAGATGAACACCCTTACCACCATTTTCCTTGCAAAGACTTCAATCTGCCTCAACATCATCTTTTCTGGATTTCAAAACAGTAAGATTTAGCAGTGGACACAAACATACGGGTTTTTAAAAAGTAAGTTATAGAACACAAATTACCCACCCAACCTTTCAACAGAATCCATCTATATGAAGTCTTTTCAGGCTTTTTTTCAAGATTTCATTAACCATTTTCTGAAAGCTCACTCTGCAAGTTCTACTCAGTTTCTCACCTCAAGAGAGAACAGCACAGTGATCCAAACCTGGAGGGAAGCAAGGCTTGGTACCTCTGCCATGAAACCCAAGCAGACGAGGTGAGCAGGCCTGCTGAGTGTCACGGGGGTGACAGACCTGGGGAGAGCCTTGTGCTCTCAGCACACAGCATCTCCACCATGGGACACTGTTAGTAACACAGCAGTGTGAAGACTGAACCAGCTTCAAGCAGACATTTTCCCCTGCCTTCAACCTTTCTGTTTCTCGTAACCATGAAAAGTTCCCATGGGGAGAAAAATACTTGCATTGCAATTCATTATGTGTGTACACGTGAGAGGCTTTGCCGAATATTTTAACTGGCAGAAAAATATTGAGAATTGGCTCGGTTCCACCATTCTCTATAAAAACCAAAATCCATCCACACATGTGACTAATTCATTTTTCTGGCATCCATCCAGCCCAGAGTTAAATGTGAAATGACTTCATTACAGGACTATCCGTTCTCCCCACTATTAACAGGCTTTTCAAAACAGCAGACCTGAGCACAGTTTACCTGTGAGTCTTCATTAAAACAAGTTTAAATAAAGGCTATGTGTTTGGTGAGCGAAGGAAGAAAGAAAGAACAGATATTAAGAAACAGCCTCATGCCTCAGTGCAGCACTATAAATCTACTGAATGAGCCAGCACAATCCCCAGTAGTGATTACTTATTAATAAGAACTGGCAAATAACTGCCAAAACTCCCTCTGCTGCGAGTACTCCACGATAATGAAATGCAAGTAAGCAATAACTGACCTCAAAGTTAGGTGTTAATTATTGGATGTGGTCTACCTGCAATCTCCCTCCTCCCTCCCAAGCCCCAGGCTGCCTCAGGGCACAGGGGCACTGTGGTAGCAAGAACTCCTACATCCTGCATCAAGCCTCAGCTTCGGAGCCAGAGTCCTCCCCGGGCCAGGGAAGAGAGCACATCTCTCTGCCCACCTCACACTCTCCACACCAGGAAAACACATCTCCAGTGGATCCAGTGAATGGGAAAAAGAGCCTCACAGGAAGAAAAAAGCCTGAAGCTACACCTGTAAGCAACCTCCATGCAAGATCCCAAGCAACTAACCAGCCTCCACAGTGCTCAGAGAAAGGCTCAGACAATGCCACGTTTATCTTGGCCAGCCAGGGCAAACACAGAGATACTTTCCAAGAAAAGCCTAACAAGGGGACAGAATTATTCTGCCATTTGATCTTTTTAAGGCTCTTCCATGAACATGACACAATCAAAACACATGCTGGAATCACTTATACAGATCTACATTAAATACAGGAAAATACCACCAAGGAAAAATATTCCTCTGGGCTGGAAATAAGGATTCACTGTATGTGAAAACCAGAAGCCTTTGTATGAGGAAATATGCTCTCACATTTCTGAGCTGTGCTTACTTGTGGGGTCAGAGAACAGGGGAATTTAGGAAGTTAGCTTCTGAAGTTTGGAGGATTTAAGCACTTGTCTTTCCAAATGATTTTACCAAGCCTCTAAATTGGATCCTTACTCTTAGTGGATTATTCTTCATTATCAGATAACTCTGCGCTATTTAATTTAAGCATAAACTCCAAGAGCCCTGCAGAGCTGTTCTTGCATCTTATATTTCAGAGGTCACAAAGCACCTGAGACTTCAGATTCCCAGATGCAAGTTTGTAGTGGTTTGGGTCAGGGAAAATCCCACTCCTGTTCCACTCAGAGCAGAAAGGATACAATTGGTTTTTCAGACACTGCATGCTATGAGCAAGGACATGCAATACATATTGTGAAGCATTTTAGAACACGTTGTCTCTGGAAAAGGACAGGTGAGAGTACCTGCGAGCTGCCAGGACGTTCTTCCTATCCAGGCAACAATTTCTGAAGTGGAATTCCTGGCAAATCTAAATGCAGTGCCTCTGGCCTGCCACTCGTCCCTTGCAGCAAGGCTGAGCTTACCTCCACATCAGTGTCTGGTGCACAGTTGGCCGGAGGTGAAAGACGTGGTTGCTGACTGCCAGGTTGTGCTCCAGCCGGAAGGGCTCCAGCACCACCCCGTCCCTCACCGGGAACGTCAGGCGCAGCTCGTCGTTGTGGTTGGCTGGGATCGAAGAGGGAGAGAAAGTGTGAACTTTCCCTTTAGCATCTGCAGTGCAATAATAATGTGAATATTTATACAGAATAGTAACAAATTGCACAGTGATCTGCTGCTGGGTCTAACCTAGCAGGCTTGCACACACACAAAAATACAATCAAAAGCAACTCTGTCATCTAACTGATACAAGTGACAAGGCTCAAACTGATGGCAAGGGCACAGCAGTCTTCTATTGTCACACACTTCACATTAGTGCCACAGCATTCCAGCCACCAACAGAGACCAGGCATGGCAAGAATTCTTGGGTTTTATTACAGGAGAGATTCTGTGTCCAAGCTTACTCTGTTGGCAGAAGACTGAAAACAAATCTTTTAATAATGTCAAACTGTGATAATGTTTGTTTTTCCTGCTTTGAACAGGGATCAACATCACCCAATTAATTTCAACAGTTTCACCAGCTGAAACTATGTGATGACTGAAGACACTGGTATTCAATTACTATCTGAGCCCATAAGATGAGATTTTGAGGTAACTTACAGCTGATCTATGAAGTCCCAATGGCTTTAAATCCTGTGTTCTTGCCCAAATAATACTGCAGCCCATCTTCTTCTACTTGATTTTTCAGCTATCCTGAACTCCAAACAGAGCTGCAAAGTGCTAATGCAGCAGCAGTTATTTTACAGAAAACATAAGGTTCTCCCAGCTCCCTAGTAAATGATAGCTCCTATTGTTCATCAGTCACTTCAAAACCTCAAACATCTCATGCTAGTATGCAGTCAGAGAGAACTTGTTATTCCTGCCTTGTTCCCAGCCAAGTGTGGCTGTGACGTTGAGTGGCTTTGAAAGGAACATATATCAATTTCTGGCACAGTACTGAATATTCCTAAGAAGCCTGTATGGATCACAATAGAGATACTGCTATAAATATTCACATTTTATCCTACTCTGCAGTGCTGTTCAATGAATGGCTTTGCCCTTGAACAAAACAGACCAAATGGAAGTTTATACAATAAACAAGCCTACAAAACACTCACAACACAACCCAAAATCAAGTGTTTTCTCCTCAGGAAGCATATCAAAGGAATAATTCTGGAGTGAAATCCTTACAAGTTTAACCTGGAAGAACTTTTCTGATATTCTATTTTAGAAGAGCATAGCAGTCTTTCTCTATTCTGTCCACTGGGTCAAGTAAGCCTACACTGTGCATGCCACCTATTACAACTTAACAACTCCAGTCTCTCCCAGAGCAGCAATCAGAGCTACTTTCTAGACTCTGAAATGTATGTGGCAGAGAACAGAGGAACAATAAATGACTGTGAGGGCATTCTGTTTGCTACTCACTTGGAGGTGGTGGTAAAGCATTGATATTTGGTTTAATGTCAGGTGGGAATGGTGGTTTGACATCCTGGTTAGGTGACAGGTATGGAGGAATATTGCTCCCTGGTGTCATGGGTGGCGTGGGGTTTCCTGGAACAGGTGAATGAGGGTAATTTGCCACAGGTACAGGCCTTGATGGCTAGAAAATAAATAACATCACATTGTTACTGCAGTCTTGAAAAAAGAACAATAAGCCTTGTGAACAGCACTGTTATCAAATGCCAAAGACATCAGACAAGGGAGGGAGGCCCCTCTGTTTCTGGGGAAGTAACCACAGGGTGTCCCATGAGGTTCATGGGGACAGGGAGGAGGCACACTAAGAGAGCAATGCAGGAACTGAAAACAGCAGAGCAGCCAGCTTAACTCAGGCAATGACCAGATACAAGCAAGGCTGCTAAAAGGTTTACTGTGTTCCTCTGAATGCTCTCTTTCCAGAACCAACCAGCTATTTGCTTCAGTTTTTCCACTGCACCACAGCCCACCCAGCCCTCTGTATCTCTCTGCCTTCCTCCAAAAATAGCCCCAGTGCACAGAAGCCTACACAAAGAAACAAAATCCAAAGACACACAACTAGCCAGTCGGGGTCCTTTTAACTTTCATCTATCCTTTCTTCCACTGTTCAACTCCTCTACTCAGAATTAAAGCTTTGGGGGTCAGGGGATGTTTTTTATTCTGTGCACTGACAATTTGATTCTGTTCCTAGCTTGCTGCTGCCTAAGATGAACTGATAGAAAAAGGACAGTTAAGTATGAAGAGTAGCTACATATTAAAACACCTTTGGTTTAATTCCTTATCATTAAAGGGGTGGTTCAGTCAGTGGAATAAACCAATAACCTTGATGTGAAGGAAGCTGACATTAAGCAAATCTGCAACTGTATGGCTCATGTAGCATAAGCAGAAACACAGGAGAGTGTCAGAAGAGGAAAATCTCTACAGACAGCCCAAGCACTGTGACTTCAAATCTGATTCTGTATCCAAATGCTGCTCAGCTAACCTAAGATACTTGAGAGTACATAAGAAGAGGGGTGCTTTCTCAAATCTTAAAACACTCAAGTTTCCAGCCATCTTTGGTTTCTATCTTCAGCACACACAGTTACTTTCTGCACAATCACTACAACTCAAAGGTTCAAGTTTGGTCTGTGAAATTTTCCCGCTAACCAGGATAATCTGCCTTTTTAAGAATTTCTCTTATTTTCTAACTGTTTCCAGAGCAGTCAATATTTGAATACAATACAGGGGATATATTGTAAAGAAACAAATTCCCTGTCAGAAGTATCTGGTAAACAAAAACCAAACTCTATCTAAAATAAATGTACATAAAATGTATTTTTAAATCCATCACTTTAAAACTTGACAGAGACCTTCTGCAGTTACTTTAGCATAAGTGACTGCACTGGAATTATCATACAGAGGATCTGTCTGCTCCTCAGGCTCTTCCTGACAGTGAACTGCAAAAGTTGCCATGATCCAAGAGGCATTCCTTTGGGTACCACAGTGGGCAGTGTAGCTGCACACAGAACAGATGCTCTGCAGAAAAGGGTTTTGCTTTCCTTTTTTTTAAATGGTGTTTCCAGTGTGAGTCACACCAATTGATTCCAATTCAACAATGTGCAACTTAGATTCTTTCAGTCTACATTCAAATTCTGAGTGTAGTCCAGATACTTCAACAGCTAATGCTTTGAGCAGGTCAGAAGATCAATGATCCTACCTATTTTTATACTCACTGGAGTACCTGTGTGCAATAGATCACTTTTGTGTGCATTTCAAAGGTGGTAAACCTCAGCAGGCCCTCAGTGAAACCTCAGTTTGGAGAATATAAAGTGTTCAAGATTTATTTATAAACAGGTTTTAGGCAACATTTTAACAACTCTAGTTTTTGCCCAAAATAAGCAGCACAGCAGGAAAAGACTAAGAAAAAAGAAGCAAGAGGTTGGAGAAAGTCACAGAAACTTCAGTTCAAAGATGAAACCTACAGCTTTTGAACACCTTTTAAGTTTGGCCTGGCTTAATCCAACACTGACCACTGTAGGTCCAAAACTGGAATGCTGCAATGTGGAACTTGTTTATTACAAATTGCCATAGTTGCATTCTTGCAGAGGACCATGAATAGGTGAAAACAGTACACCTGAATCCCATTAGGTACTTCTTTTTACAAGCTATTTTTAAAGCAAACCAAACATTTTCTTGTAAAAGCCTCTAATGAGCTGCAGCAACATTCAATTTTCTTTATGAACTGCTCTGAAGTTGCAATGCAACTTGGCTGATTGACTTGATTCTGTGATACCCAAAACACCAGTAAAAACTCAGGGTTTTTTTTCTCTCTTCCCTTTAACTACATAAAAGCAGTATCTATGAAACCATTAATGCGACTTCATTAATAAACGGCCACCAGAACAAGAGAATCTCAGAATTCCTACCTTGTAATACTGCCCCATGTTGACTGTTGGAGGAGGGTACTGCCCTGTGTTTTGCTGGCTTGGCATCCTCTGTCCAGGATAGTTGGGAGATGTAAGGGGTCTTGGAGGGTTGGGAGTGGGGTACTGACCAGGCTGGTTTGGAAACTGGCTATTTGGTCCATACTGCTGGTTTCCATAATTTGGCTGTTTCAGGACAGGGATACAAGAAGACAAAGCCATGTTTTATGTAAGCAGCTTTCTTGTGTGGATTATTAGCATACATTTGGTAGCACGATCAAAACAAACAAAACCCCTTCAGATGAACACTTATTAAAAGCACAAAAATCTGGCAAACCAAAGTGGGGTAAGACACACACACTCAGCCTTAAGGCTGTCAAAGGGCACTGTGCTTGAAGAAACCAGAATTACAACCAGATGCAATGTTCACTAAATTTCTGTGTTTTTGCAAGTGCTACCACACCCAAGCCTGGGACTCCTTTTTCAGATGTAGAATGGAAGCACAAGAAGAACAAGTTAAATAAATAAATAATTTAAAAAAAATAAAACCCTGGAAGGGACAAGAGCATAGAAGCTGTGTTGTCCACGCCTGCCTTGTCAACCCAGCTGCTCTGCTGGCTTCTCGCTAGAGTGTTCAGCAATACTTTAACAACCAAAGAGAAATTCTCACTAGTCATAAGCATTTTGCTAGTGCTAGCTAAGACTGTGCTGTGGTTTTGGAACTGAAACCATGCAACTTGGAACTCTAAGGGTAGCAGAATGTCAATTTGAAGAATCAACTTATTGATAAGACATTTCCAGAAATGAACCCTTCAGTAAACAACAGGCAAATACCATCAGCAAAATTCCAGCCCAACAAACATGCAACATTTATGGCACTGTTCAGAACTGACCTGTTGGAAAAATGAACATATTCACTTACAATAAAAAACCTAATTCTGAAGTAGCAAAAAGAGATTCAAAGTCATCCTTAAAACATGAAATCT
This sequence comes from Polioptila caerulea, assembly GCA_013397295.1. Classification (NCBI taxonomy): domain Eukaryota; kingdom Metazoa; phylum Chordata; class Aves; order Passeriformes; family Certhiidae; genus Polioptila; species Polioptila caerulea. Next base: position 818,220 of record VYXF01008037.1, read on the forward strand.
GAAAAATCATGTGAACAAGCCACATTTTGTATTTTCTTAACTTACTTGTAAGTGGCAGTATTTACGGAGTGAAAAGCCTCCTAAGAGGAGCAACTCCTGCAAAAGTACATCCCTTTTTAATTTCTGATCAGTTTTTTATTTATAAAAAAACAGTTTGCAGAGCAGGAAAGAAATGTAGCTCAGACAGAAATATTTTCTGTATTTTCTGTACGCCACAGTTCTTTTCGCTGTGCATTTTCTACAAACTCTTAGTACCAGAATTGTTGTCAGGGCAGTATCATAATATTCAGAGCTCTACACCTGTTGTTGAAGTCTCAGTTGAATACAGAATTTCACCAGGAAATGATCTCTGAAGCTACAAAGTGATGGCTAGATTTGTAAATCATTTAGGTTTAGGTAGGTGCTGGGAGTTGTTGGAATTCTAAAAAGCCTCTACTGCCCAGTTCATACTAACTTGAAGAGTAAAACACATTGGTGCTTTTTAATTCCAAAAGCTCATTTGTCTGTACCTACAGTTGTCTAAATTTCTCTCAAAATCTGACTCTGTTTTGCCCTGCCATAATACAAGTCAATGACAATATAATTTTGCCTATAAATCCACTCTGATCTCCTAAAGCAGCACCGGACCTTATCACACTCCACATAAGTTGGTATTAGGTAAGTGCTGACAGAGAGTTGAGTTCAACATTATTTATATTCATCTTAATGACAATGAAAATCAACACTCAGAAAGTTTGGAAAGCAACTGTTCTCTAAAAAATGACTACTATTACTACTGGTGTTACACTGCAATGTCTGTCCTGCATTTCATTACAAAAATAAAACCATCCAAGAAAATGCAGATCAGATATCTATTGTGCTAAAATGAAGTATTTCACCCTCAGTGTCTCTTCTAAGTTGTCACATTGAAAGACTCCATTCCTGTGATGGAAGCCTGCTTAAGATCTGTGAAGTCACCATGAGAATCTTGGAATGGTATTCTGGTTTGGGGCCTTTCTTGGACTTAATGATCATCATATGGACTAACATAGCAAGGGTCAACCTGAATACTTTGGAAGCTAAAAAGGAAGAGCTGCTCCTGCTAATATTTAATGGCTGCACTCCTACCAAGGCTGGAACAAAGATGTACCTATCTTAAAAATGCACTACACCTAGAATAAAATGTTACAAATGGCAGCCAAAGGAACAAAAGATCATTTATTTTATTACCTCTCCTGGGTATGGTCTCTTTATGCCCTGTATGGGCAAAGACTGGGGCCGTGGGCCTGGATAGGCCTGCTGGGGCATCCTCTGCCCGTGGGTGCTGAAGGGGCTCATCCCAGGAGGCCGAGGCTGGTTCATGCCCATGGGCGGCCCGCTCATGCTGGAAGGTGTCATTCCTGCTCCCATGCTTGCTGGGTTCATGTTGCCTGGCATAGAAGCAGGACCACGAGGACCAGGCTGGTTCATAAACTGGTTGTTGTAAGCCTGAGTTGGACCCATCTGGAAAGAGGAACAAACCTTCAACGGAAGAAGAAGAAAAAAAAAAAAAGAATAAAATGCGACATGCATTTATAAAATGGGCAGAGGGAGCTGAACATGCTCTTGGGGAAGGGAAGAAGGGAAGGATTTATGTCGCATTTTCCTTCAATGTTCTCTAACATTTGATGGGCGGTGAAGTTATTTATAATAAAAATCCAATTGGAATTGTAAAAGGCATGAGAGTGGAAGGCAGATATAAGTGTAAGGTGAGAAATTAAATTGTTTCAATTGGCTGCTCTAGTCCTGTAAGGTAACACTAGTACTGTAAGGATGCTGGCTGTGCAAGTAGAGCACAACACTACAGTTTCTGAGACTCTGTGTTTTCATCACCTGGCATACGGACTCTTATACTTCAGAATTTAGAGAAGTAAAAAAAGGCGGAAAAACCTGAATCGATCAAGCCCTTGTTTATAAAAAAAAAAAAAAAAATATTTCCATGATGTCATGACATGCTAGAAGTTATGGATCACTGGAAATGCAGGTCTCACATAGCTGCCTGTATAGACAACATTATCAAAACCAAATCTCTCTCCTATTGTTGCTTCTCTGTTTGAAGGGAAATAAACCAAACAACCAACTGCAGTTAGGAAAATAAACAATTGTCCAAGAGCTTTGAAACCTATTGCAAGATTCTAGAACATTTCACTAGGTACTCAAATTTAGAGGGCTAGCAAAGGCAGCAATAATGTATCACATCAGATGCAGCTGTAACTTTGAGAAATCTCCCATTTTTTTAAAGAGGCAAACCCTAAACTACAGAATACAGTTAGGCAAGTTTTATTGGGAAAAACACAGGGACTGACTCATACCTACATACACACATTCCAGCAGTTTCTCATAAGCATTTCTAACCACGCTCATGCACAAAAATAAAAATAAAAAAATACAGTAGGCACCCTAACAAACATCACAGTGAGAAGGACAGCCAGTTCCCTGCAATGGTCCAGATCAGGCAGGTATGAAGCCATAAGGGTTACTCTCTTACCGGTCCATACTGGTTCATGTCCTTATTCTGCGTTTCCTGGAGGGCTGCCACAGTGGCTGTAGCTGTAGCTGTTGCTGTAGCAGCTGCAGCTGCAACTGCAGCAGCGGCAGCAGCTGCAGCTGGCTGGGTGAAATCAGCTGGTGGCCTCGTGTGGGGAGGGATCCCCATTCCTGCGGGGGTATTCGGGCCTCCAGGGTAACTAACAGGGAAATAGAGAAAGGAGGAGAGAATTAAGATGCGCCTGGTGGATTTTGTTTTGAATGTTTTTGCTGTGATCCTCACCCGGAACCATTCCAAAAGCACGTATCAATGACTAATGAAAGTCAGCAGGCCAGGTAATTAGGTGTGTACAGGAGATACAGGTTGCATCTACAGGTTACACCTGCTGCTTAGGTGCAACAGTCATGGGGCTGCCCCTGGGATTGCAAGGCATCACCAGCAGTCATTTTGGGGGCAGTGAACTTCTTTGCAGCTCTGTAGCTTCCTGCAAAGCCAACTGAACTCCTGAAAGTGAATGCTCTGATCCTCAGTAGTGTAGGGGCAAATGCACAGGAGCAGGAACAGCGAACTTCCTCCAAGGCAGCACATTAATCTGCCTCAGTGGTGAATTATGGCAAGTGTTCAAGATACCATAAAAGCATTTCTCCCTGAACCTTAGCAGAAAGGCCAGGAGACACCCAATGCAACTGACTGCACTGGACCCCACACAGTGAGTTCTGCAGTTCCTACCCCTCTCTCCTATTGACCCGAGCAAATTGCTATGATTGCCAAACCCCGCCTTTCCCACTTCAAGTTATCAAGTATCTTTATAAACATGGGCCAATATACTGTGCCCATTTTAGAGAGGGTAGTACAATGCTGAAGAAACTTTTTGGCTTGTTCAAGGTCACTCAGTACATCAGTGGCAGAGATGAAGGAAGAGATAAACTCTCTGAGTCCCAAGCTTATGTTCTTCACACTAGACTGCCTATGCTAACAGCAGCAGTCCCTTCAGCAGCATTTGCACTGGCACCATAAACAGTGGCCTCAGTTAAGTGCCCTCACCATCCCTGTTTACAAAGTACAGACACAGAAAGTCAACATGTAACTAATGCCAGGCTATTAGTTTTGGATTATATGACTAATGCAGCATTTATGTCCCCAAAATAAATATACAACATGACCATCTTGTTTAACAAATATCTTCATTCCCAATTCTTTTCTAATTCCTGCTGTGGAGCAAGTCTTTGGGAAGAAATATTCTGTTGCATAGGAAACTACTTTGCCCAATACTCTTCCACATGTACATAGAAATTATACCATCAATACCTTTCACATCCTGGCCTTATTAAATGTTAATCATTCCTAAGCCTGTGGTCTGTTTAACAATCTCTCTTAATTAAAACTTTATTTTGGGGGTTTATTAGAGCTAATTGATTGACCTAAGCCATTTCCATTTACTGTGATGAATTTCTTTGCAGTCTGGGTAGCTGATTTCCAAAGCTGTAAAAGCTGTATGTGCTTCAGTTAACCAGTAAGAAATAGCTACTGAGACTTTATATAATTAAAATAAGCCCATGACACTTCTGCTAGGTCATTTAAACAAGCTTCATCAAGTATTTACACCCACTTTCAACCTCAGAGAAGTAAATCTCACCTGCCACCAAAACCTCCACTTCCAGGATAATTGGGTCGCCCATACATGCCCTGCTGCATGTATGGCTGAGTGGAGCCTGCCTTGGCTGAAAATTGTTGCTGCTGTCCAGCAAACTGAGGGGAATTGATTCCAGGGTTGCTGGTTGTCATCCCAGAAGCCATGGGATTTCCTGCTGGGTTCATAGGGTTATTAGCATTTGCCATTGGATTTCCCAGCACCTGCAAGAAGAAACATGAGAGTAAGGGGCTGCACCTTAGACTACTTCAAGCAAATTAAGTAGATTTGCTGCAGTCATTAAATTAAAACATAACCACCTGTACACTGAACTCTAATGAGCAAAGACCTCATTGATGTCTAGGTGCACATTCCTGGTGACTTCTCCTTTTGCCATTTCCAAACAAACAGGAGATTTTCAACTAGATGGAACCCAAATTAATATGCTTATAAAAAAAAGTTTATGAGAAAGATCTGCTACAACCATGCTGTGACCATTCATCTGACTACCAGAAAGACTATAGCCTTTTTGGGGGGGGTGGGGAGTGTGAAGGGGTGAGAGATTTTTTGTTTGTTTATTTGGTTGGTTTGCTTGTTTGACTTTGAAGTAATTTGGAAATAGTCCATCCCACTGGCACAATGCAAAGGGTACTACAGATAGGAAAACTGTGAAAGAACATATTTGAGTAGTTTAACCTACTCTTGACTCTCTAAATAGTGTACAAAAGTCTATTGATTGTTTTTATTGCTTCTTACAAAAGAGTCCTCTGTTCTCTGTATAAAAGGACTTGTTTTGATTGTTTAAAGGATTTTTTTCCCCCAAATTGCTATGATTGCCATGCAGATGTAAGTGTGGCTGTTCATTGATCACCTGCATAGGATTTCCCAAAAAGTCTCCTACTTGGGAAGAAATTCAGTGGTCATGATTTTTGCAGAAGACTAACTCAACAGCTTTGGGCATCTGAGAAAAGGAATTGGTGAGCTCAGCTCATTCCTTTCCCTCGAAGAGCACACGGACTTACACGAAATCCTGACATCCAAGCTTCATGTTCTAGAGTTTCACTGCTCCCTTGCAGTGACTCTGAAGAAGCATTTTCTTTCTTCATGCAAGAGATTTTTTCCTTCTATTGCACATTCCTCTGAAGTACCATGAAGAGTTCAAGTAACAATACAGTACTCTTACAATAGCACAAAACTCTGAGTATTTTTTATCTTTCCTTTTGCCTTTTTAAGTGTAAAATAAACTATATTTTCATTCTCTGGCCAATATATAGACCAACATGTTTATTCAGGTATTTTTCTCGCAGATGGGATACCTTTTCCTTTAAGGGGTTAAAGAAATCAACAATAATAAAGCACGTTATAGATCCTGTAACTGTTTGCTCTTTTTGTTTTATTGAAGAAAGATTTTGCCATAACCAGTGCGTACATAACTGCCACATGAGCATCTATATCACTTGGCCTCTGAATATTCTTTTTCAAATGGCTCATTCCATTACAATTTCATTTTCAGTTTTCTTACCAAAATTAAAATAATAACAAAAAAATCCTCAGAAAAATTTTGTATGGGATCTAACACCACTTGGTTTGAAAGAAGTAGAAAAGACAGATTAGATTTATGTACCATTTGCACTCATTAAAGATGGTGATGTGCTCTGAGCTCTTCATCTGTGGTGGAGGCAAAGGCCAGACTGTCTGTGCACTTAATTTGTGCCACATCCCTAGGAGGGCACACTAGCACAAATAAGTGGCAACTCCTTCACAAAAGCTGCTTCTTTTTGTATAGTATAATTCAGTACACAACACAGAAGAAAAAGAGAGTTAAGAGTGAGAGAACCAAATGAAAATCCAGGAAGTATGGCTCTCACCTGGGAGACAAGAGCCCATGCTTCTGCTCCAATGTATATTGAAATATTTTTGCAAAGTTAGACAGCACTAACAGGGGAGACTGGAAAGAACACGACCTAAAATTGGTAGTTAGCAACTCAGCATGGGGGTAGACTTGGTACTGAATTTCACCACCCCACAAGTACAATACAACCCCAGGTAAAATCAACACCTATCATTTGGTGAATCTAGCTAAATTTTTTAATAGAACTCTTCACATCCAATCTGAATTCCCAAGAGGTTTGGGATTACCTGAAACCCATGCTTTTAGCGTTTAAATTCGAGTGCAAAATTCACAGTGTGAAATTCGAGGTAAATCCAAGCCTGGCATTTGCATGCAGCCAAAGGAGTGACTGACTCAAGCTCTCAGACACCTCTTGTTCAATGCCACCAAAGAGGACATGACTGGGAAAATAATGCATCATACACAACAAAGAAGACAGACACTGCTATTGATCCCAAGAGGATTTTCCAAAATACCTTCCATTTTACAAACATTAGCAGAAATGCATATCTAGAGGAAAGGAGGCATAAAAATGAAGCTTACCTGGCTTTGAGAGGTGTTAGTCACACCCCATACTGTGGTGACCACTGACAAAGAGCCTGGAGGCTGGTTGGTATTTTGTTGCCAGGGAACAGAATCATAAGGGAAAGACCCATCACTGCAAAAACAAACGTTCAGGAGGGTGAGATTTCGGAAGTTTAAACTGTAGCAAATCGGCTGGTGGTGACAAAGGAATTAACGTCTGACATTACCTTAACTCTCCACTCCTCCTCCACTATTAGCTTAGTATTCTCAAAGGCATGAAGTTTCTTTAATAGCAATGTGATCATATCAAACCACACAGAAGGAATGAATTCCTTCACTATACTGAAGCACAGGGCTTTTACCATAAAAAGATCTGTTAGCAGTGAAAGTCCAAGTAAACTCAGGGGCAGAGTTTCAAACAAGGACACGAAGTTACTCAGAAGCACATATTTTTTTTTAATTCCTCGCAAACTCTTCAACAATCACTGCTTCAGCTGCCTTATATAAATTCAATTAGATTTTGGGACCAGACTGCAGCTCCACTGTCTGCAGTGGGTCCCCAAATGGCCAGAAAAGCCTTAAAAGCAATAGCAGTTCAACATCATTTGGAAAAGTAAATTGAAATTCAGATAGTGTTCTCCCACACGATGGATAAGCTGCATGCCAAAAATGGTATTAGCTAATCAGCATTCTAGAAAATCAACTGCAGATATATAACACATCTTTCAGATAAATATGTGGATGAGAGGATTGGGTTTTTCCATTAGCTTTGTCCACAGATGCAAGCAAACATTTCTTACAGTTCTTTTCATACAAAAGCATTGGTGGTTTCAGAATGAGCCTAGGATAGGTACACATTTAGTGTAATTAATGAAATGTCTTAAATCCAGTGAAAGTAATCAATCCTATAACCATAAAATACATGCCACTTAAAAATTTGCTCATTCTTGTACTACTAACTTGTAAATTAGATTTCAATTTGCATATATATACACATACACTCAAGTGATCTCTTCTCATCTAGATATACATATATATAAAAACCATTTAACAGACACACATTGCTCTTTCATTTTCAAACATCATGGATTTGTACTTCATATCAAGAACTGCATTTTTGTCTTGACCACCAGCTATCACTAAAACTCTACCCAGGGCTAACTTGCCTAAAGAACCTATGCAGGCTCTACATGCACTCTCTCTACGTGCACTTCAAAGCCTGCTCACTCTCCCGTGACCCCAGACAGTGCTCCAGGCTTGGACCACTCCTTCCTTCTGTGCTGTGAGCCAGGATCAAGGACTACCTCTGCCTTCATTCTTCAGCCTGTTATAACGCCAAGTGTGAACCATTTAAGAACAGGAATTGCTCTGCACAGAGTGAACGTGTAGGATAAAAACTGCCCCTGTCCCAAGGAACAAAGAACACAATAACAGCAGCAGCAACTGTGCAAATGAAGCAGTGAATACATTTCACAAACAGCCAGGAAATTTCAAACCAATTCCACAATGCTCTGCCAGCACACCAGCAATGTATTAGAACACAACTGTGAATTTGAACTGACCTATTTGCTTCAAAATACCCATATTCAATCAAGGAATAAAATCACACAAAAATTTACATTAGAGAAAAAAGATAATTTCCTATTTATAATTTCCTATTTAACTATTTGTTAGGGAAAATTAATGGAAAATGGTAATTCTCTATAAGATGCCTGACACGTCATGTTTACACTGACAGCATCCATATAAACCAGTGTGTGTGTATGAATAAGGGCACATTGAACACCCTGCAATCACTCAGTCCTGCTAGCTCATGCTTCTTTAAAATATTCTCTCTTAGAATCTTGCCCCTCTCAGAGGCTCAGACAATGGCTTCAGTGACTAATATTTGCAAGTGACGCAATGCAAGTCCCTCCACCAGCATGGAGACAAATGATGACTAACCCAGAATTTGTGACTGCTATTAAGATTTCCTCTTTTATCCTGCTCTGAATGATGCCTCCTACTTTACTTCCTTCTCTGACTGTTTCTGATGATGTCTGCTCTGTGATTTGTTTGGATATTTATGGCACATATGAGTGTTCATGTACTTCAGTGACTACAAAGAAGCTCTCTCCATGACATAAGCAGTGAAAGGACTCACTGCAGACATTCCTCTCTATTCCCCACTGATGTGCTGTGGACAGGTAATAAAACCTGAGGAGCAAGGCAAATATTTTGCAAGTGTATGAGTAAATAAGAAGGGTAATGACAGGCAGGAATCAAACCACAGAGTCACTAAAGATTCTTCTAATGCAAATATGCTGTTCAGTTTGTAAACACACTCCAACTTTGAGCAAGCAATGCTTCAGCCTGCTGTTAAGAAGTTATAATTACTACCTCACTTTCTTTGCTTCCTAAGCATGTTTCCCTTCCCCATTTCTCTCCTTTACAGTATGCAGAAGGGATTTCATATATCATTCCTCCATAGTTTTCAGCGGTAGAGTCAGATAATTTGTTCTGTGGAAGGCTAGACTGGGTTCTCAAAGACTATACAATCACTTCATCCTAATTATAAATACAGAGTACATCACTCAATTTTTTCTGTATTACAGTTAAAATGACTGACAGCTCAAGAAACCATATTGTTGACAAATAATAAAGCCTCCAGCACCACACAAAAAAGCCAGAAAAAGAGACCAGCTACAGATCTGTTGAGAAATATTCATTGAGAACATTGAACCACGTGACTACCACAGTACCCAACACAGGACCTAGTGTTAAATCTCAAACACTATTAATAACAGAAATTACAGCAACACTGAAATAGAGATAGATGTGCCTCACAGAACATGAACTTAAATAATCTAATATCCACTTACTGTCCTAAACCTCATCCCTCAAGCTTCACCTTAGTTTTCCCATGAGAAATCAAAGGCAATCTCATGGTTTGCATTCCCCAGCACTTACTCTGGCCCATCACCAATTACATGCATGTCTGAGTGCAACTTTTGCCATACTGGATACAATACCCACCATCACATGAAGCCTTCCTTGGTTTCAAGCAGTAGGAGATGCTGAAACTCGTGCCACTCAACTAGAGGATTACTTGTCCCTCCACTCTGCTCTTTCAACTTCCCTTTCTGTCCTTAAAACTACCCAAAGGAATATTCCCACCATCAAAGGAAAATCCATGTAAGTACCGTAATGAAACGTGACCAATCCAATTCTCATTTGCAAAGAGCAGTGGTTTTCCTGTTATTATACAGAGCTGTGAATTATCCTGAAATCCCTTTCTTTAAACTTGAAAATGGCAGCCAATAAAGAAAGAAGCTTCAACCCCTTCAGCCAAAGCGAAATGCTGCCCATGACATTGTTCCTGTTGAACTGTACAAGGGTAATTAAGTCTCTCACTGCACCCTGGAGGGCTGTGAGTCGGTTTGGGCTCAGCTGGAGCCCACTAAAAGAGTATTGACTAAATTTACAATAGTGCTAATGAACCTATACATACCACTGGTCAGCATTAAAGGCCAAACAGCAGAGGAAGCCACAGAGCAAAGAGGAAGAGATGGAGGGAAATTACTTCTCAAAGTAATGTTTTGCTACTGTGATGTAGCAAAACTGCAATCAAGCAATGAGGAAGGATTTCTTAGCTACTGGCAAATGTACTGAACCCACCAGGAATATAACACTCATGTTGAAGTAGTAAATTGGTAGTAGTTAGGTCTAAAAAGCTTCTCTTAATGCTAGTGCTAGCCAGATATCCAGTCTCTAGGAAAAGTTACAGACTTCATGTCAGACAGAGACTGATAGGAAATTCTAATCAAAATTGCTTAATAACAAGTGACCTTTGTAGAATAAATTAATACAAGTGAATTACTGTAGTTTATACATTATTTGTGGCATTATTTGATGTGTTTTAAATATGTTTATGTTGTCACTAAAGCAATTATATATGTATCTGATACTCTGTTTACATGTCTTCATTTCTTGAGGAAGGAAAGATTCAGATGGTTTAGTGAAGCATGCATCCCTAGAGCATTGGCACTTTACATATTGCGGAGGAGGGTGAAAACTGGAATTACACATTCCTGGTGATTTTCCACATCGCTTGTTGAAAGGGCCAGGTGTCTAAAATACTACCTCCAGAAAGCATCTACCCCTGTTTTCAACACTGTGAATCTACCAACTACTGCACCAGGTGCTGACTTTCCAAAAAACCCTTTTCAGCCCAATCACTGACAATCAATTTCCCACAACTGGGCCTTCACTGGCTGCTTTCTGCTGCTTACCCTCAAGCCAGCTCTGCAGTTTTACAGGGGTCTTTAAGATCCCTGATCGGTGTTCACCCCACCTGAAGGGTGGCTGACACACACAGAATTCACACAAACCTTTAAATCTACCAATTCTATCCGGGGTTTCTCAGCTGACACCAAGATGAGCAGGTAATTGCCACTGGAGCACTGACTATCATTCCTCCCATGTTTTTTGCCACCCATGGACACCTCGAGAGGAGAGCACCTCAGGACAAGGTGTGAGGAGTCAGAGAACGACACAGGCCGAACGCATCTTTGCAGGAACACACGGCCAAAAATCAGAACAGGCAAAATACAGCCCCAAACTGGGGCTGCTGATCTGTTCCTGCCTGATGGTACCGCTCTGTGTCTGCACCTTGCTCTGCCTCTGGGCAGATGTGTGCTCAGGGGGCTCAGCACCCCTTGCCTGTATTCTTGGTTGGAGCCTCTAGGTGACACTACTTTAATACAAACAAAACTGTAACAATTTCCAGACAAGGCTCCTTGCTCTCCTCTTTCCCCCCTACAACCTGATGCATCTGCAGTGAAAAAAATATCACAAATCTGACAATCAGAACAGGCAAGAAAGCCCCGGATAACTGAAGCACCAAGACATGAGTTTCATGTCCGGGTTGTCTCACAAGTTAAGCAGCTCAGCTTCTTTCATTCAAGCTTAGTTTTTGTTTTAGTTGGATTTCTTGAGAGAACACGACTCACGTAGGTTTATTTATTAATACAAATTGGGTTTGCAAGCTGCCTTGATTAGGGCACCACCATAAACCTAACACTAGAAACTGGGAAAAAAGATTGGGGGGAAAAAAGGTAGCTTAAGTCCCTTCTGAAGCATTTTAGTATTTCATACCAAAAAGGCAGTTCAAATTCAGAATTTGCACTGCACCATGCAAGCCTAACAACTCAATAAGCTAGGAATCTCTGACAACCTATTCAGAAATTACAGATCAAATGGATTGTTTTTTCCCTTTTGGTCAAAGTTCCACTGAAAATATCTCCGGCCTTGAGTATTAATTTGAGAAAACCCCACTGCGAAAACTGAAAGCCAGAATTTGTTTTCACTTGCTGCCAATCAAAAACATTTTGGAGATCTGCTTTTATTTTCTTTTTGTAAACTACTAGACATTTAGAAGGAAACAATTGACTTGTCATTTTTCATGGAGATTCTTTTTCAAGGACACAAAGCCAGCACCTCCCCACCTGAGATGCATGCACCATCTTCATACACCCACAGTGCTTGGCCAACATGTTTCACCTTGAACACCTAACACTAGTTGATAGTCTAGGTGACAGTAACTATAAACACATTACTACTAAAAAAAACAGGCCACAAAATGTAACCTAGTTATCCCCTGACCTTTTGTGCCGTGTTTTCCACAGGCTCTGTAAACCACTCCAAGCAATTTCCTCTCTGTTCACACAGAGGAACGTGGCAGAGCCAGGAGACACCAATGTGGAAGGAACAGGAAGGTCACTGACAGTCAGCAGGGATATACGATGACACATTGTAAAGGACACAAGGGTAACACCTCTGTACCTCACACATGATGTACAGAACCAAACTAAGAGCTGATGTTGTGTGCAGGTGCCCTAAACATTTTACATTCAAGATGAGGAAAGCAAGAGGGTGGTGTAGTCAGTCTGTATACTAATAACTGACTTTGGATGGCCAGCAAGAATTAGCTTTTGATTGATGCCATCCATGTGATTCCCACCTTCCTCAAATACATTCCTCTATTTTGCATTATTATTTGAAGACGTTTAAATTGTACTGGCATAAATTAAGGCACCATCCTGCATTTCACTAAGCAAACACCTAAAACAACATCCCATCCAAATCACTGGGTGTTTTTATGAAATGTTGAAATGAAAAAAGCCAATTTAGAAGTATTCTACAAGACTTTATTTCCCTCTACTTCTTAATGATGTGACTACAAACATCCAGATTTTACAAAGAAAATACACACTTCCAAAAAATATCCCATCATGATTTCTCAAGTCTGTTGACCCCTCCACTCTTTCCAACTAGATGAATATGTTCTCTAACCCTTTGGAAAGCTTCAACTCTCCCAACCCCAAATGCACAGCAGATCCACACCTAGTCCTTGCCCATCAAGAAAGAATTACCTCAAGTCTTGTTTCAGTACTGGATATTGCCTGCACCATGAAAAGGAAGACTGAAAGGAGTTAGAAATTTCCTAATTCACTGTAAAAAGGAGGAGGCTGTTTTCTGGCTCACTGTATGAGAACACAAGCACTCTGAACCCCTTCTAGGAGAGCAGATGCAGGTGAAACAGTCAAAAGGTGAAGGCAACAAGCCATTTATCAGCTCAGTGGTTTGGATGGCACCTGCTGCTAGCAGGTGGCTATCACCCCCTGCCTCTGCTCTTTTAAATATCCACACACACATTTATAGTAGCCATTCATGCAGCCACACACATATATGCACAATACAGGCGTTTTCATGGAGACTGAGACAGCAAAACAGAGCTGGCAGTTCAGCAGGTGATACAAAGTTCTTCTGGAAGCTGAAAGCCCTTAACTTTTTCTTTACATTTGTGACAAGGCCTGTGAGGCCTGCATGAGTTATGACTGCACAAGGCGGGAATGCTGCCTTCCATTTCACATTGGGTTGCTACAGATCAGGCTGTGACACGCTCGCTGCTGTGCTTCCTGACGCCTTACTCTACACAGTGTCATCACTTAGAGCCATGCCTGCAAGTCTCATGCTGCTCAGCAAGAGTTACTGCATCTGATTTTAACTCCTGAAATTAGAAAAATGCATTAGGCCAAATAATTAGATTAATGAATAAGTTTTTGAACCTGCAAAACCCCACATCTCCCCTGCATGCACACACAGTCCTGCTTCACTACAGATTTCACATATGTCCATGCACACGTGTGTGCACACGCAAAGATACAGAGATAATGCAACTTATTTCTGTCCATGTGGAATAAACGATCACAGCAGGTAAGAAACAAAAATGCTACTGAGACCCATTCATGCCTCTAAGAAGCAGAAGGGGTTACATTGTCTGACATGGGGACTACAGCATCCATCTGATACAAGGAAAAAAGATTAAACCATCACACCCAGTTCTATTGTCACACAAGTAGACCATGCAATGCATTACTACAGCCCGGATTACAGTTACAAAATCCACCAGTAACAGCCCTGCTATTAACATGCCACCTGTTACCTTTTTCAAAATGCTGAAATTATCTTATGATCGTTTTCAGCTTGGCAAATGCAGTTTAATCTTTATTGCATCTCACAGCACAGACCTGCTTCATCCATGTCTTATTTATCTCACGTGTGTCGGAATGCAACCCCGAGCCCTCAGTCCCCCCCTGCCACCAGGCATTCCTTCTGCTCTGCTTTATCAATATACCTGGGTTTCCATATCCGACTGCTCCTTTACAATAAAAAACACACCCACCCAGTATTCTACCATTGCCTGTTGCCTTGGTAATCCAAATGCCTGGGTACTCGCTGATTATCGGCGAATGAGACTCGCATTGTTCACACCGCAGCGCGTCTGCTATGTTAATGTGAGATAATGGCAGCCAGAAGACTCCTTTTGTTCCCAGCTTTGCTGTTTATTCATAGTGCCTGGAGGTCAGCGACTGCTACAACAACCGGGGAAGGAACCGCTGACAGCGTGAGCAGATTCCACTTCTGCTTTTGCCTCTGAGACAGGGGGAAACACGAGCAGCCCCGCACAGCGAGAAGGGCACCGGGAGCTCTGCAGTCTGACTCACGCAAGGTGTAGCAGGCGGCTCGGAGGAAGATGTGATGGACTTGCACTTCCGAGATTTTAGATGAAGCTGATTTACGCTCCCCGACAACAGAAAAAAACCCGCTTTCTTCGAGAGGCACGGCGGGAAGGGAGGGAGAGAGGGAGGAGGGGGCAGCGCGGCACCGCCGCGACTCACGGGCAGCGAGCCGGGCTGGGGGCTCCGGGGCTGGCCGGGAGCAGGGA
>VYXF01008037.1:833380-850751 GCA_013397295.1 Polioptila caerulea
CGGCGCTGTGCCTGCCTGTCAGAGTAGTTTGGAAATGCTGTTGGTGACACAGGGACACGGGCAAACAGACCGTCACATCGCATCTCCCCTGACGCGTTAAGTGGGAACTGAGAGCACGAACAGGCGGTGGTGCCTTCCCCGCATTCCCAGCTTGGTGGAGACGAGGACATTCAAGACGGTGCCCTGGCTGGTGCGCTGCTCCTTATCCCCGGAACAGCCCTTTCATGGGAAAAACCCACCGATTCCTGCTAAAGGCACTGCCAGTATCTAATTAATGTCACCGACCCATCTGCCCAGGTTGCTGATGCGCTCTGTCTGCCGAGCAGGCTTTGTTGTCATTTCTAGCAAAAACCAGCCAGGAGTGTCTTAGCTCGAATTGCTAACCCCTTTTTTTTTTTTAGAAAAAACCCTCCACCACTGCAAATACTAATGACTATTTCCTTTTCCTCTCGCTGTGATTCTGAGAGACTTGAGAATCCAAATGTACGGGAGAGGCAGGAATACAACAATTGACAAAATTGAGCACCGGGAATTCATTCTTTTTGTAATCTATTTACAGAGAAATCCTGTGGAGGGTGACATTTTCATGTAAGTGAATGAATAGCAGACACATGTAAAGAAAAGGCATCAAGAAAAATATGAAATCTTAGATAAAATATACATCTGTGATCCTGCTGCCAAATTACCCAAAAATATCCAAAAATCGTTTAAAAAGACAAGGTATTTGCCGTAATTTATGCCAGTGATTTTTACGTGCCAGACTGTAAGCTCCCTCCCTGCTTAGAAGCCATGTCACCTCCTGGCACGCAGGCTGGAGCGCGATGCTCACAGCGTGGGGACCCAGAAAAGAGCCACTCACACTGAACTCACCCTGTGCTGAGCCACGGGCTGGCCCTCCTGTGCCTGCAAAGGACTGCCCAGCCTCACAGGTGCACCCGATGCTGTGCAGGTTGAAAGGCACTGACTTAGTTCTTATGTTCCCTATCCAAAGGCGTTCAATCCAGTGGAAAGACTCCCAATGATTTCGATGAGTTTTGCCACAAAGGGCTAGGCAAAGTATAGCTTTCAGTGTCATCACAGGCTTATTGTGCTGACAGTCAAAATGGTTAAAAACCAGGGGTGCTGCCACAGTTAAATGATTTTTAACCCTCCTGCCACCAGAATTCAGTTGGTTTCATTGGGAAGAGGTGACAGAAGGAACATTCCCAATGTGCTTGAAGAGGAAAATCATGTAGACTCAGCACATATCACCTGCTTTTGAGAGCAGACCTCCTGCAGAGAGCCATGATACCCCTGTGACAATCGCTAAACATGAATCACAATCGACCAGGCATTTTCTGGAATCAGTTGTTCAATATGGCCCAAACATGAGAATGATACTTGTCTATTCAAAGCTGTGGCCATATTTTGAAAACGAACATAGTACAAAGCCTGAGAAGATCAGATTTTGCCTCAGTCAGCAGACATATCTCAAATAACATTTGCCTACTGTTTGCTTATAAAAATATCAGCCAATACTTTTAAATTAAAAAAAAAAAAAAAATCACAAACTAACACCAGAAGACTACAACATCCACAGGAAAAATATAGAGTATATAGCCACTTACACGTACTTATCAGAAAAAAACCCCACAAAATTATAATAGTACTGCTACATATTAGTTTTATTACAACAGCACTCACTTTGACTCCTCAATCAGTACAGAGGACCTATTTTCACATCTGTGCAAGGTGCTGTATATACAAGAAAAGATGATCCTTATCCTATACTTTTTACCAAGCATGTAAAGAATACATATTTGAAAGCAAGTTACCCATTATTGTTTCCTTTACCACAAGTACTGACCACAAACTTATCTAAAATGAAATGCAGATTTTTCACATGAAAATATTTCATATTTAATTATTAACAGCTAACAGTTATACTTATCAGTTCTCAAGGAGAAGGCACTCATTTGCTTTTAGCTTCAACAGGCTCAAGGTTTTGTTCCACCTGCTCCCCATAAGTGTATGTGATAAAATTAGTATCAGTAGTTTCACTCAGAGGACAAGATGGACAAACAACTCTTGGGACAATACTCTGGAGCAATTAGTAATTAATTTTGTCTTTGCAATGTTTAGAGCATAAACATACTATTCTAAAGAAATTTTCCAGTTTTTTTTTTTCTTTAAGAAATGACACTTCTGCAGAAACATTCCTGATTCTAAACTCTTCCCTATTCTCTCCTGATGGTAAATTTTAACATTTCTTGACAGAAAGGAAACCAGAAAAAACAGCGAAGCTACTCTTGCAGAATCAGAAGTAATACAGGTTTCTTTACAGGGTATATTCTTTTATATTAGGATTTACCATCTGTTCAATCCCTAATTATATTTATTTCACAACTCCACAACCAGAAAGATGAAAAGGTTTTGAAACAATTTTATCTTTTACCTCAAGAGTTATGAATTCTTCTGCAAAATTTGTCCCTGCATGCCAGAGCCACATGACATAATGGAGCAACCCCCTTCAAACTGATGTATAAAACATGCACAATGTTCTTGTTTTCATAAAAGTGGGTATATGCTGCACCTGACCTCATCCAGACATTTTTAAAGTAACTATCACTGCTGGTCAAAACTGCCTGTGATGTAAAATTGTAAAGGTAACAGCCTTTACAGAACTTCTGACCCTGTTTGCACTAACATGTTACAACCAGTTCCCTCCTGATTGTTAGCAATGCAAGAGCCAGTCCTCACCACCCAGTAGAAATTTAGACAGAATTACCATTCTTTTCCAAGAGCTACTATGAATGTTTGAAAGTTCAGCTCTTAGTCAAGTTTAAGTTGGAAGAAAAAAAGGACAAAACAAGCATTAAAAACAAGCACTCTTGTAAAGCAAGTCTAACTACTAAAAGGTATTTATGATTGCCTGAACAGAAAGCATTAATGGTAATAAGTAACGCCTCTACTGTAAGATTGAATTAATGCTTCATTGCATCTATGGTTCAATTTTCTCTAAACTTTTGGCACTAAGTAATTTGTGATAAAAATAACATTATCTTCATATTTTTCATCAATCATGACTGCCCTATAGAGGCATTACCACCCTTTGGTCACTAACTGTGAAACAGCTGGCAATTAATACATAAGACCAAAATTTGGAGCAAGAATGAAGACAGTAAGAACCCTACAGATGCTCATGGCAACACACTAAACTGCAACTAACAGCTGTCTATTTCTAGGTGGTTTTGTTGACAAATAAGCTTTATTACAAGCTGTGCAAGAAATGAGAAGCCCCCCAGAGCTTGCCTGAGTCAGACTGACATGAAAATGAACTAGGGTGCAGTTCCTGCTGGGATTGACTGGAAATGTACCCATTTCAACCAAGATTCAATTTGATTCCCATGTACAGGTCCAGCACTTAATGCAATAAAGTGTTAAGTAAGAACTTCATCAAAGCAGCGGAAGGTGTATAATGACAATAATTTGTACTTACATAACAGCATTTGCCAAAGACCTTAAATTAATTCAAAAATCAGCCACCTTGAGTAGTATCTGTTATTACAGACAGCTTGTCAGATTGGAAAACTACAACACAAATAATTACATTATGCCCTGCAAGCTAGAAAGCATGAAATTTCACTCCTGTGCAGAAGGGCTAGCCTGAAGACTAACAGCTTTCCTTAGGTTCCCCATAAATCCATTAAGTAGGACTTTAATTAGAAGTAAAACAGGATTAAGGAGGTTGATAGGTCCTACACTGGTCCTTCAATACAGGGGCAAAGTTTACTCACATAAATCAATAAAAAGGCCTAAGGCGAAAATAAATAAAAATCTCACATTCAAGTTTGAGCTGTTACACTGTGAAGGCTTAAAAACCCCTAAGACTGGGAGGTTCTTTTTGACAATCCAGTGCTCATTGTGTCCACAAAACACAGGAGTTTGCAATCCAACCAACTGCCCTACATTAGACAGTAGCCATTTAGCTGGATTTTATTCTCTATGCAACAGTTGATCATTCTGTTAATGAAAAACTAAATTTAGAAAGAAATTAGCACAATACAGTCCCTAATCTGAAAGCATTTGTTACTTGTGTGCACATCCTTGCATGGCTCACACTCTGCCCTCTGTAAGTGCATTTAACCAACAGTAACACTGTGAAAACCCTCCTTGATCAGTCTACTTCAGTCTCCCCTCATAGCTCAATTAACTTTTAAAAATCAAAGATTGTCCTTAAAAACAGGCCAGACCTGCATTACTTCTAATGTAAGTGCCCATAGTTCATTAAATATGAATCCTTAGATTTAGATTCTTGTGATACATTATTGAGTCACAATTTATTTTAAATAGCTGAGCCCTGTTTCAACTTTGAGACTAAGCAGCTGCATTTCTGTAGTGCCAGCTACATCATGATTCTAGTCCCTGACTAGAGTTCTGGGTAGTTTTGTTGCTAGTAAAAGGAACAGCAGAAAAAGCTCTGTATGGAGTACTCAAGATCGTCTGATGACAGGGAAGGATTTAATTGTGTGTCTAGTGATAATCAGAAGCTCACATATATCTACATCGCCTTTGTTAAGTAAAGTTCTTGCACATGCTCTTGGTTGTTGTAATTTAATATCGAATTCTTTTACAAAACTTGAAGTAGCTGGCTACATTAATTGTTTCAGGAAATACAAAGCATACTTTTTTTTTTTGTTTGAATTAACAGAAAAGTCTTGTGGATTAGAGATAAGATACTGTGAACTGTAATACTAAGCCTTTGACCCAAATGTAATCTAATGCAAATACAAATGGTGCTTCATCAACAGCTTCATCACTTACTGTAGTTAATACTGTACTTAATGGCTTTTCATCTTTTGTTTAATTAAAACAAATAGAGAACTCAATTCTTCTTCACCCCATACTTCACTACTGTATTACAGACTGATTACAAAACATCCATGAAAATAAACAGTTCCAGGTGGAAAAAGAAGTTGGAGAGCCACAGGATGTCTCATTCTAATGAGATTTTGAGAGATTTTGAGCAGTTATGGTTAAATTGCAGACAACAGCACCCACCAAAGCAGTGATGCGAGTATTCCAAATCCCAAAGTGGCTGCTGCAGCTATTGTATATAAGAAGTTATGCCACAGGAATTCTGTTTCTAGAGGGGCATCTCATAGGTAAAGAGCAGTGATTCAGAAATCACTCCCAGTGTCTTCCCCAGTAGAGCATTTCAAGGGCAACACTCGAGAGAAATATGCAGGAACTGCCTAATTCTGGGCAGGATGCTCTACTACAGGCAGAATATTTGATGACCCTGTACTGCTGGAAATGCTGGTATTTAGGTTTAGTAGAAGTATTTCTTTTTTGACATGTGACAGTTTCAGTGGAAAATTGCCACGAAAGAAGTGAGTTTTGCCTACCTTGTCTATTCAGTAATGTAGCACACAGCCCCTGTGAGATAGTCTTACTTTATAGACTCCAGAGGAACAGAGGCTAAAAGGTCAAATGAGAATCAGGCATCTAAAAACTACAAAACTACACCTAGGAGAGCACATACACTGCACCACATTCTCTGCAGACTGGCCACTAATTCCACTTTGTCTGCTGAAAAGCTTCTCCCAAGAGTAACATTATTTTAAAACATCAAGTTTTCTGTGGGTTTTTTTGTTAAGTGTGTTTACAATCAGTCATTTCAAAAGCAACTAAAAAAGAGGAAATCCAGGAACTCTGAAAAGCCAGTGAAGATATATTAATTACACTTCAAAAAAAGGACTTTATTTATTCTCAAGGGCTAAATAAAAGGCATAGTGATTGCATAGTTTTGTCTTAAATGCAACAAAAATAATGAAAAAATATCCAACTCAAACCCAAAAGTTGTTTTCAGACAAATTTGCATATGCAAATGCACTGATACAAAGATGTCCCCAAGCTCCATTCCAACACAAAAGTTCAAGTTATTTAGGCTATCATGGAACTTAGGTACAAAGAATTTAGACTCATTACACTCTCACAGTCCTTTATTAACAAAAAAACTCTACACTACAACAAATTTATACTATTTTTGATTTCTTTGATGTCACGCTGAGGTACAGAAAGCCTTGGAAAAAAACTCCCAGAAACGTAAAGCATGGAATGAATGCTCAATCCTGTCTATGCTTTATCTCCAGCTTTTGCTTTGACCTAGGTTGCACAGACAAGAAACACAAATAGTGCTCTTCTATGTAATTTGGTAATCAAAGACTTCACATCATCTTCTTACTGCGACCTTTAATGTTCATGTTTTCCCTAAATTAACACAAGTGCTGTGTGATCCTTACCTGATCCAAGACTGTATGGGCCATCCTCTGATCTATGGCTACACCCACAGTACAATGGCTTTACATGCAATACATTTCCAATGATGGTTAAAACACAGAACATCAGTGAAATGTTTCCAACGTCAAGAAAAGCCAGTTGCATTTAAATAAACGTCAGGCAAGTGTCTGATGAGAGACATGATGTACAAGTTTATCTCTAGGGCTTAACTTGAAGCTTGAAAGCAAGCCCACTTGATCTGAACACAGATTTGCAGATGGAAGTGTCACTTCACTATGCACGGGGCAATAGCAAAGAGGAAATCTGAGTGTACTTAGTGCTTGCTGTAATTGCAGATACACTCTTGTCCGTAGTGCTGAGCAGGGCATGGAACAGCGCGGCTCCCCCCATCAGTGGCAACAAGCATTTCAAGTGACAGATCTGTCCCACAACACTGCTGGGCTGGGCCCAGACTCACCTGTGAGAGAGGGTGGGTTTCATGGAGCTCATAGAGTTCATGGGGGGTTGCATGGGGAGCTTCCCAGGAGGATCGTTCTGCCGGCTTTTCTGGTGGCGAAGCAGCAGGAGCCGTCCCAGCTCCTCACACCACGATGAAAGCAGCGCTGTGCAAACAGAACAAGGGACAGTGAGCACACATCTGGGGAACCAGCACAGCCCAGGGCAGCTGCCAGCCACTGCAACAGGAGTCACGAGCCGAACACACACACACACCAGGAGTGCATAGCTTGTCCAGGAACCACCACTCACACTATTATCCCATCAAACTCACTCTGGAATTGCCCTACACTACCATTAGGACATTTTTAGCCAAGTTACAAACATTCTGCATAGCCCAGGAGGCACAAGAGAACTTGTCTTAACAATACAGAGATGAAGAACGGATGAAGCAAAAGGACATGGGATAGCTGTTACAAGTGAAGTGAAATACAGAATAATTCACTTCACACTAACAGAAACATAACAAAACATAGCAAAGACATAATTTACTGAGGGGAGCAAAGAAAAGAGATTTCTTTTCTGTTCAGCTGTTTTTTTCCAAAAGATTAATTGGAGAAACCCATGTGCATGAATTAATTTCCAAAACTGTTAAGAGCTACTAGTCTTGAATGGACAAACAGGAGAATGATGTATGGATACAAAGTTAGGCACTTAAATCTATACCTGACCCAGCACAACCCCTAAATGTGTATCTCCATTATGTGCCTAATCTTGTAGTCAATGAGGGTAATTCCGTGCTTACAGCAAAATCCTGCTTATGAGCTATGAAGATGGAGAGATTTCTTAGAGGGAAGAAGAGCTTGCAACTCCTTCTAAAGACATGAAAGGGGTCATTATTCCTGAAAATGTGGCCTTTCCCTTATGCACCCACACTCAGAGAAGACCAGGCCCTGTTATAGAAACCACCTACCCTGCAGTAAGCAGAGCCCCAGAAAGTGACTGCAAGTGAAACCTGGCCCCCCATGAGTGCACCCAGCCAAGACACCCCACCAAAGCCTCCAGCCATCCACTCAAGCCTCAAAGCTGCCCATTTAATTCCAGCATCAGAAGGGGCTCTGGTAAAAAGTCAGCCAGGTATGAGGACACGGTGAGGAGTTTCAGTAAAACAAAGTGCAGACTAATTGAAAAATCCTGCAGTGGAAAGAAATCAACTTCTCAAGCGGAAGTGCTTGGGCTTTTTTCTTCTTTAAAGGATGCTTTACAAAACCCTCAGAACAAAACATTGCTTCATGTTTAATTTTTAACTAAGTGCCTTCCTGAGGTGTTGCAAGCTGAACACAAATCAACAGATTATATGGGCGGGTGAGAACCAGAAGACTACTGAAAACCCAAGCTGCCACAGTGGTTTAGAGTAGTAGGAGCTCTACGTGTAATTTCAGGCTTGCTCATTTAAAAGAGACTAGCGCAGAATCCTCAAAATTGAGGCTTCTGCTTTCATGTCTTAATTTTCTAATGGCTGTCTTTTCACCAAATAACAATCTCAAGCAGCAGCTAACTATCATTTCAGGGTACACAACCTTCTTTTCCCAGTAGCTACTCACATGTACTGTTAACACAGAACAAATTCCAAAGAGACTGACTGTAAAGTCATATTTGTGGGGAGAAAAAAGAATCTGCTTTAACAAAAACACACACAAGTATGGTTTTTCAGTACAAGAAACAATTGGATTTTCTCAAGTTAAATGGCCACACAAGAAAAATACTTATAGCCTGGGCCATTGCTATGAATTAATCACACATTTGGACAAAGAAGAAGTAGTAATTTTATTGCATTTATCAAGCAGAAGGTCAAGAGCGGTGTTTAGGGAGGCATTTCAGAGCTCTGCTGTGACAAAAAGGGGACATCCTTTCTTTATGTAACTAAATATGGTCACTTGGAAATTGTCAGCCTCACATGTAGCCTACAAAAAGCATTCCCTCGAGCTCTGTGAAATGTTCCAGCAACGAGTGTCAGTCTAAGCTGCTTCTCTATTAGCCAAGGAATCTGTCAACAAGCATTTGATCAAATTATACTCACCTTTTATCCCTGGCATATCATTACTAATGTGCCAGTGACAAAGGCCCCCCTCCCCCTTCCCAGCCGCCTGGAGATACAAATTCCTGCCTCACAGGGTTTCTTCCCTTGCGCCACAGCCACTTGAGCTGGGGAAACACGAACAAAGTGTTCTGCAGAACACTTAACGCAGCCATCACAGAGTAATAGTGGATGAGTAATAGTGGATGCTGAGCACTTTCACAGCAGAGTGTAATTACTACAGAATCATCCATCTTAGACGAGGCTATGATGGGAGAAGGGAGCTGCTCCTTCTGCACACCTATGCGCACTTGACAAGTAAGATAAAAAGCAACAACCCAATGGATCTGAGGGCATGAATCTGCAAACAAAAGCCAAATCTGCTCAGAAAAGAAAAAAGCAGTGTAACTCCTGGAGAAAGAATATGCCAATGAGAGCATTGCTTTGGTGAGGTGAGGATAAGAAAACATCTTAATGAGTTGTTATTATTACCAATATCCAGTACACATATATATAAAGGGAAAATGTAAACTATCAAAGAATAAAGAGATCGTCAGGATAAGCTGGATGGTTTTTATTCTACAAGTTATCTGGAGAGGACTCGTTTTTAGAAGCTAAGAGACTGCAGGTAAAAAACCTAGCAAATTTACTCATCCCTATCACAGCACTCATTATGGAGAGGTTCAACCTTTCCTCCCCCGGGACATTTCAACTCATGTACCATGTATAATTATCACTCTCTTCCCTGTGCTGGTACTTGTGCATGGAATGAAAACAAAGCTGTTTATAGCCACCTTAGGAGTTACCAGCTCCCCTCTGACCTGCTCTACCCTCCCTCTGAAGGAGTCTGTTTTCTTCTGCTGGAAAACACAGGGCAGCCTCCCATCTCTCCTGCCCCATCCACCTCCACTGCTCTGCTCTCTGCTGGGTGAGATGAATATATACCCTGCCAACACACATCTGGTACAGCTGGCTTCTGGAGAACATCACTTCCTGGGCTATTCAAGCAAGATAAAACAAACTCAAAATGAATTTACAGATTACACTATTCATCTTTAGTGTACTTAGTTACTGCTTTTTATGCTGACAGTATTAGGCGTATCTCAACTCATTTACACTCAAAGCACGAGAATTTCAGTATCATACTATAATGAACAGATAAAGCAGCAAGCACAAAGGACAGCTACAGATGGTGCCAACAGTCAGTCTCACCCTCTCATAGCACAGCCAAGCAGCTGCTTCTTCTCCCCCTCCACCCCTCCTCCTTGTACAACAGGAGCACAGATTTTGCAGATGGACCATCCACACCGTCTCTCGCAGCCCCTTGCTGCGTCAGTTCAATGATGAGATTTAAATCGTGTTCCTCTGCTGCATTGCTACAATGTCCCTTGCATACAATGATGTGCCTTTCCTGCTTCAGTTGAACTCAACTGTTGCAATGAGAGGAAAGGAAGAATCCTTGAATGTGCACACACACCTTCCCCACCCCACCACCAAGAAGCCCTGTATGTAGCCCAGGTGTAAAATACAACCTGGTTAATACACCAAAATTGACATTTTCTTTCAACCCCTGTTCAGTCATAGAGGGCTCTGCTAGCTCATGCAAAAAGATGCAGAATAATGGCAATCAAATAACATACTGACAGTTTAAGTGTATTCACACATTTATGTGGCTTACAGGGACACTCTCTGGGATGATTGGTGCAATATTTGACCTACTTTTCTCCATCTGCAAAACCTGTATCATTCTTAATGGGATTGCATTTTACTTTTAGCACTGATCTATTTCCATAGGAATAAATCAATACTGATTTGCTAATGACGACTGCGTTAAGAAACCAACACAGACATGAGCAGCTTCAGTTCTCACATTTGTGAAAAGCAGAAATACAAATTTCAAAGTAAGAGAGATTTCAATTACAGCTAGCCCAAGGGGTTTTCCTAAGGAGGCAAGAGAAAAAACCCAGAGATATTCAGCTTGCTGCTACCCAGTCCCATCTTTGTTGTTCTATTCTTTGAAGAGGACCAGACATGGCAAGAGTGGGTCTCAGCACAGAATGTGACCAACCTCTCCTTGAAATACTCATAAATACTCCCACACACCCAAAGTTGGCAACACTTTATGTCCTTCTGGATGCGTCCAATAGTTTTAAATTCTTTCATTGAAAAAAATCGTAAGACATGGCAATGTATCCACATTGGGATCCTGGGGACAAGGAGGGGAAAGAAGGCTGGAAGGCAATTTATTTTTTTTTTTTTCCAGTCAGCCCAAGTCACATTTTAAGCATTTCTCTGCAACCACAGAGCTAAGCCTTGCTTGAAAGAGAAAGGAAGCAATTGTTATTTAATCCCCTGCCTCTAGGAGCCAAGTCTTTAAGAACATGCCAAATATCACAAGATTTGCAACACAATTATTAGGAGCGGCCACATCCCCTGGTACGGTTCCTTTCCTGTAAGGGCCCTTTTGTGCAGAAAACCTGCCAGGCAGTACAGAAAGAAAGGCCTCCACTGCTCGCTCTGTGGCACCTTTCCACCCCTCATAGCCACGAGTGCCCATCACCCAGCAGTAGCATCACAACTGCTTTGTAAGTGCTGGGGCCCTTCCATTAGGAAGATCAAGGAGCTTGAGCTGGGGGAAGCCACAGATCATGCCAAGGCTGCTAGCACCACTTAATACTTCTTGACAACAAATGATGCTGGCACACCTGCAAATATTACGTGATGGATGCTGATGATGCAGCTCAAATGTCACTTTACAGCCACAGCACGAAGATTGGTACAGCCCATTACAACCCTTCTTGGGCCAGGGACCAGAAAAAGTAAAGGAACCAGGGTGTGCAGACAGTGCTACCCCACAGGAGCACTGCTGCACTCCAGGAGCTGCACCCAGCCCAGCCCTGGGAGCTGCAATCCTGCTCTGCCTGGCTGTCCTCAGAGTGCCAGAGCAGCACCTCCGAGCGCCTGAGCCGGCGGCTCCCTCGAAAGCAAAATACAGAGAAGCACAGCACTAATCTATTTACCTATTATGATACCCTAGTATTAGTTACAGCTTATCACCTCAGTAAATCGCTGCCTCTTGTTAGGGAACGTGCTTAAAGGTGCAGCAAACTGTTATTTACAGGCAGACACTATATTTACAGCCACAAAGACAGGTGAGGAGGGGATAGGACAACAGCTCAGTAATTTCAATGCCTTCTGCTTCCCGGGAGACTGCTGGAAGAGCACAATAGGATTACTGCTTCCTTGCTGCAGTTGAGCTGCAGTAGATAGTTCAATAGGCAGACTGGCAGACCCGTATTTCTTATTCGCTGCAATGAAAATATTAGGAAAAAAGGAGGAGTTTGATTTGGAGAACTATCTGTTCAGCATCCTCTCACTAGATTGGTTTCATGTCTCAGAAGGAAATGCACTTGGCTGAAAAGATATTTACAGCATAAGTAAGAAAATATATCATTTTTCACCAATCATATCCATTAATTTTATATTGCTTTTAGAAACAAGTTTGTATTTTATTACATGGAGAATTCCAGATAAGTAGAATACAGAGCTACTGAGTGCTTTCTACTCCCTCCTCTACAGACTGCAATCTAAATACAGTTTTTATAAAACATCCAGTGATGTAATTTGGTGGGGAGGGAAGGGAAGCAGCAATGAGAAGAGAATGAGAGGAGTGGAAATAACTATTGTTTTGGTTATTTGGAGGAGTTATTCCTTCTACACAGAAAATGGAGACTATCTCACGTTTGGAAAAATACATTGAAAATGTTAACTACCTAAAGCTCAATGTGCTGATAGTATTAGAAAAATAAGGTCAATTGCATTAAAAGGATGGAATCTTTGCAATTCTGTGAAACTGAAAATCAGATGTTTTTCTTGCCATTTTGCTTTTAAAGAGCTAGGAAATGGAGAGAGGGAGAAACCAGTCATGCCAAACTATTTCAAGGATTGATTTTCCTGCAGTTCTCCTCCTCGTGTACTGGCTCACCTGTCGGACGGGCGGTCAGGGCAGCAAAGCAACGCCACAAAGCCAGGATGTAACAGTCCAATAGCAGAGATTTGGGTTTGTCCCTCCTCTGCAGCTCTCTCGAGGTACTGCTCCATGGCCTACCCTGCACCAGACAAGCCCTACCCTGTCATTACACGAGGAGCTTCTGCTCGGTGTCTGCCTCAGCACTGACAGCGCAAAAGGAGTATAGACAAAGCCAATTACAAAACAAAAGTATTAATTTCTCAGCACATGGGCTGTTCCACGTGGACTCAAAGCAGTTCCCAGGGAGCCCATCCCTCTTCCCAGGCCTGTCTCTCCGGCTGTCAGCAGATGCCCACTTCGCACACAGCAGCCCATGGCACAGAGCCAGCGCTTACTCCCAAGTGTTTGCTGCTACCTCATCCTGAGAGGCTTGCACCCCAGCTGGCTGCTTTTTGGGAGCACCTGAGGATTGTGACTGCTCTTCTCCATCAGGCAAAATCAGTGATGTTAGCTTAGAAGTCCAAGTAAGTTGGATTAAATGGACTGATTTTATCCAGAAAGTGCCAACACAAACCTACTCCACTGTAGTGAAGAAAGTGTCCCTCCAAAGGCACACAGATTTTAAAAGTCCTCATCCCAGCAACTGCACAGCAGACTACATGGAACTGAATGCCCCAGCAGAGCAAGGGGGCAGTGGGCTCAGATCCACATTTGGGAGGCATGAACTGCCCTGCTAATGACAACAGGAACACAAAGTTGACAGCCACAGTTCAAACACTGTGGGACACGGCATGATAGACATTTCTAACCCTAATATCTAAGTAATGCCCTTTATCAAGAATGCCTCCTTCATTACTTAGATACAGCTGTGTCCTGCAGAAATGTCCAGCTTTGCCCCAGTAGGATCTATAATGCAATTATGTATTACAATTAAAAAACAAAAAATCATGCAGGTCTGTAGGAAAATAGATAATGAAGGGAACAGCTAATTAAACTGAATGTACTATCACATTAATTAACAGAGGTTTTATTCAATAAAACCCTTACTGCAAACCTGAGAGTTTTTCAGCATGTGCTTTCAGGACTGCTGCATGAGACTGACACCATGTACTAAGTCTGGTCTTGAATATGGGTCCAGCTTGCCTTGGCATATCTCCAGTTCTTCACAAATACCTCTCAAGACACATATATATGTAGGCTTCCCCAAAGGCTCTTGTCACCTGGAATAGTATATGCTGGAGACACAGATTTGAACACTGCTATCCTCACCCTATGCCTTCAGTGGAACTGGGATTCCCTAATTTCCTTCTACACTTGCCAAAATTTGGCAGAGGATCTTACCAGATTCACTACATTAACTTCGAAGTAATACATTACAAAACATAGCAACAATGGCTCAATTTGGCAAGCACAAAGCACTCTGTACAGATCCAGATAACAGATCTGCAAGCATCTCATTTAGGCTTAGCTCTACCCAAGCTGCTACATCTGAAAACACAGCCCATTATATCAAGAGAAGACAGCACTAGTGAAAGGCTACCAGCAAGTGAATCTTGGATAAGGCTTTCCAAGGAAATGCACTCCAATAGCATTAGACTGCTTGTTTTCTTACTCACCCAATTGTTGGTTTCACTGCCTAGATTTCAAACAACAGCATCTTTCATTACTGCTGTTCGCTTTTGTTTTGTAATGCCAGTTCTAGTCGTCAACAGATTTCACATATAATCCAGACATCTGAAAAATGAGACTGACATACTTGAACCCATCTTTGGCTACAGACAAAGCAGTGACCTACAGGTGAGAGGCTCAGTTTCATTTAATCCATTCTCAGCCCTCCAATTACTACTGTAAACAACTCCTGAGCTAACACCACCACTAACATCTAAAAGTGCTAGGGAAAAAACCAACAGATGAATTTACAAGAGCTGGAACATAAGGAAGGCATTCACTATCAGTACAATGATGGAAGTCTGGAAGAGGGAAAATCTGGTGTCTACCATTAAAAGAAAGAAAGGAATAACCACTAAAATTGGAGGTTCAGCTTCCTATCATGGAAAACTATCCCAAATTATTCAAAAGGACCAAGAGGAAAGTAAAAAATGAATAACAACCAAAATTGACTTTTCAGAAACAAATCATGCCTTACCTCTGTCCTTTCTTTACACTAGCAGGCAACACACCTTAAACGTAGATTAGTTTGATTTTAGTCAGGCTTGAGTACTGCTTAACATGACATTCTCATAAATAAACAAGGGAAATTAGGTCTAGCTGAACACAACACAAAATGGCAGGAAAGGTAAGGCTTACCAAACTATTGAACCAATAGTCACTAACAGAAATGAGCATTAGCAGATTCCTCAGGGGGCCAGTGAAGGCAGTAGCTGTGCTGTGCTGCCAAAGCCTCCTTGGCTGCATGAGAGGGACCCAAGTCTGGGAGATGCACAGTTCTCCTTGCTCTCTACCCCACCACAATGTACAGCCACAGAAGGGGAGAAAAGTAATCAGAATGGTTAGAAAAAACCCTATCAATATATACTGCAAGAAATGATTACATAGATTAAGGCTTTGGGTGAGTTTGGATGGAGGTTTTGTTTTTTTTTTTTTTAATAAGAGGGAAGACTGACAGTGTTATTCTGGTATAATGAGTAACAAAGCATTAACTATATCCACAGCAGAAACACCAATATATAGAGAAAAAAAAAAGACACAGGTTAGATTTTAGAAGCATCCTATTGCTCTTTATTAACCTAAGGGGTAAGTTGAGGAATTTCCTTAGATAGAGATGCAGAGGAAAGGTCAGATAAAGATCCAGGGAGAATGGATTCTTCAGCCAAGGGGGCATGGCATAGATGAGTTTTTGAGTTCTTTTAGAATCAAATGAAATCTGTGCTTGTGAACAGAGGAAATTCAATCAGTCTGCATTGGGAAAGTATTTAAATCTGGCTTGTATTCACAATTACCCCAAAAAGACATCTTAGCTACAGTGTGAGGAGCTCCTGCAGAGACTGCTGAAGTGGCCATCCAGCTACATGGCTTACTGGCTAAGTTTTAAAGATGAAAGAAACCGAGAGCAGGTGATGTGCTGAAGGTCACACCATTTGTGACAGAACAGAGTCCCAGAACAGAGAGGATCATACACCTTCCTCTCTTTGCAAGGAAAAACCACAACCACCACATCAAGGGGTTACTGCTCTGTACCCACAGTCTCTGTGCCTGCCTGCCATGGAACATTTTCAAACAACAACTGTAAAACATCTGGAGAGGCTTTCAAGGAGGGGAAAAAAATTACAAAAACCACACAACCAAAATTTATAGCAGAAACGTGTTTCCAAAGTTAACACTGCACAGCCAGAACTCAGAAGGACCAAAAGCTATTTTTGGAACTTTTGCTTTTTGGTTTTGCCATCTTGCTCATTGCTTTAACTTTACATTATTTTATATTTTTACAGGAAAAGAATGTTTTATCAGGTGTCCTCAGATTTTTTTTTTAATCTTTGTATGATTAGTGTAATACAAACTTTGCCAACTTCTCTCTAACTGCTGAAGGAAAAAAAATGCTTGCTTTCAAAGCTGGGGGTTGGACCATTTTTCATACTATCCAAATTTTGCACTTGAACAGAATGAAGCTAGAAGTACTCTAACCCTATCCTACCACTCACTCTTCATTCTGAAAGAAATACTACAACTATCTAAAATAATCTCTAGGTGCTGAACATGAAAACAGTTAAGGACATCAGGAAAGAGAAACTCAGCCCACAGCAGTTTTTAACTTAACTGACTTCTGCTCAAACAATACAGGGCAGACAGACGTGTGCATGCACTGCAGTTTCAAGGCAGCAGTGCTTCCCATCTCACTGCCCAGTTGATGAGGTAGTTTCCTAACAGAGTTATTACTTCTCTTTTCTCCCTCTGTGTCCCACCAACCCCACAAACCTTGTCATCTTCCTTTACTAGCAACCTGCTCTGCTCCTCTGGTACTAATCATCTTTCCTTGAGAACTGCCTAATTAATTAACATTCAATTAATATACCAAAATCAAATACCAAATAATTGTTCCCATGCTGCACTGGGAACTTGGTAACTAATCTGAGCAAGAGAAGGACTTCTGTATCCTTAAGTTCCATTTCTTATAGCTGTGTCTTCTGGGCTAATGGAAGTTTCCCACCTGAAATGTGGTTGTATTACAGGAGCAGACTTTGTGAGCCACGGATGCTCTTGTTAAGGCATTCTGATACCACTAAAGACTCCACATACACTATGTTTATTTTATTTATTACCAATAAAGCAAAAGTAGCAAATTATCTATGCTCTGTTACAATTAGGGCCACATAAAAAACTCAAGCTGGCATAAAATAAGAAACATCCAAACAACCCTACTCCGATCTTCAGATTATTTTAGTTGTAGTTTCACAATACAAAGTGTTCAGCAGCAGTACTGCCTTGAGGTAGCCCCATCTTCTGCTGTCTGTGCCCACGCTCTGCTGTAGCCTGCACACTCCCAGCTGTGCTGAAGCATTTCTTTGTGTGACCACCCTGTCACCGAACAGCTTTTTTTTTAATTCTTCCTTTTTTTTTTTTTTTTTTTTTTTTTTTTCCTTTTTTTTTTC
>VYXF01008037.1:850837-946872 GCA_013397295.1 Polioptila caerulea
CCCGCAGACACGTATTCGGTTTTCCCCGGCCCCATGCAATCCCTGCTGTGCTCAGAGCACCCAGGCGCTCTGCAGAGCCGGGAGCTGCTCCCCGCCCCGGCGCTACCCCGGGCACGGCTCGGCTGCGCACCGAGCAGCCCCAGATCAATTTGCTGAGCTACAAGCATACAGAGCTGCAGCAGGAGACTTTTATTTAAAAGCCTAACTACGAACATTAGTTTCAGACAGATTAGAAATTGCTGTTTCCTTGTCTTCAGGGGCATGTTTATCATTTTACATAGGTAGAAAGAGGTTATCTGTGGAAGAGGGGAGAGGTATAAAAATGAACGTGGCTAATTGCTTTTTACAAGCATCTAGGGAAAAAGCCAGTAGAAATCATAGCCTAGACTGATTTTTCAATACCTTTCGTTTCTCTGTCTGAAAATAAAAAAGAACTGGGGAGGAGGGAAAGGGTCATTTGTGACCACCTCTTCTTCTGAACATTTGCAGAAGAGCAGCCTGCCTAAATTCTCACAGAGGATACCTGGCTGCCTCTCCCTGCACACAAGTGCTATAATTTCAGGACTGGAGTGCTATAAGATAATGTCATCACTGCTCCTGCCATCTATAAATAACTGCATTTGTATCTAGCCGAGTCACGTGGAAAAGCTGGCCAGCAACACTTACATGTATGTGAGCATGGCTTTGCAAACCCAAATAATTCTAACAATACTGCATGAAATAAACTTTAGCATTCCAAATTTAGCTCTGGTCCAAGCACTCACTGCGGCTCACAGAGGACTGCTATTATTTCTTTTTTAAATCCAGTTCTTCCTTTGGAAGCTGCTGACTAGGGCATTAGCGGGGTATTGTGCAAAAGCGCCTCGTGTGCTGCTGCGCAGACAGACAGCTCAGAGAGGCGGGCAGGAATCAATCGCTCCGGCAGCTCGGCGAGCCCGCCCGCCCCTCTCGTTGACATCTTCTCTCAGCCCCTGAAAAGGCGCATGGGCCCGAGCGCGGTGGGCGGGTGCGAGCGGCAGCCAGACAGCACAGCGTGGATGCCACACGCTGGAGCGGCTCCTGGCCCAGCACGGCATGGATGCCACGCTGGAGCGGCTCCTGGCCCAGCACGGCATGGATGCCACACGCTGGAGCGGCTCCTGGTCCAGCCTGGCACGGATGCCCCACGCTGGAGCGGCTCCTGGCCCAACCCGGCATGGATGCCACACGCTGGAGCGGCTCCTGGTCCAGCCTGGCACGGATGCCACATGCTGGAGCGGCTCCTGGCCCAGCCTGGCATGGATGCCACACTGGAGCGGCTCCTGGCCCAGCCCGGCACGGATGTCACACGCTGGAGCGGCTGCTGATGCTGCGCCGAGCTGCAGCAGGAGCCGCAGCCGCAGGAGCCTGCCCTGCCTCCCGGGAACGGACCGGGCTGGGGCGGCAGAGGAAGTAACACATCCCTAATCACACACGGAACAAGATTTTAGCACTGATTTTCTACAGCAAATCTGTCAGGGCAGTGCAAAAGGTTGATTTTTAAAATAAAACAAACAAACAAAAATGTTTTTGGAAGCTGAAACAATCCCACGGCAGAAGTAACAAACACAAATAGGAAACCATTTCAAATGAGTTGCATGCAGCTCCTCGGGGCATTTTCTGGGAAAATGACTGGAATACAACCTGACATGACCAACAGAGCCTGCAGTTTAAGCAAGGCTGTAATCCCCATAAGACATTATCGGGGTAAGATTTTCATCTGTGGAAGCTAAAACTGAGGAGAACATGTACTGAGGAGGAAAAGATAAAGAAAGAGAGGGGGCAGCAAGGGACACCGACTATTTCCCAAGACTTCAAGCGCTGTTAATTCTGCAGAGCAT
This sequence comes from Polioptila caerulea, assembly GCA_013397295.1. Classification (NCBI taxonomy): domain Eukaryota; kingdom Metazoa; phylum Chordata; class Aves; order Passeriformes; family Certhiidae; genus Polioptila; species Polioptila caerulea. Next base: position 852,697 of record VYXF01008037.1, read on the forward strand.
TTCCCAGGGACAGAGATTCTGTTTCACTGCCTATAAAAAAGCAGCAGCTTGTAAAAAAAGCACTGAGCAAACATCCTATCTAAACAGCAACCACGTCTATTGCATGTTCCCAGAACATCTGGAAAGAAGAATCACAATCAGAATGGACATCCAAACATCAATATTACTATAAAACATACACTAAGATGCTATCCAAGCAGATGGTAAATAAAATTTTACCTTCTTGGTCAGAGTAATTTTGGATTAGCTCCTGCTCCTACTGAAGTTGCTTGAAAATATTTTAAGCAATTTTAGTGGTCTGAAGCTCAATCTCTTACACTACATTTACACAATCTCTACCAATACAATCTTTTCTCCTTCAATACACCATTTCAAGCGTAGGATACAAAACATAACTTCTTCATACACTAAGAAGTACTTCCATGTTAGTCTAGCAGATGATGTTTTTAATGTTACTGATGTAAACTGAGAAATGTGGGAAAGTGGCTAGAACAGAGGATAAAACCCAAGAGAAATCAGAGCGAGAGATAAGGTAATATGTTAAAGATAAGGTTTCTGAAAGGTTACTGATATGTTATTGCATACAGACTGTGCCTGGCTACTTAATGTCTGGGGACCATATAAATGGCCTTTCACAAACACATGAGGACTGTCTCCTTCCATAAGGAACTTGAAAGAAATGCAATACAATTTCAAAACCAAGATATCACGGGAAAAAATTTCTCAGGGAAATTAACACAGCAATGCTTTCTGAAAGGAGCTGTTAGAATGGAAGAACAAATTTGCAGTCAAGTATTACGAAATTTTCTCTAAGGGTAACAGACTGTGGTAATTTTGAAAACATTAAGGTTGGAGGAAGAGATGAGGAGAACCCTCAAGAGTAACAGAAACCCAGGGAAGAAGGACAAAGGGAACAAGGACTAGACCTGAGGGTGCTGTCTACTTAATGAGAAGAGAGAAGGTAATTAGATGGGCTCCAAAAAGGTGGAATTTTATCATGTACCCCCACCTCCCCCCTCTCGCTGCATACTTTTCATCCTGTATTTTACTTTGAGAACAACTTTCTACTACATTTTCTTCCTGATTAGAGGTTTTGCATGTAAGAAAGGCCTCCAAAAGCCAAATCATCTAAATCTGGCCCAATTCAAATAATATTTTTATGCAATACTCATCTAATCTTGCCTATTGCAATATAAAATTATCTGCATTAGCAATCTGCACTTTGATGCTATGAAAACTAGAAATTACAGCACTTGAAAATATCACATACTGTTGAGAACATCTTGGTTTGTTCTCTCTTGGATTTCTCATGGATTTTTAAGATCAATTCAGGATACCAGCTTCAGTTCTACTTGCTGTCAAGAAGAAAAAAAAAAAAAAAAAGGCATTGCAGCTTGACTGTGGTGTTGGCCAAAACAAACTGGTAAAACCCCCCATTTTTTAACTTCCTACACAACATAGTTGTTCTCTCTCTGTCTTCTGAGTCATATCTGTTCATGTTACTAAGAAAGCCCCACAGAGCCAGTATCGCTGGGGAAGAACAAGATGTTTTCTCAACAAGACTGTTAGCTGGTTCCAGTTGCTGCAAACCCTTTATTTTCAGAAATTATAAAGGAATCAGAAGGAACACTCTGAATTTCAGCTTCCAGCTACTAATTCATGAACTAGGGATATTTGGTATTGAAAGGTAACACGAGACATTGTCTGCCTGTCTAGGGAGGTAACTTTTGAAAGGTGGCACTGTGTTTCTTTCTACCTTTAGAATTACTTACAGTCATTAGGCAAGAAATATTCCTGATATTTCCCAAATGTCAAAAAAATCCTATGTGTCAACACTAATACAAAACATTTTAAATGTAGCAGTAATAATAGTAATAATAATAATAATAGAACAGGACTGGTTATTTTCAAACTGTAAAATGCTTCAGTTTTCAAGAAGCGGGATTTACTTTTAAATATACAAGCACATGTTAGTAACTATCTGTAACAGTTATTGTCTAACAGTATCCTACATCAGATGTGTCTCTAATGCAGAGTTGAGCACTGCCAAGTGATCAAGACCATGCATTCTAAAAGATATACATGTAAACAAAGCACTTCTTTTATCTGCAAGTCGCTGATAAACACTAGCTAATCCTCACCTAATCCTGTGAAGAGAACATCATCCTAGCTTCACAAAGAGGGAATCTAAGGCAGTGAACTAATCCCTTGGGGAAAGTACTCAGGTTAGAACACCAGGGAGACTAGTTACTGGTGAGGGACACTGAGGTACTGACTGGTAGGACTATGTGAAAATTTCTGTCCCTTCTGACACATTTCTGCTGCTGACACTATCCCCACTCCCTGAGGAACCTCTCAGGGCAGATGTTGACAAAAAGACCAGGAAGGAGAGAATGAGTTTGGACATCAACATAGAAACAGGATTTTCACATCTATACACAAGGGTGTCTTGAACGGAGAGAGGAACTTCTCTGGAGAAGGATAATGCCAGTCAATAAGGACATACATTCACAGTCATTCACAGCATCCTGAAGAGGAGAGGATCAATGCACTCAACATCAGATGAGGGATTAAAGGCTCTTTTCTTAGCCTGGATGCAGACCAGTAGACCATGCTAATCTGACAGGAGGAGTTCCTGCAAGGCAGCTGAAAAAAAGCACAGATTCATGTAGCAGAAAATAAAATACGGATTCTAAAAGCTCACTGCAAATTCTTGCCCAAGCAAACACACCACTGAATGCTGGAGAATAAATAACAACAAAGTGACAAAGCCTAAAAATCTTCCTTTATAAGTGGCCTGCCATGCACATGCATGTTCTGGGAAAGCATTTGACTCTGCAGCCCATTTGACACCTGGAGCAATGACCACAGACAACTCCAGCACCAGTCCAACAACCTGAGCCAGATCATTAAACAGAGTAAAGAGGGTTCAAAGCTGAAACCTACCATCAAGCAATCAAAGCTTTAAAGTGAAATAGTCTAGTTCACTGCAGTATTTATAAAAGGTAGTATCTCAAAGCTTTCATGGAGTACAGACTAAGCCCCTGCTATTACAGACTGGAATAAACTAGTAGAGAAGGTACATTTAAGAAAGCCTTGTAAAGCAAAAATGTATTTCATCCTGGAAAAATCTGAGAATCAAAAAGGATAGCAGAACACAACATGGGTAAGCCAAAATGAACAGTTTTGCAAGATAAAAGGGACATACTAAAAAAGGCATAAAGACTTCATAAGAGAAGACTGGAAGAATGTTATATGATTTACAGCAAACATTACTACAGGTATCACGATGAAACAAATGACAACTTTCTGTCAGACAGGTTCCTGACTAACAAGTTTCTGCAGATAGACGGTGATTAAAAAACAACCAGCAAAATCCACAATCTGGACCCCTGTGGACTAAGGTGAGGCAGAAAGAGTAGAGGGAAGTACTGGCACTGCACTAATAAGCACTAACAAAAGAGCAATTAACAGACAGTCGTAATCTCTTGCAACTGATACTGCTGTGTTCCAGATAGTCTATGACTAGAAGTCATAAGGTCTTTACAAAAGACCTCTTTTAGCAAAGATGAGAAAACACAGTGGATGAAACCCATGGTCTCACAGCATATTTTCATCTGTCTAAAGCAACAGAAGAAGTATTTCCAATATGCTTACTTCATCAGATGCAGCTTACAGGGGTCAGAGAAGTCCCTTCCAGTGTTTAGACAGGCAACATCAGCTCAGAAATTTTAAATAATAATCTTGCACACTTGTTGAACTGAAAACACAGCAATCTCAATCCTAACATACATGCAGGAAAGTTATAATTAACTCCGGATTCTAACCAAACCTTTAAAAGGCAGGAAACATTCCTTTTTTAGACACAAGCTCCCAGCAGTATCTCACTGAACATGAGTCTTTCCACATCTTTATCCAATCTGATGATACACTGCTTTGGGTTTTTTCCCCATTTATTTGGGAAGTTGCATTTAATCCAGATAAAAATTGGCTACCTAATTATCCTGACTATTACTACACAGAGGAACAAGTGGCAAAGATATCCCTTGGATACATGTAACTGAAGTACAAAAAAAGCAGCATTAAGTGAAAAAACAAAAGTGTTAATCTGCTCCACTCTTTGGAGCAGAGACTGTCTCTTCAAAGATGTTTGCAGAGTGCTTAGCACAACAGGCACTCTGATTTAGAGACGAGCACTAACCAAATAGTAGTAACTAATAACAGAAATACTTTAACCTCAATGAAACAGTTCTTCTGTACCTGGCATTAAAGTAATGGTGGAAAGGATGAGGATCATACAAGAAACTGCCCAATGAAATATTAAGAGTCATAGTACCTATATCTGGCAAAATCATTTAGCATTCTAAATTATTATCAAAACCATCAAAAATATTATGTTATCATATGCTGGATCATGACTCGCACCATGAGGACTAGTCAGTTTTGTGTTTACCTTGTCCAGTTTAAAACTCCATATTAAGGAATGTTTTGGTTATTAATAGTAAAGTACACTCAGAACAAGGCATAAGAAACTACCATCAATGGCTACAAGAAAAAGATTAGCTCCTTGTTACCTTGCTTAAAACACGGTAAACACAAATAGATAAGCCAAAGACTTAGCAAAAAACAATGTGCAAGAAACAGAAGAGTAAACAGAAGAAAGGATGGACACAGTACCTGAGGGCATGGTTCCTGTGCACTGAAACCCCTGCCAGGAACGGGCACAAGAAGCAGGAGGTCACTGATTAATTTGTGTTTGGGAACAGTACACAAGACAGACCAGATCTGCAGGTCAGCTCAGCAAAGAACAAGAGAAAAGGGAAGGAAAACTTGGGGGGAAAGAAGGTGTGGGCAATGAGAAGTGCAAGAGTCTCCTGTTTCATGAGCTCTCCCATTATTCCCTTGCACACCTGCCATGTCCCAGTTTAACTTGTCTTCCAAGGACCAGAAAAAACCGAGCTGCCAAGAGGGCCAACAGGCACTGGAGGATGCTCAGTTCCCAGACCTGCCAACCCCTGCAGCAGGCTGCAGGCTGAAGACAGCTGGGGCTCAACTCAGGAGTTAAGGCAACAATTCAGAACACCAACTGCCCAACTCCTAAGATTTTCTTTGAATTAGTTCATGGTATTTTTACATGCACAGGGGTTATCTACGGTGATTTCTTTGTACAAAGAGTGATTATGTTGAGGTTTTTTGATGATTTATAATTGACCCAAATTTTTAGTTCCAAACAAATTCAAGTCTAACTTGTGATGACTCAACTTGAGAAAATTTATGCATAAAAATGCTCTAACACTTTGGATATTTGACCAAAAGTGATGATAGGAGCCTCGCTCCCCTTTAAGCAGTCACTGTAGTTCAGAAAGCAGATGGACCCCTAACTCAATTTAGATTTAATTGACACTTCAAGTGCAAGTCAAGCCAGAACACAGGTGTACCTGAGCTAATGCTGACTGCCTGGGTAAGCACAGGAGCCAGAGCCTCAGGCAGGGATGTGAGGGGGTGCATCCCTCTGTGTGCACACCTCTAACCAGAGAGCCCAAGGAGCAGAAAGGGAGGTCTGGAATAAACGGCACCACAAATATTTATCTTTAGAGAAAAAAAATGAGATGATGCTTCATGCTATCCAAGTGAATTCCAACATCTCTATTGCTCACAATATGATTTCAGGTTTTACAGCTTGCTCCTACTAGAAAAACAAACTATGAAGAATAATAAAAATCATGCTACTGAACATTTAAGCTGTGTATTACTCCACTATCTGTAAATTAGTATTCCATTTTGAACAGATACAGTAAAATAAGTTGCAGTCAATTTAAATTAGATCAGTTTAACACTAGCATATTCAAAATGATCCACTTCAGCAATGTCTCACTTCCATATTTTTCCAGGTGGGAAATATCACACACTTTTGATAGCAGAACACACAAATATCCCGACAGGAAGCACAGGACAAGGGATGCAATAGAGTAAATGCTGTGATTTTTCTGATAGATCCAGCATGCAGCTGAGATCTAAAGCTCTGTCATTAGACACTGATAACATGACCAATTTCTGTGTTCTGTGTGACTCTCAGGAGCTGCCAAAGAGGCCTGGCCTCAGTGGTGCTTCCTGGTTCTGCCTGCTCAGCTGGGAAATCGAGCCGGCGCCTGAATGTGCTGGTTAGCAGTCAAAGCTGGGAGCAGTTCAAACATGGGCACACATGAGGAGATCTTCCGAGATTTTCTCTTCTAAAGCCAAGGAGGTCCCTTGTGAGTACTTACAAACCACAGTTATTCAGCTGCGTATCAGCTTAGCCAGCACTGGGGGAATTTTTTTTTTTAAATGACAGAAGAATCTTGATGGCTTTGCTACAAAGGCCACCATCTTGCCAACTAGGAAACTCACTACTCTAGAAGGAGAAGATCAATAATTTTTATTCTTCTTAAACGATGTCCTAGCCTGCTCTCTGAAGCACATATACAGTTTTAAATACACACACATGATTTCTCCTTTCCTTCCTCTTTTTTTCCTTTCCCTCTTTCCCCGCCCTTCAGTTTTAGATGCCTACTTTGTTAAATTTCAGCCTGAACCATTAAAATTCAGCAAAAGGATAAGTTCCAAAACCAGTCTCATGATTAGTATGATGAGTCTGAACAATCCTGCCTTTATTAGAAATATACCTAAAATTCAGCTCCAATGTACCGATCCATGTAGGACTAATTAAAAAATGCTCTGACAAGCACTTGAATTCCACAAAGACTGAGTGGTCAAATTATCTTTGATCTTTGTAACTGCTGAAATAAGTTTGGTGCTAGAATACTGGTTTAGAGCATATGACACACAGAAGATTTTCTTTTGTACTTTTTGCCAAAGAGACACTTCTTAAACCAAAGAGATTATCCTTAAACCAAGTGCAAGAGGGATCTGTTAATTTTATTAATTTTTCTTTTTTTTTTAAAGTTACCTTAACTTTTTGAACTGCAATTTTCACTTTTAACTAGATACTCTAGTTTTTCATGAGACATCTTTTCATTTTTACAGCTCTGAAGACTGGACTTTGCAATGCAGATGTCTTGAGAAACAATCAGGAAAGCTTGTAACAAGCACTTGTTTTAATAGCCATTGGAACACCCTGCAGTTAAAAAACAGAATCTAACAGAAGATTTTTATAATGGCAAATACATTTTGTCATCTCTTTAGCTTTTACTGCACAAGTATTCTTAAAGTAAAAAAAAAGATGAATTCTCTCAAAACCTGCAACAAAATTGCATTATTCTCACATGAAAGGCAGGTAGGCTAAACCACAAAGGTACCAACTCATACCTGGAATAAGTTGTAAGATGAAACACAACTGAAGCCAATCAAGATAGTACTCTAAACTAGATTTCCACTGGCTTCAGAAGATGAAGTTAGCATATTTCAAATTGAAAGGTAGGTCCTGAGGTCACAGAGGCCCCTATACTCAGAAGAGGTGAGCGTATGTATTGTATTTATGCTCTTAATTAAGGATAAAACTGTAATTTCATGGCATTATTTACAAGGTGCAGCAAAAGGTAAATACTAACAGTCTGAAATCTGAATTTGATTCAGCTTCTGACTTCCTCAGCAAGTATGAGGCAGTTCTCAGTAGAAATATGAGATTCCAGAGAACAAGACTTCTCCTAAAACAGAGACACCCTGCTAGAGAGGCTCAATAGAGCCTTGCTACGCAGGAAGATGATCTGTGGTGCTATCACAGGCAAGGCTAATTGGACACTGGATCGATGACTCAAACCCTCAGGTTACTTTCAAGCAATATACCTTTATATTTTTAAAATCATAAAAATAAATAGAATAGACACAGAAAACGTGCTTTAGAGAAGAGCCAGTTGTAGCAAAAGTTACTTTGTGAGTCCAAAATACAGCTTCACTCACCCACAAGAGAAACTATTCATGGACAGAAAGGACAGTGCATAATTTGTAGGTCTTTGCAGGGTTCCCACCTCTCTGCCCCAAGACTCCCTTTTCCTCAAAACAGCATGAGCCAGACAGAGCTTTTTGCCCCCCTACCAGTCTTGAATATTTTAGGTCTTGTGTGAGTGAATCGTAAAGAATTGGGACACAAAGTTCAGTTTAACCAACTGCCAAACAGGAAAGCACTCATTACTGATTTAAAAGCATCCTTTGTGCAAATGACTACAGTAGAGCATGATGAATCAAAATAAGAAAAAAGAAAAAAGAAAAGAAAAAAAAATTTCCACACAGGCAACATGAGCAGAGTCCATCTATCCAGCCCAGTGCAACCAGCAGGCAGACAATATTGTATCCTTCAGCTGCTGTCTCAAACTGACCTTCTTGACTGTGAAGCCCTGGTACCATATTTATAAAATCAGAGTGCAGGGGCATACAGCTGACTTACACTAGAATGTCAGCAAAATCTCTGCTTTTATTTTGCCTGCAAGGCTTTTATTGCTAACATGAAATTTGAGTCTTATGAACAAGATATTTGAAAAGCTTGTTCAAGGAGAGGTGGATGAATTAACATCTGTTAATTTCAGCAGTTACAGCACCAGACCAGAGGCCCGTGAGTTTTATTTACCACGTGCCTGACAATCTAAGAGGATGTAGGTTAATTGCACTCTGCACTGGCAACAGAACCAAGAAGTACTGTCCTTCATTGTGCAGAGTTTAGCCCATTGCCTTCTTCACAGTGAACACCTGAGGTGTGCAGAGTCTCAGTTTAAAGGGTTTCAGATCAGTTCACTGAAAACACTGAACTGACCATATGAGAGGAAACCAGCACAGATCTTTGAAGCTGTCAATGCAGACAGGCCTCAAGTGAAGCTTGTTCTGCCCTTCTGAAGAGCCTTGGACAAATCCCCTGGCAACAGACTCTCCAGAAGCTTGGTGGTCATGGGATCTGCAGCAAACTGCACTGTCACCCCCTCGTAACACACAAACAGAACCAAGAGTCCTCAATATGGCAAACAACTAACAGGCGATGGGGGATCCAAATCACATCGGAAATGAAAGGTGTTTAATGCATCCAGTCTCTGGAAAGAATTTAAAAGAAACATGACAGAGCTGCAGATGGCATATTTCTGGGTTAAAAAAAAAGAAAATATGGGGAACAAAAAAAAAAAAAAAAAGGATGTGGACAAGTGGATGCCAGACTACATTTTGTTTTGATGAAAATGATCATTTGTAGAAGGTTAAAATATGAGTGGGTTTTAAATCTGTGCAACCTTTCAGGATAAGGGCACAGCACTGTAAAAATCACACAGAATCATCAATTTATGATAACAAATAGAAACATGGGACATAAGGAGGAAACAAGAATAGTACTTTAAGAACTGCTACTTAAGTCAAAGGCTCATTGTTCAATGAAACAATAGTATGGTTTTGGTTTTTCTGTCTTAAAAAGCTAAGCAAACAATTAAGAGATTCAGAGATCAGCAAACACAACTAAAGAAACACAAAGACACCTGATTGAGTAAACTGCATTATTGATAAACACCAAGCATCATGGAAAAGTTACACTTGACAGAAAGGTTTCAAAATTATGTTACTAGCATTCAGAAAAGAATACATGTTTTTTTACGGCTGCTAGTTTTTTTCCTTCACACAGTCAAGTGCATTTAATTCCCTGTTACAAAGTATTTATGAAGCCAAGAACAGGGTGGATCTCAAAGTAAAATTAAGCATTTATATGTACATATGCTCACTGACATTGGAAAATATAAATGACATAAATGGACATTAAACATTAGCTCTTTTTCTTAGAAGTACAGCAAGTTTCATACATTTGTCATATGTGGCATCTAAGACCAAAAGTGCAAGAAAAAAAAGTAATTTTTTGAAATGTAAGTTACTAATCTCAAAAATGACCCAGCAATTATCCTTACCTAATATTCCTTACCTTACCTAAAGATTCTATTCAACAATTACCTCTCCAAAAAAAGCAATACACATAAACTTCTTGTATTAGTTAAAAAGGAAACAAACTTAGCTAAAAAGAAAAAAAAGTTGAAAACTGGAAAATCAGGATTAAAAAGCTGAAGGAAAATAAGAACTTAATCATACAAGCCTGATTCCTATACAAAGCACTAGAGCAGTGCATTTTAAATCAATCTGTTCATTCTAGGCACTATGTATTGAGAGACAATTATTTGTTTTTTTCTCCAATGTTTAGTCACCATAAAACCCCTGTACATGAAAACAGCTTGTGCTTTACAGTTCTAATGAAGCTCATAAAAAATTGATAGAATGTGAAGAAGGAAACATGATGATGCCCAGGGATCATATGGCCAAAAGACAAGAAGTATGTGCAGGTCACATTGGTAACATGCTTATCTTACTTTTGCATCTAAGCAAGCATTGGAAACCTAAAGGCTGGATTGTAGAATGCATATAAGGAGATGTTATGCACACAAATTGCAGAGAATGTATTCATGTTTCTATATTCTACAGAATGGGAGAAACAAGTACAAGAAAATGAACTCCCCTGGTGAAATCTCGAGTGGGCTCAGAAGAATGGCAAAACCAACATCAATTGCTGCAAGGATTGGATTTTATCCATCAAAAATTCAGTGTCCTCTTCTAGGGCCATGGATTGATCTTGCCCTCTCCCTCACAAAAAAGCAGCCCTTTGGTTCCTGGGGAGAGTGGAAGTCAGAGACCTGTGTCAGGCTTTCAGCCCCACATGCAAACACTAACCATGGTGGGCATCAGAACTTGAGCGGGTCACTCAACCACAGCAGCTCATCCTGGAGGATATACCAGTGCAGAGCTTATCCCAGTGCCTTACCCTGGAAAACTGAGTGGGTTAGAAAGGAGAGAATCCTGCAGTAAATTTGCTACAGAGTCTTCTCAGCTCCCCTGCGATTTCTCTATATTCTCCCAGCAAACTTACATAGGATTGCTCTTTCAAAATCGTGTTGAATTGGGCCAGTAGAACTGTTTTCTGCCTTCCAAGCAACAAATGCTAAGGTTGCTAAGGTTGGCTTAGGCTAAATTGCATTCTGATGTCTTATTTATGATACACTATTTCCTCCTGATACCTTAAGAAGAAGTGTAAATACACAAGCAGCAGCAACAAATCAGATTAAAAACAGTATTGGAGAATGCAGTTCAGAACTGTGTTTGATTCATAAATCCTTAGCTTATGCTATCAATGTGGGAATCAAACTCTGATAAGCAACTCTAAAGAGCCTTTTGTAAGGTTCCTCATTTATTCTCTTTAATCTTAAGACTGCCTGTTCTAAAACATGTTATGAGAATAGGAGACTATTGTGAACTAATGTTCATTAACACCAAAGGTTGTGGAAGAAAGAAATCAGATGCAGGTAGCAAATACTGAGAATCCCATTCATGTTTAAGAGCTGTGTTTGTTTGTAGCTAGATGTGGTAGATTGCTGACAAGGAAAAGGAAGAAGATGATCAGACATAATAGTAGGCATTATTTTCAAAGATGCTCTTTAAAAAAAACAATAACCTTCTAGACTTCACAATTCAGGATAAAATTGAAAACAAAGAATTCCTACCTGACAGGGGAAACTACATCTCTCCACAACATACATGGACACACTCCCAGTAACTTTTTGAATGAAGTATGTGCAACTCAACAATATATCTTGCTATAAACTATCTGCCTACATGATTACATTCCCAGCTGCCATTTCTCTGTAATTTAATGCTAATTCCTTCATGTTTATATTTAATGCTTTTAATACTATTGTTTTCTAAGACTTTTCAAAAAAGTATTTATCTCAATGAGGCTATACGGATGAAACCAAATTAAACAAAACAAAAACAGTTGCATGAGCTTCTCTGCTGTCAACACTGACTAGGCAGTCTACAAAACTAATTTACAACACTCCTCAAGCATATTAGTAAGCAACAGGCGAGTTGCTAAGCTCAAAAAGGATGTAATTACAAACACTAATGAGTCATAAGAAGACAGATAGAAACTAAAATTTTAAGTTGATTAAAGATACCCTTGCACTGACAGAAACAGTGAAAGCAACTGTAAGGCACATACTAATCCAGTTCTACCATAAACTGGTTAGGACTACTGGTGTCAAGAGCAATCATTTGAGTCTTGTTCCAAATCATTCTTCCGCTTCTGCCCTTTTGCTATTCACATCTGTCCTAACTATTATATACCTGTTTATTTGAAGGAAAAGAACATATGGCACTAGAGACACTGAGATCGCAAATGCAGGCTAATGGGTACAGCTGTCACATGGGAAAGTCAGGCAGGTACATTTGCCCATCTGCCTTTGCACACACAGCAACCAGAACATTGGCCACTCCCCCACCTGAGCAGGAGAGAAATCTTGAAAACCTGCTCTCAAAATTGAGACAAAATGCAGGTATCTGTACATCAATTCTTCATAGGTTTTGTTAGCTGAACTCTTCAAAGTAAGTCATAAACACTCTTGGCAAGTATCAGCTTGTAAAGCAAAGAGCACATCTGAACTTCACTGTTGCTACTAGACACCTTGTCTTCCCCTCACTTGTACCTCATATCTTCTTTAACTCAAGGACTTCTTCCTCAGCCTGACTAACACCAGATTCAGGTGTGTTGCTTGCCATTGTTGGTATATTGGCTTTTTGTTATTCCTGTGCTCATGGACTTCAGCTATCCTGCTTATGTTGTGGATGTTATGACTCTTTATTCAGCTGTCTTTATTCTGAAATTGGGTTACTAACAGCAGCTTTAGTTATGCAGCCCAAAAGGAGCACACATCATCTTTCTTGCTGACACACAGCCTCTCTGCAGAGAGAAAACACACCATCTCTGGGGGAAGGAGTACAGGGAGAGCCAGGTCAGTAAAGCAGTGTGCAGGGATCAGGATCATTATGCTGGTCCCAGTCCTGAGTGCATTTCACCCAAGCTGAGTGTTTTGTAGGATTTCAGCTGTTAAAGTTTTGCCTGAACTTAAATTCTCCCACTTTTTCCATTTGAAAATGAATTGTGTTTTCATCTGCATGCTGGTTTATTGAAATAACAATTTAGAGTAAAAACAATTCAGTAATTCGATTTGATTTCAGTAATTGTCAAATTCAGCTGTTAATCGCAAACTGAATTCTTTAATTTATATTAATGACTATTAAAAGTTTCTATTTTCATTGGAACAGATAAAGTGGGAGAATTTAAGTTCCTACAGCAATATAATCAAAGTAATCCGCACTGTGGCCTCCTGCCTGCACGCACACAGTGCACAGGAGCAGGTGAGAAGTGACACATGTTGCACTTCAGAGTTCAGCACAGGCTTCCCCAGGCAGGGAAAGGACACTGCTCTGCAAACAGGCTCCATGGGGGAACCAATTTTAGCCCCATCTTGGGTAATGTGTTGGTTTCACTGAACTGTAACCAATGGTCAATTCCTGCTGGATTATCAAGATTTTTAGAGAGGCTAAACATTCAATTCCAGACAAGCGATTATCAAATGCTAGAAAGAAATAATTATCACACCTAAAGTGCTAGAATATGGAGAGATGTCTCGTGTTATTGTCATTTGATCCAAATACTGGTCCGTTTGTCAAAACCTCAAAGATAAGGAAAAACCCAAAAAACAAACACAATTCTACAGAAGCAAATCAACACGGTAAAAGAAGACCAGCAGCAACACTATCTTTGAAGAGATCTTTCCAACACAGTTAAAGACCATTTGACTGGAAAAAATGGACCACATCAATTTTGGTGTGAAAGGCATAACTGCATTTTACTTCATTTACAAAAATCTTACAGATGTGGCTTAGACAGGAGTTGCTCAAGTTGCAAATATGCCTTGTTCTGGCAAGTCTCATTTTTTCCAACGGGTAGGTCACTGCACAGAAGGACAAAAAAAACCCCTAAAACAAAACAACCCAACCAAGCAGCCTTGGGAATACATGAAAAACACTTTTCACTCAGAGCTAGAATCGAATGTTTTTATACTGAAACCAGGCTAAACTGCTTCTTCAGGAAACTATCAAAGGCAACATAGCTGAGGTTGCTGAAAGAACAAGAGGGGTTGGGATGCATTCTGGTGAACAGTCTTGGGCAGCTGCAAATTCAGGGAATATGGAAGCTGTTGCTATCAGTAAAGTCAAACCCACTTACATTGAGTACATCATTTCTTTGACAGTCCTTTGAACCTGAAACTCAAGATGAAACTTAGGATGGGATCAAGCCCTCCTGGACTGAAACTTATGAATTACATACAGGTCTGCACCAGACTGATCCTAAAAACCCCTCTCAAGGAGTAAAGCCATATTCATTTATTTCCATAATGCTGAGAAGACTCTTGAGTGAGTGAATAACATTTTGGTGTAGTTCAAATGATTATCAGTCTTTTTAACAGCCAGCCTTTCCTTCTCCCTACAGAATTTGTAGACTAGGAAGGTTTTCTATTAATTATGGACAGTCCATGACAAAGAAAAATGAAGCCATGGGCAAGGGGACTGTTTCAGAGAGATACTCTGAAGTACATCCAGGAAAGACTCTTTGGATATAAATTTGTTAGAACACACACCTCAACAAACCTTCCTGGCAACTACATTGACTAAAAAACACACAATCCCAGTCTGTATGCACACTATCAGATAGCCACAGAGCATTATCCAGAAAACAGCACCCAGTGAAAACGTTGGGAAGTTCAAATAAGCAGTAAGAGATAGTTACTTCCAGGAGCATGGTTCTTGCCTCTTCCATTCCTTGGGACCATTTCAATAGACACTCTGCCAGCACAACACCCCTCAAAAAGTCTGATATGTGTGCCTACTGTAAATATGGTTTGGATCAGCAAAGGAAAGTAGTGATCTTGCTAGTTTATAGCTTACACTGATTCCTTGAGGGGAAAAAGGCAGCATCAGCACAACATCATTTTTACTGTAGAGCGGCTCCTCTTCTGGCATTTTTACCTGTGTTGAGTGTTGTAAATAACCACAGTCCTTAATGGTGTTTCCATGCACACACAGGTTTTACGTGCAGATCTTGCTCCAGGTGATTTCATCCTCGCTCCACAAAACTCCTTATCATTTATACCTTAATGTCTTTCTTCCAGGTTTCAGAGCAATCATTGAAATCAAGTAATAAACTATCTCAAAAGGTACATGCCTTTCATATCATGTTAAATGGAAATTCAGTGGAGAGCAGATAGATTTTCAGAGCTCACCTATAAAAACGGAAGCATATGCAGTTCTGTGGAAAAACGTGAAGGAGTAGTGTAAGGTAGGCAGAAGCTGCCAGTCTGATGGCTAATTTCTAGCAAAGTTTAACTTGAATTTATTATGTTAGCCATCCATAACTATCAGAGAATTGTTGATGTGGTGGTTGATGATGTTTTCTTCCCCTGCATTTTTCCTCTTTTCTCTGCTTATTTACAGGTGTGTTAAATCAGAACACAAGTCTATTCTATTTCCTGCACAGATGGAGCTATCTTCCTGCTTTCAAGAGAGAAATTACCATTACTGGAGGAAATCTGATTATGGATTATGTCACTGCTTGAGTCACTACTTGTATGTAGATGTTACTACTCATGCAGTATGAAACACAATCTTCAATCTCTAGTGCAGTTATGAAGAAAAAGGAGAGTTAAGGACAGACCACAAATATCTTGATCATCAATGAAATCTGCAAGAGAAGCTTCTGGAGAGAGCCACTTACATTTTTTTTCCCCCTTGGATCCTTTGATTTATGCAAAACTGATCTCAAAACAGATTACAAAAACAATGTAAATACATATGGGAAAACTCAGCTGTAGACTCCAGTTTTAGATGGTGACAACTGGTAACATTTCTTTAAATGCCTCAGTCTGTTAACAATCCAAAGCCCTCTGAAGAAGACTTTGAAAAAATTGCCAAATACTATGAGTGAAACTGTTCAACAGCTTGAAATGGCATTAATTAGAAGGGAGGTTCATGGTGGTTCCATTGATAGAAAATTGAGAGCCACCACCAACCTTCAGTTTAAAGGTAACAAGCACTATTTAAAGTGAGATTTTTGAAAAATTATCAGCTGTTTGACATGCTTTGTGAAGATCAACAAATACAGAGACATTTCAGTGTAAAGACAATGAATAATAAATATTACTTTCACACTAAGACATTAACTTCCATATTGCAGTCAGACAGACATTTTGACAGTCAAAGTACTGCACAAACACAGGCACAGAAGCAAAATGTTAGGGGAAAGTGCCATTATGTAAACACAGAGCAGAAAGAAGGCAGAACTGAGCCACAGAGGGAATACTCAGGCTACTGCTTAGGACTCCACTGAAACAAGAAATGTTGAACTCTCATACACAATTGTTTTATGATCAGCCTCTGCTTCATTCAAATAAATTCCCTCATTTCAATCTGCCTTGGGTCACCCTGATGCCTTGTGCAATTTGTACATCCTTGAAACTGATGAGGTGGCTGGAAAACCAAATGCCTATTTCAGGTGAAGTGTCTGTCACCCATTATTTTGGATGACTTGGCCAGTCTGAATGTTCACAGGCACATACAGGAGACATACAATTGAGAAGTGGGATGCTCAAAGTAAACAAACCAGTAACAGAAACCATTGCAACTGGGAATCAACACTGAGGATTAAATAACCTAAACATTGACAGAGCTCCCGTTTTTCAGTGCATCAGCTCTGCTTCACTTGACACTAAGAAGAACATAGCAGAGAATCAGGACTGGTGAATCTGGCCACTGTGGAAAGCTGCTTGTCTGACTGCACAAACTGTTTTCCTTTTTTGTTTACTAAAAATTTATTTAAAAATAGGCATGTCTTTGCAATCTAGCTAAATAAACCACAGTCAGTACTCAAAGAAGACATTCATTGCTCCTCATTTTTTCCACACCATTATCACATCTTTGCCATGACAGTAAAAATAGCAACAGTTCAGGTACTTCCTCTTAGAACAGCTAGGCAATCCTTAAAACAATGATTTCCCAGGAGGCAGAAAGAATCCCAAATTTTCATGAACAGGCAGTTGCTGTCTGAGAAGGGTCCTTCTCCCCTCCCTCCACTAAGAAACAATTGTAAACTATTTTGCACCTTTCCAAAAAGCTGTGGACAATTACATCCAGAAAGAAAAGTCATTCACGTCTGACACCCATATCACCAGACAAGCACAGAAAAAATACCTTTCTTGCTACCACAAGAGCTTTGTTTTGCATCTGCTAGCAACTGATGAGATCATTCACTGGACTGTCATGAAGTAAAAATATTAGCCATCAATATACTCAAGCTCTTGGATCAGAAGAGACAACCCATCTCATGACACTCACCAGGGCTGCCTGATGACAGTTCATTTCTACATCTCCATATCTTCTGCTTAGTAGTAGGTGTCCTGGGAGCTTATTGAGATTTGTATACCAAAAACAAATAAAAAAGAGAAATACACCTGTAGGAAGGCCAGGATTTCAGAGGATTCCAACTCAGCATTTAGTATTGAGTGCAATTGCTCTAAAAAACTGTAACAGGAGTTACCTTTTGAGCGGGATGGGTATTTGCCTACTTGTCCTCCTTACCCAAGAGGTCAATTTATTCCAGCATCTACCCCAATTAAAGTCACCTCAGAAAACCTAAACTATTTTTTAAAATTAATTTTATTTATGAGGTTAATGCCTGCATGCAGTTTAGCAGCAGGAACCACATTTTTTTTTACCTTGCTTGATTATGCTATACGAGAAGCGTAAAAATGTAAAAAACCCCAAAAACTGCTTTAATAAAAGGACTTTTCCTTGCAAAAGAAATGGTTGCTGTGTGTTTTCCTCTATCATTTATGTGATAAGTCTCAATCAAGACAGCATTTTATTTGCTTTATTTTGGAATAGCATTTTATTAGCTTTATTCTCTTTCCCCACCTTGCACCATCCTGTTGGTAGTGAGAAACTGAGTCAGCATGGCACTACTTCAGAAGCCAAAGTTGCATCCCTCCTCAAAAACACAACAGTGTTAAAAATGTGCAGTAACTTTAAAAAATGGCTCACATACAACCATTTCACAAACTGCTATGAAGTGAGGCTCAGGAATCAGGCTCAGATAAGGTGACCTGCCAAACTTGGCTACACGGTCAAACCACCTCCTCTACAGCATATTTCAATTTCTGTTGGATATGAGCAGAGAGATACATGTAGTATCTCTCTGTTAATTAACTTGTGGTGTTAATGACCACCAGGCACTGCATTATAATCACAGGGACACCACTTAAATGCTACAAAATTACTTTCAGTATTTCCACAGGTAAATGAAAATCAACTAGCTAAAGGTAAACCATCTCAAAATCCATACTATCCTCTGCTCAGATTAAAGCACAAAGGTGTTTTAACTGCAGTGTTACTGCCCTTCCTGCACTCACTCTGCAGAGGACATTCATTTCCAGAGGTGTCGGTTCAGCACCTCCTGTGAGCACTTTGTTGAGTCCAACCTCCCTCAAGGCAAGCCTGACACCCCCTCCTGGCTTGTGCCAGCCCTCAGTGCACACCGACTGACCAAGGCACATAACAAAGCATCCTTATGCCCTTAGCTAAAGGAACAAGTTCCCACAGAAATATCTGCAGACTTTAATCTACAAGTGCAAGAGAGTGAAAATAAAATAATAATAATTAAAAAAAAAAAAAGGTATCTGGGACAGAACTGAAGAGACTCCTCATAAAGATGCCAAGGAAATGAATTTTTTTCCTCCACTTGCCCTCCTCCAATTTTAGAAGTATTAATAGGAAAAACAAAACAATCAACTAAAACCACTTCAACCAGGTCAAATGTGTGTTGAAGTGAAGGTAAGAAACCACTTAAAGCTCTCACAGGATTATAAGCCCCTTTGACAGGTCTGATAATTTTAAAGGCTTAATTCCATTACAGTATCTGGCAGCCTGCAAGGGCACATTTTACTAACCATAGGCCACCAGGTCATAATAGATGTTGACAGAAAACATTAAAGGTTAAGTAGATGTAAGACCATAAAACATTTCAAGCTGCACAGTGCCAGCAGTGTTAACTAGCAGCCATGGAGCTGTCTGAGAGGAGAAAACAATGGTTGAGTCCTGCCCCCACCTGCAGTCCCAGGGAACCCTAGCAAGAATCAGATGGCCAGGATGGCCAGCACAGGCCATGCTCCCAAGACAGGAAAATCTTTTTGGCTGTGTCCAAGCCCAAATTTCCTACCTTACTCCATCTTACTCTGAACTCAGAGTGCAAGATCAGATTAATTAAGCTGAAGAAAACATAGGAAGCCAATGGATTTCACCAGTCCTCTTGGTCTGGCAAACACAGTGAGCAGTTGCAGCTGTGCCACAGAGGAGCAGCAGGGCTGGAGGCATCCTGGCAGCTGAGGTCTGGCAACCTGCAATTGCCTCTGTGCAACAGTGGAGCACCCTGACTTGGAAAAGCAGTGCTCAGATTCTTACTGTGACGAAGATCTAAGCCAGCAATTAAAACAATTCAACAAGAAACAGTAATTTTGCCTTCAATACCCCACAAAACTTACTCAAGCATTGCAGTGTAACCACTGCAGGTAGCAACGCTCACTTCAACTCCCCCTGAGAGTATTTATGCAACTTATACATGCAGTTAAAACTCCAATAAGTAATTTGGATTGCTTACTCTTGAGGGGTGCCTGGATACAGCAACAATGGCCATAATCACAGAGTTAATCTTATTTCAGCTACTAAATATGGAACCTAATACTTGACATTCCAAAATGGAAATGTGGAAAGGAAGGTAATGCATAGATCATTGCCTGTGTGCATGGAAGAGGCTTGAAAGCTGCTTTCTTCTGCATACTGTCCTTTTACAAAGCACTATGAGAATATACACAAATAGATCTTTGCTTTTTCTCTTCTCTATGCAAAAGAACTCCTCTGAACGACATCTATCTGGATAATAAATTGCCAATACCACAAACAATTAAATTAGAAGCAGTTCAATATGTAAGGGGGTGGGAGCTGACTACTGACCAAATCTGACATACAAATAGCTTGCTAATTTGTCAGCAAGCCAAAATAAATGGAATGGGCTGGCTACAGGTGCAGGTAAACGCCTCAGAAATAGACATCAATAAATCATTTAGCTCTCTAGAACATTTTAGATTACAGTCATTTAACAAGATGGACATTTTTGCCTTTGCAACATGATTCATGAGTGCTTCAAAGTGAGTAATTTGAAGTCAGCACTTAAGATGGGACTTTAAACTTCCATTTTTTGATCTCCTATAACCTACTCTTAACTTAGCAAATATTATCAACTGTATCTTCTGTTCTGCTTATCACAAAATACAAACCCCAGGATTAAGGGGTATTGCACACAAATGATCAACTCTCCGAAGTCGCAGACTCTCTCCGTGAGATATTTCATCTCCCTGATATTTTTTGTAGATGGAGAGACAAAGTGGAAGTTTACTGAATGTCAGGCAAGCCAGACAGCCAACATCCCAGTTTTACTAGATGTGTCTGCTTAGAAGAATGGATAGAGTGGGTCATCACATATTATAAATGTGTTCCTTACAAGTAAAAATCACTTGGTCCTCATAATTTTCCGTCTCAAGTACTTCTCCAAAAAGTCAGCCTGCAAATAACTGTTCTGTCTGCTCAAAGACCATCTGTGGGGCTGTGTTTCTATCAAAATGATGTGAGGTGTCACAAACAGTAGCAGACAGAAGCTTAAGTGCATGTTCTAAAGAAGGTCAGTCTTGTACTAAAACCAGAAACACGAAATACACAAGGACCATCTATGCTTCTATTCTGCAAAGATCTTAAAAGTATATTTATAAGTTGTAAAGTCATTAAGTAAAAAAATTAAAATCTTCCCTTACTAATGGACTAATACTATATATAAACTTACATGAGCATTTGTTTCTAACCTCTTTCTTAGCAACTTTGGTCTATTGAAGCATACTTCTTGACAGACACCAATTATCTCAAGGACCTTCCAGGTAAATCAGATAATTAAGGAATTACAGTATTTCCATACCAAGGAATAGTTAGAAAACATATGTAACCATTTGGAAAGTAGGCTGAAACAGGACAATTTAACAATTTAACTTGTCTATGTGCAAGATGACTGGTTTCTGAGTTTCTCCCAGACTAAATTCTCAATTGCCCTGCTGCTAAGAAAAACAGCAGGAATGCAAAGGTGTATAGGAATATGAAGAACTGCTTGTTATTTCCAAAAATATGGCATTTCATTACACCTAGCATAAGAGGAGTTTTTACACACTTAAAACTTCACATGGCAGCCAGGCACATTGCCAAACATGCATTACAAACCAGAGCTAACAGCCAAATCAGGACAGAACCCCAGCTCAGCACCACAGTTCACTAAGGTGTTCCCAAACTTACTGAAAAACACAAGCAGCATGACACAACTCTGCAGAGTATCTGTCTGAGCAGGAAATCAGTAGTTAAAACTACTGACAGCAGCAAAATGAGAAGGCTGAGAAGTACCCATAGCAGACCCCATCAACAGAACCAGGGAGACCTACAAGCTGCTCAAGGCAGTCAAATAACAGCCTGTGATCAATAGAAGCAAATACTGCTGGCAGATCAAGCAGGATCAAGACTACATAAGCCACTGCAATCTGTATGAATAAGTAAATCATGACAGGCTCCTCTGAAAGCCATGCTGTTAGGCTGATGCTTGAAAACCTTAACTTTCTGAAACAGTTGGATAGCGTCAGTAGATAAGACAGTAGAAGTACTTTAAACACCCTTCTTTCAAGTCTAGCCTGGTATACGGATAAGTGAGTGGCACAACATCCCCTCCCCAGTGTTTTTTTCTTTTCCTACTACATACTAATGCATAAATAAGGTTGTTAATAAACGTTAAATATATTAAACCACAAAAGTAAATGCTAGGTCAGTAAAACTGGTTAGCATAGCTGAGAACTGAAGGGAGTCCTGTGACAAACTCCTGTTAGTTCTCCCTATTACCTTCTTAGGGTGACCACAAAAAGGTAGTTAAGAATAAGTAAAGGAGTGCTTCATATGCCAATCTCAGTTCTTCCCATCTGTCCTAGTTCTGCTTCTACTGAAGCTCTGCTCACTTTATTTGTAACTAAGTTAGGTCAGAATGATTTTGAAAATCCAGTACAGATAGTTTTAATGATAAGCTCGTGAAAGAATTAACCTCTCCAGGTACTATAACACTATATTCAAAGAGCATTCTAACAAGCTTGTATTAACCAACAGCTGTGGGATTTTGTCTGCTTCCAGGATGTCAACAAAGACAGAGAGTCCAGCTTGCCTACCTCCTGTAACTTTATTTAATAGATGCACTGAGGAGGTACAAAAAACACAAATTACTAACAACAAAATTCAGTTTGAGGATTAGAAGTTTATAAACAAACATTAAGGGTTACTCATCAAAATGCTGAGAGCTGTACTTCAGTTACAATAAACAACAAGAATTAGGAGCTTAGCTGGCTGTCAGGATATTTCATTGGTACTAATAAAGACAACTGAGAACAAAATTAACTTTTTTTTTAAAATGAAATAGGTAAAACTGTCATTGGTTGCACTGGGTTACTGTCAATAGAGTTATCCTAAACAAGCTAAGACTCAGGATTAGTAACACACTCCAGAGAATATTAAGAATGATTCAGATCAGGAACTGAAGAAATGTATAGTACTTATTAGAGGTGGGCTGAGTGGCAGCCTTCAACACTACTGAAGCAATGACTGTCCCAATGTCACTCATTTTTCTTTATAACTATACTACATCTTGATTTGAAGGAGAAAATTATTCAAGTAACTTCCAATTAAAAAAAAAATAAATAAAAATCCTGTCTGTGTTCTTTCTGTGTTTCTCTTGTTTCCTTACTGAATTGTCAGTGAAAGCCAGACTGGCTGGCTGCTTTCTCCCTGATGATGAATGGATATGCACTCTTCCCCATGCCTTAAAAGCTGTTACTGCTTTGCTGTACTGCACATTGCTGTACCTCTCACAATCAGTGAAACAGTCATTTCATTCGAAGGCTAGCTCATCACTTTACATGGTTTAGAAGGCTTTGTCCAGTAACTTCAAATTGGTTTAGTTACTTCTAAAACAACTATTATATACCAAAACATTGTTTTTCTTCAGAGTTTTAGAAGAAGGTATATCCTGCCGAGTGTTTGTTCCTATCCTGCTGTTAGAAGAGCCAAATAATATTAACCTAATATATTCTTTCAAGTGTGTTAACTTTTAGTTATTTTTAATAATTTATTTTTTGTTTTGCTTACTTCAAAGAAACAACCAGTAACACCACACTACAGTAAAGCAGATGTCACGTCTACTGGTTTTTTTTTTCCACAGAACTTTCTAGTTCCTTCTGGAAAGGCAGTACAAGGAAAACAAACTCTAAAGGAAATTTAGCAGACATGCAGTTACAGCATCATTTGTTACATGATTTTAAAAAAAAACCCTCTGGATATGTCTGTTGTATCCTGCAAGGTAGCAGAAGTAGTGAGCCATCCTCTCAGCCTGCTCAGCTGAGCATCTGCTCAGCTCTCCACATGCCCAGCAAGGCTTGAGACTTCAATTAGATCACCCAGCTCCAGCCTGCATAGCTCTGAACCTCAGTGCTGCAATAGCTGAGCAGTGCTGGGAGGAAGCCACTTTTCCCCACCTTTTTTTTTTCCTCCTTGAGCACAAAACCTTGCTGTCCAGCTGCTTAAGAGTAGTTTCATGGCAGTCTGTTAGGAGCAGGTTCTGTTTGTTCCACCCGAGAGAGAACAGAAGCAGCTGATCTCCCCTTGCCAGAGAAGCCTCAGAGGAAGGCATTTCCTGTGGCACTCTCTGTTCTCCAACTGAGAGGAACCAAACTAGAGAGCATCTTCACTGAGATCTCTGGAACATAATTTTAACAATGTTTCACACAATAAGGTTTTGGGGTTGTTTTCAGCTGGTTAGCTCCTTCCCTGATTAGCTCTTTTAATATTTTTTAATATAATCTACAGTCTATTCTTTGGTATGAGAAAAAACTAGTTATAACTGTGCCATCCCATAGAGTGACAGTTTCCTGATGGCTCCACTCTAATGATTTTTGGTCACTGTTGATGAGCAATATCCCTTTTGCTGGTGTAATGGTCATGAGAAAGCAGCCTTGCATTGTCACAGTCCCAGGATAACGTGGGAACTTCTGTGTCCTCAGCTTACCTCATGACATAGAAAAACACTGTTCCCTTGTCTTAGTTACACGTCTTGTAATTGCAGGGGCTTGGGGCATTGGATTCAGAGACTCTCTTGAACTAATTGCTGTACTAACTCTTATGGCAACAGCAAGCCTGTTTTGCCAGACTACTCTCTCAAAACTATCTCAGTGTAATTAATACAGCACCTGTTACTACAACAACAAATTGCTTATTCATTGAGCCTAAGTATCCTCTATTTTTCTCTCATTGTTGGTTTGCATGCTCTGCTTCTTTGCTTTGTAACCAATAGCTGTCCCTTGTCCACTACATGTGGACAAGCTTTCTTGGATGTTCCTGGACCATCCATCCAGCATAAGGGTCCCA
Source organism: Polioptila caerulea (assembly GCA_013397295.1). Taxonomy (NCBI): domain Eukaryota; kingdom Metazoa; phylum Chordata; class Aves; order Passeriformes; family Certhiidae; genus Polioptila; species Polioptila caerulea. The sequence continues at coordinate 877,135 of VYXF01008037.1, forward strand.
GGACTAAACGCTACTTTCAGCACAAGTAGTACCAAGAGAGTGCATGTGTTTCACTGAAATATGAACACAGCCAGGATCACAGAGACATTGACTCACACAGGTTGGACATTTGTACCCATTCTACTATGATCTACACAAGATCAAAGGCTTATGACTATGTTTCAAACCTCTCTTATAATCAGTATTTTCAATTGCTGACATGAAACTGTACCTTGCTCATTCAGATGAATTCTTTACTAGTGAAATTTCACTGCATTTGCAGACGTATTTCCCCAGGGATTTCCTGATGGCTCCTCCAGTAAGGGGTAAAGGTGGGGTGGGTGAGAATCAAATCAATGTAAAGTAGTTTTTAAAATCAAACTTGGACCATAAATTTGATACCAAGCTTCTGGTAACACTCTTCTGTCCACTTAAACTGGGGCATTACTGAGTTCTTCTGAAATAAATCTACATAAACTCAAACTTTTGTTCACATGTTCTATTGCACTTTAGCTGCCATCTCAATTTGAATGCTAAGCAAAAAGAGGAACAAAATTCTGCTAAGCAGATTGGTGACAGCATGGAGAGACATGCTTATGCTCAACTCAGAGAAGCTTCCACTTTTATGCATGATTAGATGCTGATAATTACTTTATTACCAATAGAACTGTAATAAACTTCTAACTTTAACAAAACCTACAGGAAATATTAGGCAACATAGGGCAATTTTAGCTGGATCTTAGTTTTATGTACTTGCATTTCCAAGTAGTGTTTCAGTCATGCTAATTGCTTTTCTTAGGTCACCCCAGCCTAATGACCTGGTTAGCTTAACCTGAGACATGACTTCTTGAAAGAAATGGTCTCCACAGTAACTTTTCATGCCAAAATCCAGAGATCTGCAGAATGAACATTATCTTCTATAGTATTATGAGCCAAGGTAAGTTATCATAAATATAGGTTCAATTTAACCAGTTAATCCCATGAGATGCCTACAGAGAGCATTTATTTAATCAAAAGATGACAGGTAGTAAGGCATTTTTAACTGATCTTATAATGGGCTCACCTAACTCAGGACAAGTAGTTCGTATGACTGGAGTCACAACCTGTTTTGACAGCGGCTTTAGTGGACCCAGAAACCCTGATGCTACTTTATGCAAAGTCTGTTTTACCTTACACAGCGATTTTACCAATTCAAAGAGCTGTTATCTACAACAGCAACCTCTCTTCCCCCAACAGACCGTGCTGTCAAGAACTGAATTGCAAACACTGAAGCTGTATAGATCCTTTGCATTTTGTTTTTGGCGTACATTGATATATGCTACTTTATTCAGTTTTTGATACTATTTGCATTAAGCAAACTAACTAAACTAAATAATAAAACCAACATCCCAAATTCCAGTCTGGCATCACTAGTTTGAAACTTTCTGAAAACTCCTTACATCATATGCAAATTAAATAACCTTTTTAGTTTTTACACAGGAAAAGAATAAACAAGACACTTGTTACTACTCAACATAAGGGGCAAAAAACTTGTACTCGAGACTGTCATTGATACTAATACCACTTTGAGATCTTCTATGAAAGCACTTGCCACAGATGTGTGTTCTGCATGGCAAGGTCTTTATAAAGACAGCAAAAATGAAATGGTGGCAGCAGTATTGTCACTGCTGTTTGCAGAACAGCTTGTCACGTTCTGACAGCGCCAGACAGGCTAAAGTTGCAGGAAAGGCCACTGATAATTGGTGCTGCCTTTCGGTTTTATGGCTGCAGATGCAGTCGGCAAGCTTGTTGCCGAGAGCCGTGGGCTGAGCCCGGGGCGGCGAGAGCCCCGCGCAGCAGCGGCGGGCCGGGTGCGGGNGGGCGAACACGCTCCAGCACACGGCCCCGCTGCCGCACGCACGGCCCCCGCCCCCCCGGAACCAACTTACCCCCGAGTTACAGCCCATTCACAAGCCTGGGCTTCCTCTGCCGCCCCTCCTCTGCGCGCCTGCCTCTGCTGCTGCAGAGAGGCCACATATGTCTGCAAACACTTCTAGGCAGAAAGCAGCCAGTGCAGAACAAAGACAGCCGGGGTTGCCTTCATCTCAGCACAAGGCAGCCAGTAGCTATTTTCAAGCTTGTTCGCTCTCCCCCTCTGAGGGCACCCTGCTCTGTTTCTCCCTCTCTCTCTCCTCTTTGCCTGTCCAGCTACTGCACAACACACATCAATTATTCATTGCTTGTCTCCCGGTTTCCAGGCAAAACCAATCACAGATGGAGTCTTGCTAATGGGCTCATGCCGTACTTGCCAACAGGCTATTTGTGCTCAAGCTACAACCCTCTAGAGACAATAAAGAGAATCAGGTTAAGCTTTAAAACTTCACACGTACGCGAGCAGACCTAAAACGGCGATAGACATGTAAGCATCCCTATGACATTGCTTAGGAGTACGTCTTCGGCATACACCATGGCAGAAGGCTGCTGTAAATCTTCCGAAAGGGTTTTAAGAAAATCAAACACTCAGAAAAATCTCACCTCAGCTGCATGTTACTGACATTGATGGTTCTCTTTTCTGTCTCTAGTGATCCATGTCTTGCTTTCCCATTACACAGAGAGGTATGTCCTTCTCTCATTCTCGTGCACGCACGCACACGCACACACACACGCAGCCACAGCCACTTTGCCAGAAGGAAGAGAGAAAGAGAGGAGGAAAAAAAACCACCCAGGCAGCTCACATTTCAAACTTGCAAGGAGGGGTGGTGCTTAAAACGCTAGGACAAAGCCTCTGTCTCTGGCACCCAGCCAAAATACTAAAATAAATCCCTTCGATCAATTAATTGGAAGCAACACTTGTTCGAGCCCGCGTAACAAACCATTAAGGGCACCGGGGCTGAAAAGTCTTGAGATTTGGGAAATCTTGTACCCTCGCTTCCCCCTACCCTGTTTGCTGAATGCTGTTGACTAAATCCATCAAACTAGTCATGCTAATTAGCGTCCAGGGCAGCCTCGGCGGCGGAGCAGCGCCCGGGGCGGGCGGCCCCGCGGCCGGGAGTTTCCTTCCGGACCGGCCGCCGCCCCGCGCCGGGCAGGAGGTACCGCCGGGCCGNGCAGGCGGGCGGGGGCTGCGGGCTGCCCGCCACCGGAACCGCTGTCACCTGCGGGACAGCCTGGCCCGGGCAGGATCCTTGGGCTGTGTTTGCGAGTTCAGGTCTTCACCTTTGCCGGCCGCACGCTGCTCCCAAGACATCACCCGTTCCCACGCCACTACCAGTTCAGGGCTGCCCATGGAAGAGTTTTAAACATGTCCAGCTGTGCCTGCCGTGGTCAGCGTTTCAACTGACAGTGCCGAAGGAAAAAAACAAACCCAGGCACCAAAAAATCAACCCCCAGGAAGCTAACGTGACAATTCTTTGCTGCCTCTCACAGGGCAAACTGGCAGTTTAAGTTGTGGCCAGCCGAGCACCAGCCTTTTCCTGCCACCCTCCGCGGTGCAGCCACTTCCTTCCCCGCACAACCTGCACAAAGGCACCTCCACCTCTTAAAGGCGCACCCGGCCCTCTCGCAGGGAATGAGCCGGCAGGTTCCAGCGAGAAACAAACAAAATACGAACAATAAAAAAAGGAGGACTCGAAAAAAAAAGACTGTCTCTCCAGCAAAATTCCTTTCAGTGAAAAAATGGCCCCAGCTTCCCTTGCCATGCTTACAGTCACTTAAATGTGCTTCCCAAACACCTTAGCAGAGAGTCGGGCAACATGACAGATCGAAACAGCAAACTATCACAGATATCAAAGAGCAACTCTTCTCTGAAAAATGACTCCGCAAAAAAGCGTTGTCAGATTTCATGTTCTTGTTTTTTTCCCCAGGGAATCCACTACAAACAAATATGCGCTCTCACTTAACTTCCACTCCTGATGTAGGATCTCAAGGTCAGCCTGTCAGACAGGGTTATTGCTTTCTCTCCACAGCCATCAGACCAAGCAGAGCTGCAAACCAAACCCTCCACACTTGGCGCAATCTCAGAGCTGCACAAGTGTGGCTGAAGGAGCACCTCACAACAGCACAGCTGCTACAGGTGGCCCAGGACTCAGCACTGGGCCAGCGTCTGTAGTGGACAGTCTGTACAGCCTGGGCAAGCCTTCAGCCAGCTCCTCACAGACATAAGTGGACCCACGGGGCTGCTCGTACAAACTCTTACACAAAATGTAGTTTCCATTGTAGTTGGTCAAATTTCAGACTCAGTCACACAGAAGACAAGTACAGAACCTTGCACATTTTTTTCACTGGCTTTCAGAGTAGACAGATGCTCTAAGGAGGTGCAAATTACACAGCTAGACTGTCAGAATAGGTATAGGAAGCACAAGTTTTAGGGAACTGTCAAAACAATGAGAAGTAAGTCAAAAATCCAAAACAAGGACCAAATTGCCCTCCTAATGTAACTGCGCTGAGTTCAGATGTGGTGGATGAGAATGAAATTGAAAATTGCTCTAATGCTACATGAATTCTTGAAAGAATGAAAATTTCTGTGCTTGTTTTAGTTTTTACTGCATTTACAGAGTTTTCACACAATTCATAAGTTATCATTGGGCTTTTTCCTATCTTGAAAAAACACACAAAGTAGCAACAAGAACATATCAGGTGGTTGTGAGGTCTCAGATACTAAGACTGGCTCCCTCCTCATACAAGCCTCAATTACATTACTTTCTGAGGGTGAAAAGGAATTTTATTTTTTCTGTATAGAAAATACATTCCCCAGTATCCTATATTTTTCCTCTACCTACCTTCATAAGGTAGTAGCTCTGCAATTAAATTGCTCTTTCTAGTGCAACAGTTTAAGTTTCTCTTTTAAAGCTGCCTGTCTTTTCAGAGGAAGTGGTTTAGAGTAGACAAATCACTTATCTAAAAATTATGTACTTACTTCTCCTTTGACAAATCTTCAGCAGGTTTCTAATCCCACCCTGCCACTTGAAATATCATTTTCTGTGATGACATTTGAGACACAGTTGTCAGAAGCATCAGGCTCTGTAGTCAAATGGATTAAATCACACTTCATAGCATGCAGTATTTTGAAGAAGGAGTGGTTTATCATTTGTAGAAATTAATCATAACAGTTTTTTCTCTAGGGCAAATTCCCAATCATTTTTAAAGATTACTATGTTTAAGCCCCTCTGACAGCAGCATGTCAAATTACATCACAAGGAAGGTTATCTCAGGCAATGATAACTATTAACACAACTCACTGAAGACACATACTACTGGGAGCAGCAGGTCTGTACTGGGAAGCACCTTTTTTATGCAGGGGTGGGAGAGCAGGCTCTTTTGCTGTGCTTTGTGATGCTCTGTGGAGGCCCCAGGGATCCCAGCGTCTGGGCCTGTGCCTGCTGCTGGCTGTTGTTCCAGCTCAGCCCCAGAGGGGAGGGGAGACAGGGGTCAGGACATCTTTGAGTTGTACAGGGTGGGGAAAGAGGAGACACTTACTCGGATCACCTCTAGCTGATTAAGAAGAGTTCCAAGATTTTCAGAGAAGTCCTATTTATCTCAAAGCAGGAGGCAACATTTGTCTATTTAGCATACACTCTTAATGCCAAACAATATTACCAAACTTTCCAAATTTCAATCCTGTCAGTCACTGCTTGGCACAGAAGCAAACCATGATCTTATGGCCCTGCTCTTTGCTCTCCATGCCAAGGCACCTCTCTGAAGGAGTGTATTTTTGAGAAGTCAGAAGTCTGTCCCTAAGTTGAGATGATGCAACAGACGTGCCCATGAAACACCAATTTTTTTATGGTGAACAAGATAATGATGTGAACACATTCATATGTTCAGGTGCCTTGGATTGCTCAACACAGACAGCATGATGCTTATCTTCAACTACTTCAAGTGAGGCAGCCTTTGGGCATAATTCTCACTTCTCTCCTGCCTTGCCCCTCTTTGGTGATACTGCAAGAAATTGATCAAATAGATCAACACCTGCTATAAAGATGCAGACCACCAACAGCAAAAGAAGGAGAGGCTGCAGAGGGGTGGAGAACAAATCACTCATTTGGATACTACAGTATCAAGTAGACTGTACGAGGCAGGACAGCATCATGTTCTACTGTAATATCATTGTGAGAGGGATGCTGAGAAAGAGCAGAGAAAAAAAGCATAAATGGGTAAGGAAAATCTCTTCAAGTAGCTGTAATAGCAGTTATTGCCCACTGAGTCATAATAAAATCCTTTAGCAATGCAAATTTTCTATGACCAAAGATTTAAAGGTTTATCTCAGGGGCCAATCTTTATTCATCCCAGTTTTGCTGCACTGCTGAACACAGCAGGGTAGTTCCTTACAATATTTGTCTAGAGCAGGTTATTTACCCAAGAATTAGTTCCCTGGATATGTATATATTTTACTATTGAGTCAAAGGATTCAAAAAACTCTTTAGAAGGCTTACAATTACATAGCTGAAATACACAGAATACATGGCTCAGTGGCCTTGTCGATTTTTCCTAATGTTTCACAGTAGGTTGAATCAGTTGAAGCTGTTATAAATCTAAGGGCTGCATATCAGTAAAAAACCAACCATATACTTGAAAAAACAAAAATTAAAATCCTCTGACTCTGCATCAAGTGTCTTTCATGCATAACCCATTTTTACACAATCAAAAAAACTCCTTCCAAAAAGAGGCGTGGAAGGAAAACTCAGTATTTAAAAGCACAGTAAAAAAAGACCCTTTCACATGATTAAGTCCTATCCTGCTTAAGTAAGAGATTACTACATTGCAAAGAATTCTATGACTAAGGTACATACCCTTTGGTCACCTTCTGCATTAGGCTTTATAAAACAGAGGTAGGCAAGTTACAAAGGTAGTAACACACCATCTGCTTTTTTTCCTGCTGCCCATGACGACTGCTTATAGCCCTTGGTAACTAAATGTTTTGATGAACTCCCTGATGGGAACATAGAAACACTAAATGCTGTTCTGGATGCACACAGCAATTGGACCAAAACACTCAAAATCTTCTGAAAGACACTTATGCCCTATTTAACTTTCAAGACCGTGGAAATGCTCATGTTCTTGTTACCCCATTACAAAACAATAATCCTTCAAGCCTCTGCAAAGACTCAGGGTAGACCTTTAGGCACTCCAATGCCAGCACCTCTGTCAATTACCAAAATATTTGGAAAAGGAGATCTACCTTAAGCTGATCTAATAATGCCACAACTTTCTAATGTCTATTTCCTTCATTCTTTCTTTTGATTTAATGTCTTTACCATGTGCAGGAAAACAAGATGATCTATAAAATTACAAAGCAGAAAACCACTCAGAAATACACAGTGAAGCCATTCATGATGTTTGCATCTTTGGTTCTCTTCACAGCTATACTTTTATGGAAAACTGTGAAGCAAAAGTAACCAAAGCCTGCAGAAATAAAGAACCAAGTACACGAAGGAAAAGCACATCTCTAATGTAGCGTGGCAGTCAGAAGATGCCTCTAGTGGAAATCCTTGGCAAACTGGAGCATGGCACAAACGGCTTTCAGCACCTCTTTTGGTACCTGAGTTAGAGCTCATGACGTCTCTAGTAAATCAGAAAGAAATAAAAATTAACTGAAGCCCTTTCCATTCAACATCCATTCTTTCAGCATGATCAAGTGGATTCCTAAAACATCCATATTTTTCATTAAGTTTTGATAAAATGTTTCTGTACCTCATCTTGCAAACTGCTTGATTGTCCTCATGTAGTTTAGACATTTTTAGCCTTCTACCACTTTGGGGGAATATGTGATGAACTGTTCTTTAGATTTCAAAGAAATCTTTCAGCATTCATATGTTCTGCAAAGTACTAAAACCTTTGTTAAAACAAAACAAGACTTTTAAATGCAATGAGGACTACTACCTCTCTATGAAAGTTTTAGCATGCCCTTCAATAATACAAATTTTCTGCTGCTTTTCAAGATGGTTAAGAATGTATTCTCCCCAAAAATATTTGGTTTTATGGAGCATATTGCAGAAGCCCCACCTCTGGCAAACTGTGGGTTAATTAGAGCTAAGCTTTACTCTCTCCCTGATTAATTGTTCAAGGGGATAAGGAGGCAGCTCTGAAGACAGCAACTTAATCAGGTCTCACTGAAAGAAGATAGAAAACTATTAGAACAGCAGCTTGTGAGGCAATGTTGGACTAATGGGGTGCAACCCTTAAATGAAACGGAAGCTTGGAAAGTAGAAGTCCTGCTAGGGCTCATGAACACTTCTTGGCATTGTAAATCCAGTCTGAACTGTTCTGACTCTTCACAATTATTTTCCAGAAATATAAACTGTATTAATATTTCTCATTAAGACCTCAAAAGAATAAGCTCTCCATGAACAGCCAATCTCAGTGACTATTTTCTTTTATCTTTTCCTTCTAAGCCTTCATATCCAGTTGACACTTCATATCCCAGCCCCACCACAGCAGTGTGAGGAGCTGCTGCTCTGGTTTTCTGGCTCAATTGGATTGTCTTCCCCTCTGCATGGGGACCTCTCTTGGTCCCATTTCACCAAGCTACTCCAAAAACTGTTTTGAGAGGAAATCTAGGCTATTTGCTTATATCCTTTTTATTACTACTTTTTAAAAACCAATCACTAATATATGGAAGGTATCAGTTATGAGAAGGAATATGTGATACGAATATCCTGAGTGGGACATAAATGCAGTAAGAAAAGATGTAAAGAGAAGATATGTTCTTCATTACCCTCCCTATTTACATTCTACACATAGGAAAGTTCATGACAGAACTTTTTCTCTGTGCTATGAGTGAACTGTGAGAGCATTAAAATGAGAAAGCTGAGATGTAGTAGTGGGGTTTTTTTGTGTCGGTTTTTTAGAATTTTTATTTTTATTTAAAAAACTCTATGAAAACAACACTGAATGCCACTTTCTTCAAATCAGTTGTGGGGTGTAGAAAACCCCCCAAAGTGCGTTCGTATGTTTCACGATGCCGTATCAAACATATGAGGGGTTACATAATAATCAAATAGATAAAAGTCCAAAGTTACAAATTAAAAGTTACAAATTGGTGGCTATGCATCACTGTCTTGGGAAGCTTCCATTCTGGAATACAAAGACATTGATCATTTGGAGGCCAGCTCATGCTTCCAGCTTTGTATTTAAACAACCCCATGTACCATCATCGTACACTTTTTATATCAATCTGCCAGAAAGCCATACAGAGTTATTTTTAGAGGACTGTGAGATGAAGTACAGTTTAGCTTGCTAAGTAGCCTAATAAGGCAAAATGCTCTTGGTGAAGACCAAATGCAGTCACTGTAGCTCCTTGCCTCATAGTCTAATCAATTTCTAAGAGCATCCCTTAATTTTTCTCACTTACTGAGGATTACTGTATTAGCTAGAGGATGAAACTAGAGGGAGAGAGGCATTCTTTATCCTTTTCTTGGTTTTGATAACCAAACGTAGAGTGAAGAAAAAATGGAATGATCTGAAAAGAAAGTGGCTTTACTCAGAGTTAAAGAAACCTCTCAATCACTTTAAGAGAAACAACAGCTTAACATCAGATTTTTGCTTTCAGAAACTGGCAAACGCCTCTCTCTGTCAGCTCCAAATACTTCAAGGCCTCAAAGTGGATATTGGTATGTTTAAATATTAGCAAGAATCTTAAAACCAAAAATGTTCCCAAATCTTCTAGATTACTTACAACCTGAGAAAAATACTCATTCTGACATGTTAATGCTAGGAGGAAGGTGATGGTTACTGCTGGGGGGGGGGTGATTCCGTAACAGTTCATGAGAACAGGATTAAACCCAGCAATTAACACAGGTTCTATCTTTAGTAATTATTCATATACCTGTTCAGCTGATGATAAGTCATAGCTCCAGGCTGTCTGCCTGCACTGCTAGGACACAGACAGCAACCTTTGCTAAATTGACTCCACTGGCTACGCTCATGCTGCTGGAGCTGTTTTCAAGGACAGAGGTACAATGTTATATGGGTAAAGAGAGGAGCAAATTAAAGATGGGTGTTCTGTCAGGAAAAGGACTGAAGAACTTGTGTCAGCATTTCTCTCCATTAATAGGACCTTAGATTTTTAACTCTTCACTACCTATTACTTAGATTTAAGAAGAACTTTCCTTATTATATAGATAGAATAATTGCATCTTCTCAAATAAAATAACGAAAATACAATAGTTAAGAACAAAATACAAGGGCACACAAGACAAATACACTAGATATACCTAGATACAGATATAGAGAGATTCCATTAAATGCATTCAATCCTTCTTAGACTGTGATTCATTTTAAAGCATCATAGCTTGTGGGTTAAATAAACTGAGTACAGTAGAACATGAAGTTACCAAAACATATTATTACCACACAAAAGTATCACTCACTTTGAGATCCCAAATATATATACCTGGCACATTCTTACCAAATAGCTACACTCACATTTTTTATTTTTCTTTCTACCATCTTCTGTATATTTCTTTTTATAGCAGTCTATGTATCTCTTTAAAGGTGGCTGAAAGTCTTCTAGGCCTGAGAAATATTTAGCAGTACAACCACAGAATTCAGCCCTGCTGCCAGCTCCTACCAAGCACAGATACAGCTCCTACTGGCAAGAGGCTATGCCTTATATTGCCCTTATTGGGCTCTCACTGAAATTAAATTTACAATTGAGGGTTTATGTGATACCACTAAAAGAGGGCTTCTGGCATGCATATAAACATCCTATTTTACTAGAGGATTTCTAGCATAGATCTAGCCTACTTTGAGTCTAAGAGCATGTCTACACCTTGGAATGTTCACACTTCAAGATCTTCTAATGACTACATCCATCTCTTAAATAACTTACATTCTGATAGAATATGAAGCAATAGTAGAATATATAGAAATATACATTTCCATAATCTGGAAAATATCCAGCAGTATTTAACACTGTTTCTTACTTCTCTCCTGGAACATCACATGGAGAGTTTCACAAAAGTTGTGTTTTTATGATGTACAGGCCCCAGAACAGAATCTTATCCCAGGAGACACTTTGAAATAGCCCAATCAAGTCTAGAATCCTTCCCCTGTGAATGACAGGAACTATCCTCTTTTTAATCAATATGCATCAGTCAAGCCTCTCTGTCCACTATTACTTTGGTGGGCTGACTGTCCACAGTCAAAAGACTGAGTGTTAAGGATTAAATATTTCACAGCAGAAGATTTAAAATGGGAAGTTTGATGGTGAGCTGTTTTTAATGAAGTCTCCAAGGTAAAATCAGTTAAATTTTGCATGTTTCCTTAGGCCATAAATGTGGTTTTACTTTTTGTTTCATATTTAAATCCACTGTTAGGTAAACATTACAGTTGAACATATTCTTTGGAAGCTTTACCAGACAACTGTAAAAATCACTTAATTTCTTTTAATTACCTAAAGTGCTTCGAGAACACACACTCAAGTATCTCCTCTAACTACAAAAACTGAAGTGAAAGTTCAGGTGCAGTGAGACTAGCTCAAATGAGAGAGTACAATCTAGAGAAGATGAGAAAATGGAATTTCAGGTTCTTCAACTTCAGAAAGTATTATTTGATCTGATTCTCTAAAAGTCCTAAATCTCCTGCTGCTACAAGTTAAGCATCTTTAACAGATTTTCAGTTCAGCACATCGAAGAACGAAGAAACCACAGGTCTTTACCACAGCTTTAACTTTTGGCCAAACAGTCAATGTCAACTCTCCAAACTATTTACTGACTACTGCACCTTTATAATCAACATTTTGAATTAAGATGTGCTGGCAGGTTATTTAAGTGAGGCTTAGCACACCTAAGTGTTATTCTGTAAGCCACTTATCTGGGCCTGGAGGACCTGCTGTTGGAAAAATGCTGTGTGGCCTTTAAAATTTAAACTCATGTTAAATTTTGTTTTTAAAGGAGATGTACAATACATTCATACCTACAAAGAAAAGCTGGTAGGGTGAAAGCAAATTGTTTTTACTAAAGTTAAGAGAAATCGTTACAGAAGTTACATTTCTTTTTACTTTAGGCAAGGCATTTCTTTTTATTTAGGCAAGAAAAATAAATATTTGTTTCTGTAAATATTAGACATATTTACAGAAATCAGCATTAATAGAAAAAAAGGTTCTGCTTTTGCTTAAAGATGATTTCTGTGATGAGGTATTAGAAATGACAAACCTTCATGAGACAGGCAGGGACTTTCCAGAAGGAAATTCGAAACTTCTATGGTGCCTCAGATCTCACCAAAACCATTTCTATTTTCTCATGTATAGGATGTCCTCTCCAAATTGCCTTTCTCTTGCTTTGAATCACCCTTACCTCCCTGAAGATATTCTTCTGGGTAAAGGCCTATGATTTTAATACATATAGCCCTGACAAAATTAGGGTTTGTATTCTAGTGCCATCTTCACTCTCATCTGCTGTGTCTTTCTGGGATTTAAAGCTAGCTCTTCTCTCTCCTGAAGGAGCCAAGTTTAGTGACCTGAGTCTCCTCTCTTCAGTCAGATCAGAGTCAGGGGTGTCTGCCATAAACACCTGTATCAAAGTCAGAGAGGGGGAAATGGAAGGCAGCTTTACAAATCCAGAGCAAAGAAGTTCATGAAAAACTTTTAATACCATCCCTCAACAGCTTCCTCATTTAGTAGAGGGAAACAACTATTTCAGCAAGCTGAGAAGACTCATGTGCCTTCTAACTCTCGTGGAAATCTTGCCATGCTCCTGGGACTAAGGGGGAGAAAGATGCTAAGATACAATCAGTTTGTCACTTACACTGGTGCAAAGGGGCAGATAGGACAAAGATAACCCCAGTTTCTCAATAACCCCCAATAGGTCACTTCTGTGGTCCTACTCCCATTTCAGATACATGACACTGACTGCAAACCATCTCCTGCTACACTATAACCAAACTATTTCAAGTCTACAGCACAATTTTATTTTTCCACATGAGGAAAATAGACTTTTTCTTGGGTTCTCTATGAAAACAACAAGGATTCACTTCATTTTTATTAGCAATTCCTCTATAGAAAAGACTTTAGGAAGTAGTGTACATGGGTGTAGGTGGTTATTCTTGCTTCAGTTTTTTTATTGGCTTTCAGGGAATGGCATATATGATAACATTTCTCACCCAGTGCATGCCTATTGACCTCTACTCTCTCCATTGGCCTCCAGATTAAAAAAAATACACATACACAAGCATTGTTGGTTTGGTTTTTTTTTATGTTGCAACTTCATTTACATTACTGAATACTTTTCCCAAGATAAAGTAACAGAGCAATCAGGAAAAAAACCCTATGTATCTTTAAATTTGGAGTTATTTAAAAGCAAAAGCAGCAGACTCATGTGAGCAGTTTCTGTACTCTGGGAAAAAACATGCAAATTCTGTCAATTTATGATAAGAAATAAAGAAAACCAAACCATGGATCAAATCAACATTTTGTTTTAAATATCACCAATGCTACAGGGAGAGATGAACTAAACTGAAGATGTATGGGTCCCATGTAAGTAACTTTGTTAGGACTAATCACTGGAGTTACACTGTGTCCAGACACACAAGGAGGATTAGAATGCCATCACAACAGAAATTATCAGTACTATTTGTTAACTTTTAGCTTTAAAAGTACAACTAAATTCTTAAGATTTTGACACTGCCTTATACAACAGCAAGAATAATTCATGGGCATAAAAATAAAAAAGGACCTGAATCCCTTAAGAATGCCACAAGAAGGCAAGTAGCAACCTTAAACCTACCAAAATGTGTAACACAATTTACATGATTCTGATAAATTATTTATATTGCTTTCAGACAAAGTATTGACTGAGAGATCTTATTTCATCAAAAGCATGAAAACATTTTCTAAATAATTACATCAGATTAAAGAGCTGATAGTTAAACAACAATGCTCTTTCAGGGTGCTCATCCTGCAGACAGAGGAATGCAAAGGTAAGAAAAGAAATCTGTGGGAATACAACAGTTCTGCAGTGTGCATAATGCTGCTGAAGATGACTGTGTCCACCAGCTGCAATGCAAGCCAGCGAGTAAGCTCAAACACAGGGTGTAAACCTGAAGGAAAATCCATACATTCTTTTAACTACCAGAGCAGCAAGTGGTGCCCTTGGGAGGAGCAACCAAGACAGGGAGCAGCCCCTCCTGGGAGGCAGCAGCAGGGAGAGGAACAAGACTGAGGTGTGCTTTGGGGAGGCAGTCACACTGGGGATTCCTCCAGATTAGACCAAATTCTCCCAAACAACCTGGCACACTTTCCTTTCTGCATTTATAAATGAAGAAAAGACAGAGACATAGAAAAGGAGGCGTTTTTGCCCAGTTTCTTATGAAATAAAAGCAGTACCCAATCCCAAGTACAATTGGTTTTATTTACCAAGACAGCAAACAGAGAGGTGAAAGAGCAAAGAAGTCACTGTGTCGCCACTTGAGCCCTGCTTGGGAGGAATTCAACACATTAATGTAATCGATTACAGCAGTGCTTAACAGCAAATCCACTGCTTGCCTGCTACCCTCACTCAGGGGACAGACGAGTGACAGGACTGCTGGCATATCCCATAGGCAGAGGGGGGGAGTCACCGTGCTCCGGGGGGCACTGGGCCAGGTACTGATACAGAGCACTCAGTCCCCTGTGGCCAGACTGCCTCTCTTCTGTCACTGACTGCATTGCCCTGAACAGTCTCATAAAAACACGACCCTTAAACTGAGATGCTTGGTTAAATTGGGTTCCGCTCTCAGACAAAACCTCACGGTGGCAAATCGTAATTAGTCTAAAAGCTCTTGTAACTGAATTAACACTGTCCATTTCCACAGGAGGTTCCTCATATTTAGGAACACAATCTCAAATCCAGGAGGAAGCTTCACGACCAGAAACTGTAAATTCTTTGTCTTCTCTCTCAAAAAAGGCATCAGCAGAAAAACAATGGCATGACAAAGGCAGCGGGGAGACTCAAGACAGCAGTTCCCAGTTCTCTGGCAGGGTCAACTAAGTTTCCACATCTTCTTTTCCAGCCTTTGCCTTCCTTTACTCTCTTTCCTGTCTGTCTCAGTAAAAGTTATTAACAGGAAGGACCCTCAAAATGTGTGCAGAGTTTCTTAGCACAAATGGCACTGATCTCGTATGGGACCTATGAGAGCACCAGTGAGTAACATCAACACTACAACCAGCCAGAGCTGCACCAGAAAAACCACAGATTACATCCTTTGAGAATGCTGCACTTTCTTCTTTGGTGACTGCAGCAGATGATGTCACCTCCTCAGGACAGACAGTTCACTGACTACAGCCAGTGGTTGGTGTAACAAATGTTTAGTTCACTAATAAACAGATTA
This sequence comes from Polioptila caerulea, assembly GCA_013397295.1. Classification (NCBI taxonomy): domain Eukaryota; kingdom Metazoa; phylum Chordata; class Aves; order Passeriformes; family Certhiidae; genus Polioptila; species Polioptila caerulea. The sequence goes on from VYXF01008037.1 coordinate 892,396, forward strand.
AGGCAAGAACTAAGTTTTTCAATGACTTGTTTAAGAAGGTAACATACATTTAAGAAGGCTTTGAGTGATATACTTGTTTCTTTCAAAAAGACATACCACTATAATCAAGGATGTGACAATAACAACTGAATTTCAGTCTGTTCACTTGGCTAAGGGGCCTTTTGCTATGTTTTGGGTTGTGATAAGGCCTGGCTTATCTCGTTACCATCAGGAGCCGTTCAGCAGCACATACACAATGAGCACACAGGTCACAGCTCAGCTCTTATGCCTGCGTGGCCAAATTCGGCATCTTGAACTCAGAGAACTTCATGCTTAGGCATTCTGCTCTGACAAATGCTACATTTTTTGGAAACGTTTCACTTTGCATTTGTCATTTACTGCTTAGTCAGTGGGCTGCATCCCTGAAACATTATCCCATATGTGGAATTTGGGCTGTTTCTCAATTACTGCTGTCCCCCTCCCTCCTCCAATAAAAATCCTCAAAAACATCTACTTCACAGCACTGACACAGCAAAGCACATCATTCTTTCACCGCCTGCTTCTGTGTCTGCAGACTAAGATGTAACAAAAGGAGTAACAAACTACAGCATGATACTATCTAACAGCACCTCAAACAGCACCTCATGATACTATCTAACAGCACAGTACCTCAAAAACCTGCACGCACAAACTCTTGTACATATTTTTAAGTTAATTTTCCATGTAAGTTTTAATTTAGCCATCAATTGATGAATTTCTATCAGCAAAGGGTTTTTTTTTTGCCACTGCTTCCTTTTTATTGGTTTCTCCCCCATGGCACAAACCCATTATTTTTCTCTGATATCTTCAGAAATTAATTTCTTTTACTCTTTTGTTACCTTTACCTAATGTCATCAATATTCAATATTCTACCTCTGAAAACCGATTTTAACAAAATCTATTATTTTCCCCATTCCTCTCCCAGTTACAGTACTGTTATTACCATTTATTCACAGTCACTTTTTCTCTTGCATACATCTATCTGGCAGCCAAGGAAAAGTCCACTAGGCATTGATCAAAGAATGAGACTGGCTGCATTAATCCTCATTTGGTACAACAGACACACTGCACCAAGTTTTAAAAATAAAATAAGACAAAATAACACAGAATAAAGTAACATAAAATAAAATAAAGGTTTCTATAATATGAAAACACAGTGTTTTTTAATATTCCCTCTAATTACACAGTAAAGCCACTGTATCAGCTCACATCACTACTTTTGATCTAAAAAGACTAAGTGGAGAGCAAATAACCCTTAGATGGTAGAGCAAATGACAACCTTGAACAAGAGACATCCAAAACACTTACACAGAAGATGCAGGGCATTTTTAAACGTGAACTTAAAACCAGCACCCAGTCTCCCCCATGGAGTTCAATAAGCAGAGCAATTTCTCACTGTCTGTGCATTAAAAGCTGAGGCAAGGGAAAATGTTTCCATCATCTCTACAAACAAAAACTGTTGGAGTGTACATTGGCCTTTCAGACATATGTGGTCTTACAGTTTGTCACTTTGGAGCAGATGTTTAATTGGGAGGAAGTGATTTTAAACATCTGGAACCAACATCTGAGAAGGTGGATGAAGACCACACAGAGCCCTGAGGACATTAAAAGTCTATGCAATTATGTCACTTTCTAGTATGAGTATTTAGGAGAATTTAAAAATAAACAACATCAGAGGTTTCAGTAGAGAGCCTTCAAAAATCTTCCTCTCCTCTCACTTGCCTTCCTGTGCCTTAGAAAATAATTGGTAACTGAGGAGATATCAAGTCCATTAAACAAGGTTTGACCAACAAGTGATATTGCATTTTTTCAAGGAAAAAAAACCCAGGGAATACTCCACCAATTCAGTATCAAGCCTTTTAAACCCTTAGGGAAACAAAGCAACACAGAGTAAATATTTAAAATGTAAAACTCTACTCAGTTCTAGTGGGTCTCAGATGTACTGCAACAACTCAGGTTTAGCAACTACACCTGCAGCACATCCAACAGCAAAAGTCTTCCACTGAGAAGAGCCAGGGGACAGACTCCCCAAAATCCAAGGCTCCAACTTGCAATGACATTGCTGGTGATGACCCCCAGACCTGAGCAACTGGCTGCCTCCTGATTTCTAGTTACATTTTTCAGAAGCCAGGTTCTTTACTTCACAGAAGAGCCCAGATGAAAAAGAACATCCAACTAAGGTTTTTCTGCCTGGGGAGATGATATACTGGGAAAAAATGAGGGGAACAAACAGATCAGTTCCCATCACTGTGAGTGGAGGTGGCCACGAAATTCAGTTTCAGCAAACATTCACACAAGACTTCCATTTTTCAAAACTGCTTTGCTTAAACCCAGCATCACCTACAGAAATCAGACAGTCACTACATCTCTGAAATTCTAATTTAAAACTGCAAACCTTAATAAAATTAAAAACATGTGTAAATAAAAATACAAATTCAGCCTGCTTTTGCTACCCCTCCTTTTTACAAGTCATTTACTATTGTACTGTACACAGGTTGGGATACTGCACTATCAAATAAATAAATTTAAAAATAAATGTTACTTTGCTAGGAAGATTAGTGATTGAAAACTTTAAATTTAATTCGGATCAAGTTAAAAATTGTAATGGTTCAGCTCATGGACAGTTTATAAAACAAGAGGAAAATTACACGTTTTCACAAAAAATTATATGGCCAGTAAGTATTTCTCTAAATTGACAAATTCATTCTCTAAAAATCTTCCTCAAGTGGATGCCAGACCTGAGAGCAGAGAACTGCTACATAAAAATCACTCTAAGTAGCATTAGTAAACCAATGGTGTCCAGGAATATTGAAAGACCTTGTCCTAATGTTCAGCCCATAAAACTGCTGGAATAGCTCCATGGCAGAAGTGCAAGACTTGGAAGAGGCCAGTATGGTATGTTGTGCCATCACACATTCATTCATATAGTTGACATGCTTTGGCTTGAAATAAAAAAAAAAAAATTTAAAAATCCTCCTTTGATTTAAGCTACAGACTGTGGCTTTATGAAAAAAAAATAATAATAAAAAAAGGCAGCTCAAAAGAGCAAGATGCAGTTTCACAACTTGCATTGGGGAGGACACAGCAGGGAATGCACACCTGACACTGACAGCTTTATGAGAGGTTTCTGGATCACAAGATTGTCTGGAAAGTTCTGTGAACAAATCAATGTATTCAAATCACCAAACTCACACACCTGAGTACCAAAACCAAATCCCATTTTGAAGCTCTGCAGTGTCTTCATTCCAGTAGAACTGGAACATGGATTTCTCCTCCACGGAATGAACCCTAACAGAAGTAGCAACATTTCCCAGAAAAAAAATATTGTTAAAAGCTCCATGAAAAACTTCCAGTTTTGTCCTGCATGAAAATGTTACCTCAGCTTTTAGTATGTATTTCTTTATTAAAAAAATTAAATTAATTAATTGCTATTAATTAGCAGTCAAAGAGAAACAAGCATGCTCTCTCATCTCAGATGAGTTATGATGGTACCCTCAAAGCTGACTCAGGAATTAATGTAGTTGTTTCAAGAAACAAAATAGCAAAGGATTCAGTCTCTGGCAGCTTTTAAACCATCTGTTCCACACTATTTTAATCACTTCTGTTCAGTACAGAGATTACGGGTTTCAGTTCATTTGCGATGGAAAAACAAAGAATGCTGCATTTGTCCGCATGTGGGGGGAAATCCAGAATCCTCCCAACTACCCTGAAACTGGGGTATATGAAGGGAGAGAAAGGCTTACTGGGTTGTGATAAAACCACCCTCCCCCTCCGTGTGGGATTCCTCCTGTGCTTCGAGGCAAACACAAATTGGAATGTGCCACACTGACCTGAAAATAGGGGGATGTGGGGAAGGAGCTCCCATTAGCCACTTTATTATGGCAAAACAATTAGTATCATTCTTTCCAACGAAGAGCCCAACAGTTCCCATTGCTATCTGTTGTGGGAAACTGCTTATTAATGTGAAGGATGTGTTTCCTCAGCTCAGAAGTTACAGACTTACAATGACCTCCTTGTAACACCAGAAGTTCAGTAGGGCAGAAGCAGTAGGTGGGTTAGAAGGGATGAGCCTTTCTTCTCTGTAACACAGAGATTTCTTGTGCCCTCTTCCCATCCCTGAGAGAAGGCAAACAATTCTCCAAGAAGCAAACACAGAAGTCTGGTCCCACAGTTCACTCGAGCAGATCTTCAGCTGAAAGTGTCCTCTGTGCAGGTGACTGGTGGATTAACAGGAGTGCTTGTGTTTACCTGCCCAAACCATACACATGACCATGCCCTACACCATTTGCATGGAAATGGTATAGTTAATGGTACAGTTCCCCAAGGAACTGTAATGTTCCAGTTTCTGCTTCCACTACACTATTTTAGTAGTTTGAAGGGAATCTGACACAGCTCTTGGTGCTGCAGTTGAAATGGCGTCACTTCCTTCTCAGAGCACTGAAGGGATCCTCCCCAATATCCAAAGCTAACGTGGTCTTCTTGAAAACATCAAAAAGACTCATCCAGACCTAAAATGATTTGGTCTGTGATTTGATTAAGATGTAGGTAGCCGAACAGATTTAGTAAGAGGGAACTTGAACTCCACCTAAACATGTCAGCTCGCCCAAGCTCAATGTCCCACTGAAAAAGTTTATTCTCCTGTAAAAATTAATTCTTAATATTCCCATGATCAGTAACTCCCATATGTTACCATTTTATACTGATATTAAATAAGCAACTCAACTACATGAAGGTCAGCATGAATTCCGGTAAACAGTATTGGTACATTTGTTTTGCATGGCCTTGGATGACTGACAGTGTTGGCTGGAAAATAAATAAATGAATTATGCATTTTTTTATTTTCCTTACCAGTTTCCAACCAGTCCGGTGTAAATTCACATTTACTGCCTTTTACAGTCATCCAAACTAGCAAGAAACTGAACGTATTCATAAAAATGTTTGATTTCTGCATATAGACAAAACATGCTCAAAAATAAAAACAGAATCAACAGTTTACCTTGAGTATAAAAGATAAAACATTTCTGAACATGCAGAATACACCCCTATGCCTGTAGTTAAGACTATAATAACTCTTAACTATGTAAATCAGGGAGATAGAAAAGATCCCCTGGTTTACATAGATTTGTGCAGTCACTTTCCATTGCTGAAGGTTCCTCTAGGTGGATTAGTCATCTCTGATCTCAGCAGACTCACATTAAGCTGTAGGTTTCCACAGGAAACATTTTCTATACTACAGCAAACAAAAACACAGTGAGGTACTTTCCTTCCTCTTTTTTCACCTTGTTTTCCCAATTTGAGGCCTTTAGCATTAATTCCATCTGGATATCCAGCTACTAAAACCCTGTAAAAATCAAGACCTGTGTGAATATCATATACCCACAGAGGGTGCCGGTCTGAACCAGAAAGGGATTGTAGTGTTCTATTTTTAGGACAGAAATGTCACAGTCAATAGTGAGGCACACATCCTGCTTCACTCTGCCCTGGAGGTAACAGCTTTAAAGGTCAGAAAGCAATGCTTGCTGGAGATACCCCACTCCAGCTTCTCCAAGAAGAAAGTGTGATCTGCCTTTTGAATCCAAAAGGTATTTACCCATAGTGGTAAGACTTCAAACTGCTCACACCCTGCACACATGTGCACTTTGGGCAGTTGTTTCCTCCTCTGGCAGAAGTCTTTCTTAGAGTCCATAGGATGCTTCCTGCTCCTGCTCTCTGCAATGCAAGTATGAACAACAGACCAAACTGTCCCCTAACTACCACCCCAGAAACAGAAAGACAGAAGGAAAAGAATGAAGCATGGCAAATGCTCCTCAAAGAACTCTTCCTTGGGGCTGGCAAATGAGTGTTTTCCCTCTTCAACTGACTGTTTTTAAACAATCTCAAATATTGATATTTGAGACACTTCCAAACAAATATTTCAAAGCCCTCATGTTTCAAGAGACTACAGGTTGGCTGTAAAAGGCTGCTGCTTTTAACCCTCTGAACCACCTAGGGAAACTGAGAATGGAAATCCAGATAGAGGGCTGTGAAGAAGAGAGAAAACAAGTCTTTAGTGAAGCTCCAGCTGTGACTCAAGACCTCCAGTAACATGATCTGATCATAATTAAACCTGCCCACTTAGGTGATTTTATTACATGTTCTACTGTAACCTGTTATGCATTTAGACAACTTCTATGTATAAAATGACCATGTCCCCACTTTGATCCTTGTTATCATGATGAATAGACATAGTTTCATCATGCTGGCATGCAGAATATGGAGATATGGGGAAAAAAATTGGTGAAGAAACATAGCGGTTTAAATTAATTAAATCGTTATCTTAGAGAGACACACTGGATGCAATCAAAGAGTAACGTCCACAAAAAGATAGTCCAAAAAAATCCACCATTCAGGCTTGAGCTTTCCTTCTGCTTTGCTGGCTGAGATGATGTCCAGCAAGAGAGACAATTTATACCACACTAGTGAGAAAGCTGCTTGCCTGATGGGCTGCCTCCTTCCTCTAACTCCACGCACACATCAGCAGCAGCTGCAGGAGCTGCTCCAGCTCTTTACAGTTCACTCTTGGCCTGTGGCAGGCTGATGAGCTGCTGAGTGAGAGAAAAGGATAATGTGGGAGACCCAACAGAGGAAAGTGATGCTTTGTCACTGACAGTGGCCCAGCTCCCTCAAGCACAGCTGCTCCCTCTCTCCTGACTTTGCCTCACCTAGAAGGGGAACCAGGTCAAACTGAAGCTGTGATTTGACTTGAGACACTGCTCTAGACTATGAACACAGCTGCCAACTGGCATGAAGTGAATTGCATGATACAGGCAAATATTGACTGCAAAGTCACCCATTCTCCATCAGAGCTGCCTGCACAGTTAATGGAACACTTTTCCAAATGCAACAGCTTTCAGTCACTACTGGCAAAATTGATGCAGGTGTCACTAGGAGGGAAAGTGATTTTTAATTATTTTTTTTAAACCACAAAGATACAAATATATGAAAATAAATGAATATGCGTTATTTTCTGATATCTAAATGAAGATGATCAAATTTAAGCTTTAGACTCATGCACAAAGTAAAAGTGATTAGGAGGTAATGTACACACAAACAAAATGATCATTATCTTTTAAAACACAAGTCTAGATTTATTTAGCTCTCTTACCTGCTCTTCTCTTTTGAACTTATTCCTGTTGATGACTCAATTAGCTCCCTTTGCAGACCCTAAGTCCCCATGGCGTGAGTTTTACCAAGTAGAAGAAATCTCATCTTTTGCATTGCACCTCCTTGATTAATCCCTTGCTACTGTATCAGGGCAACTCTACTGCATTACTTAGGCAGGGACCATAGTTAAAAGCTCACAACCAGCCCCAGCTCATTTACACAATGTGGCTGAAATTCCCATGTGTGCTTCTGTGTAAGAAGTATCATGTTGTCCTTCATATTCCTACAGGGGAAATTCTTATTAAATCCTTAATGATCCAAGGCCAACAGATAATAGCTTATTTATTTATGACAGCATAAACTAAAATAATCTGTGAAATCAACAGAATCAAAACTGCCCCTGTATGACAGGCACTCTTCACTAAACACTTCTGTCTACACGTATTCTTCATTTTTTTGTTATGAAAATGAGTTAGTAATTTGCCTTTCAGAGATTGGACAAAGGGACTAATTTCATAGAAGTGGCATCAAACAAAACCAAAGATGTAAATATTACTGTGCTGGGCATAGTCCTGCCATACTGCAGAACACTCTACATGGAGGAAAGGTGCCTTAAAAATACCAGGGATACAACTGTTGGGTTTGGGTGTTGTTAGCAAACACTCTAAGAAACTTTAGCATGTTGACACATTCCTTCACTACTGTGACTCAAATAAAATGCCAGCAGGCAGACCTCAGAAGAACTGATGGAGGAAAGGGGGAGTTTAAACTCCTTCCCACCCACAAAAATCATGCTTTGGACCAGCAACACTGTCCTATTATTCATTGGCTCAAAAATACTGATTCAGCAAAGAATTTAAGCATGTGCCTAAATTTAAGCAGTTTAATTAACTCTGACGTCAGTGAGCCTACTTCTGTGCTTATAATTAGATATGTGCTTGCTGAAGCAGAGCCCATCTGAATAGAATCTCGTTGATTTTAATTTGGCCCTTTGTCTTTGCCCCTCATTTATTCTTTGCAGTGACTGAAGGATTAGTGCTAAGGTTCTGGTTCAGGAATGCACTTGAACAACTCATCTTCACTCATAACATGCAGAAAGAAGCTAAGTGTGCCTCAAAAAATAAGCACAGACCTAAGTGCTTTCCAGAATAATGATAGTTTCATGGCTGAAGAATATGTGGTGGTCCAGTCCTTCTTTTTGTTAGTCAGATTTTTTTTTCTTACAAGATAGAATTTTTTTTCCATTTTCACAAAGAGCTAAAAGTAGTGTTCCACACACTATAAAAGAAAATTGACAAGTAAACAGCTACATCACGGAGAAATTAAAGTTATATAGCAATCCTTTCACAATGTTGTTAGTTGTTGCAGTGTGGAAGAGCCTGCTGCAAATGTCTTGTTTGTTCACTTAAATGATGGTCTTTAGGTCCCAAAATTTGAGATATTTTAAGGCCACGTAAAAACAGCCACAAAATAATAAAGCCTTAAAATCATTTTTAAAACAAAAACAAATAAACCAAACCAAACCAAACCAAAAAAACCCAAACAAACAAAAAAACAAACCCTAATACCAAAACTGCATGGAGAGAGAAGAGAACATGACCACCATGGATGCAGTCAACAGAAATTAGGTTCAAGTCCCGGAGGTATAAAGACAATGAGGGACATCCACAGCACACACTAGGGCAAAACAGCAAGGTCGAAGCTTCAGCTCCTACCAGGCATTTCTGCTAAACACCTCTAGAGGAAAATCTGATGTCTTTTAACATGGCCATGAATTGGATTCAGCACACAGATAGCATCTTTAACAAGCCTTTTAACTCAGCTACTTCAGCCCATTCTTCTGTGTTTATGGCCTTTTAAAACCTGGAATACATGATAGCCATTATTAACTGCAGGCATTCCACAATTAAAGGCGGCTGTAGAAGGATACAGCAGTGCAGGGGGAGGAGGAAAACAAGGAAAACCAAGAACTGAGTTCAGTATGAAAAACACTGTAGGAGGAGTTACTCAGACAAGGAACCCCGAAGAGTACTCGTGCTGAAGACACTGCCATCCATCACAGTCCTGATTTACACAGCTCCCTGCAGGGTTCCCTGATCCTCTGTACCACAGCACAGGGTGGGATGACTGCGCTGCACCACCTACAGAACCACTGCCAGGTGCCTGAGCTGAGCCACAAAACTGCAAGGGCAAAGGATTTGTTATGTGGTTTGCATTAATTGTGCTGATATTTACACAGCTAAAATACCAACGAGTCTTTAAAACTCATTGGTTTAATGATTTTTCAGAAACCCTACTCACAAATGGTGCATGCAGCAAGATGGCTCATCCTTCATTTACTCAAAATCTGTTGTCACAAACCTAAATTCCTGCTGTCAAAAGAGCACTGGAAAAAAATTTAAAAAGGTCCAGCCTCAAATTAAAACTGAAGAGAAAGTTGACAGTATAAAGAAATCAACTATGTTTCTACTTCATGAGTGCATTTAGAGACACAAGGGTAGAATAAGAATGTCCCAGTTGGATTATTAAAGCAATATGCTCTAAGTGACAACTGTCAGTTCTTTTAAAACCTACTATCCATTTCTTTAAAGCCATTTAGTTTGTTAAGATATGGTGACATATTGGGATTGAAGGAGATGTAGAAAAACTCCATCTAACTAGTAATTTTTATTTTGGAGGTATTTGCTTGTTAACCTGCACATGATACAAGGAGAACCTGCAGATAGCATAAAACTTCATTATCCCATCCCCATCACTTTGGATTTTGAATTAGCACATGATTGGGTTTCCCTGGACACAACCAGGTTTTTTCATTCTAAAATTTGTATTTTTATCCTAAGGTTCATCCTCTCCCACAGTAACTCATTTGTCTAGAATTTGCCAACTTTACAGGCAAAACAGGCATTTGCTGTCCATTTCCTCTGCTCCCATAGTGTGAACTCACCCTTCTTTATTCTGTTTCTTTTTGCTGCATCAGTAAAAGGAATAAAACTATTTCAACTCTGTCATCTTCTACTGCTTTAAAAACATACAAACAGCTGCCAAAAGAATGGGCACTCTTCATTGTGTGGGACAGATGATGTTTGGTCTGGGCACACCAAAAACACTGAATCTGCAGTGTCTCACTGTCCTGTACACAGCAATCGAGGCTTTTTCTCCAGGGAAGAGGCTTAGAGTTCATCACTAACAAATAATTTTCTAGGCATGGAACCTTAAAATGTAACTCCAGCATTGCTGTGTGAGACAGCTATTTCTGCACACATGAGCTTTCTCAAGCATAGTTTTATTTTTTCAATCTCTCTGCAACCTTTTTAGCTTTATTGACCTCATGATAAGTAGAGTTTTGGACAGAGAGATGAAAGCCAGATAAAAACATCACCTATTGCAAATAAGCACAGCAATAGAACAATGATTCAGTATAGACTTTTTTTCACCTTTGTAGACTGCATGGCACCTGGAGAATAAAGTTTCCTTTCATAGGGCAATGTATCTAATTCATATCTAACTATTTCAAGTTTCCAGTATGTTTTCAAATCACAGTCCAAATATATTTACTTCACAATTGATACGCTTATATGCTTATATTCCTTCCACATCCACAGTTTAGCTTTGTTTTCTTCTTTTCTCTACAAATCTGCAATCTGGAATGATTTTTATCACCCTGAGACTTGGCAGCCATGTTAGCTTTTTGAAGACAATCCTTAAGAGGTCACCATCCTTCTACAGAGTTTAGGATTATATGATTGACTAACTTTAAGATTTAATTAAATGTGGGGCAAATACATTTCACCTCCTCCCTAGATTTGAAAATATAACCCATCCCAGGGTTGGAAATTCTGGCTCTTCCACTCAATGTGAGTGAAAGCATACATTTGTCACTGATGCACAGAGACATGAATTCTACCAGAACAAGAAAATATGAGGAACACTGAGGATCCTTTCATCTGCAGAAGCCTGGCAGTCTGTAGTGCTAACTGAACCAAAGGGACTGTGCCAAGCCAGCCATGGCAGTTAGGATTTCCCCTCTGCTTTTCTAACATTACCTTCAGTGTTTGCTACAACACATATTGCAATCAAAGGAAGGGAAAATTTGCTGAAATGCCTCTGTACACATTGCTGTACCAAAGGGACACTGAAAACCACTCTGCTGTCCTTCAAAAGGACTGAGGTCTGTTTGAAGCATAGCTCCCAGCAAGGATTCCACAGGAAGACTGGCTCCTGAACTGCTCAGCTGACTTCTTTGCCCTGACACATGGCTTGGGTTCTCATACTAGCAGTTAAGTCAGAAACTGTTTGAATTCTGGTGTATGTCAGAGATATCTTCACAATATCATTGGTAATTAATCACCAAAGAACCCCAGAACCTCCAGCAGTGGTGTGATGATCCACCAGTTTTGTGTCACTGGCTTGAGAACTTTGCTCTCAGACATTACTCTGGTTTCTCATCCCAGCTTTCTGCCCCTTTACAGGGACATGATTCTGCATGGGGCTGATCCTGCTTACACAGAACAGGAACACAACATTTCCTTCCTCTCTTCTGTCAAGATTCTCTAGAAGGCAGACCAGTGCCCAGACCCCCCAGCAAGCACACAGCTTCACACAATGGTCTTGATGTAACCCAGTGGCTCAGAGAGGAGCTCCCTGAGTGTCAGCCCTGGCTGAGGAGCTTCTGCCTTCTTGATCACTGCAAGCTGGGAGCAATAATTGGCTGCAAAGGATCAAATGAACACAGAGTTTTCTCCAAAGACTCTGTCTTTACCTATTAATTTTTCCAGATACTGAAAGAAGTAAAAAGTATCTCTTTTGGAACAATTTTTTCCTTCCATTTTGACAGTTGCTCGACCAAAATGTCAGTCTAGCTCTTCTCCAGCTCATCTTAGGTATTGCATGTGTAATTAGCTAAACTGCATAAAAATTTAAATCAAAATTTAAAATCAATTTGCTGTCCTGTAACACATGTTAGATTTTGTATCAGAACAGAGAAAGGAGGCTTGCACAATTTTGGCTCTAAAAAAGACCTACCCTGCTTTTGCTCTCAAGACAGCACAACACTGACACAATTCCAGGACCTCACTGCTTTTGCTTTGGTCAAGACAGTTACTGTAGCTACTGCTCATTATTTCAAACACATTTGGTTGTAATACCAGAAAACCTTCAAAGCAAAATCCTCTTACTGCCTGCAATGGTATGTAGCTTTTCAAGGACCACTCGGTCCACTACAACATTCCTACTGGGAGACAGCAACTGTTATAAATTTCTGGCAATTAACCTCTCACAATCTTATTTTAGACCAGCAGTGCTTCATTTTTCATATTGAAAACTTGGAGGTCTCTCTGGTTCTTTGCCTTAATTGAAATTGCTTCTGTAGTAAATACACTAAATAATTTCATTTTGTTTTTTCTGTGATGGAAAGACAGTATCTTCCAGAGTGAGCAAGATTAATGTCTTTTGGGTCTGACCAGGCAGTCATAAGGGAAACTATCACACATGAAACAAATACCCTGCTTTGTACACAGATGTTCACTGTTCAATTTATTTCCTCAGGAGCAGCTCCTGTTCAGCCTTCTATTATTGAGTTCAGAGTCAAGTCAGTCATCCTTGCCTGTAAAAATGTTTAAATTTATATTTCCTGTGAGAACTTGCTTCAGAAGATGCACATTTTAAACCATTTTGTGAACGTGAAACTAAGGATCGATGTCTGTGTCTACAGGTTTGAACCTACAGAGCCCTAAGCAGGGCTTTGGGAAACAACAGCACAGGCAAGCAGGATTTAAAAATCTCTAATTTTTTCTATCCACTGAAATTAGTAGCCCCCACACACCTTAAGGGCAGGTATTTCTCAAAGAAATAAGGAATGTGTTGAAGGGGCTTGAATTAATCATTAGTTTGATCACATATTTCATAAGCCAATGTCCTGCATGAAATGTTACTACTTTAAGTTTTGCTGAGAGTGAATCTCAGAAGTTGAGCAGATACTCAGTTCATACAAAACACTGGCTCTTTGTAACAGTGCACATAAGGAATACATTCAGCAGCAAAGCAGAGATACAACTGAGATACCTACTAGACAGACAGGTCAGAGTCAAAGAGATTGCCTTAGGACTGCACAATATCCAGGCATCTCAGTGCTTGATCATTTTATCCTTCCAGCACATTAGGAAACCTTATCTGTGAGCTTCAGCCCCCAAAACAACTGCATCTACGGGGAAGTCTTTGAGTAGAGACACACTCACCATCATGTGTTTGTTTCTTGGCTTGACATCCAGACTTTCCTGGAAGCCTGGTTTAGGTCATAGAAATGAGATTCAAACCAATTTAATTTTCTAGTTAGATTCACACCTTTTGGAGTTCATTGTTAAGCTACAAAACTTCATTAGGAAAATCTTATTTCTTCCATTTATTCCTAAAGTCAGCTGTTATTGATATCTGCTACAAAGCATGATTTACCTTACATGGAAGCGTCAGGAATCAAGTCTGGATTTATTGGGATATTAACAGAAGTGTCTCACTTCTGTGCTGCATTCTGAAAATGCAACATGGATTGTTGCATTTTCATCGGAATACCAAAAAATAAAACGGAAGTTATTTACCTTGGCATCCAGAAAACCTGCAGATGAAAGCAAATCTAATGGTTTTCTTTACATGTTTTACTAGAAGTAAAGGTAGGTAGAGGCAAAAACAATCCATAAGCCTCATCAAACGTGAACATACTGACTTCTACTAACTTCTTAGAAAAACAGCACGTTATAGGGAAAACTAGGCATTCTTTTGGGAACATATTGCTTAAGAGTTCTCTTCAGATCAATTTTCCTTTATTCTGTGGTCTTTCTCCTTGAATCCCCTTACATGAAGTTGCATGAAGACTAATACAATGATGATGAATCCTTATAACTTTTTGTTTATTCTTCACTGGTATTTAAATGAATGTATTGTATCCCATAGAACTTTTGCAAATACTGTGCTATCAGCACACTTTAACAGGTGTGCTGAAATATAAGCATTAGAAAAGACAAAATAAAAACATTTTTTCAAATCTTCTCAGTATGGAAATCTCTCTTTTTAAAAAGAAATACTACATGTAACGTCTTATCTACTAATCATTGTGTTTCTCAGAGTGTCATGCCTAGAGCACTCAGAGCAAGAACTTTTTTTAACAGGCTGACTTCATGCTGAAGGCAAGCTTGGAGGAATTAAGGATGGACTGAAAATGTGAGCAGTGGAATCTCAATTGTATTTAGGAAGTGAACTTGCTGTTCTTGGAGCTTGATGATCTGATCTGTTCACACAGTTCATGCTTTCGTGGTTCAGCCCTCCAGCAGCACAAAAGCCCCCAGTCCCCATGGAAGTTGGTACATTACTGTTCTCTTAGCTGGACTCCTCACAAACTTCTCTGAATGCCTCCAAGACACACAGGCTAATAAGAGAGCAGCGAGGTACACTTGGATGCACTGCAGCTCAAAAGAGAGCAAGTTCAGGACTGCTTGCTGTAAGCTGAGAAAAGGTAACTTCTTAAGGGGAAATGCCATTCTAAGATTTGCTTTCTTCCCTCCCAAGAATATATGCAGGCTTTCACAGCTGCCTCCCCTCTTACTTGCCATTTGTGACTTCATCTTCAGAGGGAAGTTCCTCAAAACAACATAGAATGAAAAATCGAAATTCACACCCAGACCAAGATCTAAGTGGTCTCTAGCACCAAATCTTCAGCTGTTCTCAGCCTATGTGGAATCCCTGAAGCAGAAGACAGAAAACACTGCTAGAGATCAACAGAAACCTTCTCTGGGGAATGCCAGTTCCAGCCCAAGTGCAAGTGTGTGGCACACCTTAGGAAAAGATTCTTCCCAGGAACTGCATGATAAGTTAATGCACTACACATTCAAATCTGCTGCAAAGAGAGCATTCAGATAAGCACCAGCCTCACAAAAATCCAAGGCACAGACTAAGAAAACAGCAGAGCAAGTTTGTTGCTGTAGTTGAGTGTCCACAATTTCTTGTGCTATAGCAATGGCATTAGAGCCAAAAAATGTTCCAACCTGGCAACACTGTGAGATCTCTCGAAGTCAGAATTGGTACCATGGAAACAAGGACCAGTGAAATGTCAAAAAGAACATGTCAGATACACCACCTGGTATTTTGGCTAGTCAGAAAAAAGAAGCAGCAGCTCAGCCATACAATCTCCTTTATAAACATAGGTGTTCAGGTGTACAGTAGAACAGTGAATGCAAAAAAGGAAGTGAATTTTCACCAAAAAAATACCTATCTACATTGATATGTCATGAGGTCCTCAAGCTCCCAGTAAAAATGAAGAGGAGCTGCCTAGCTGAGGATAATGAAAATCTGACACAAGTATGATTATGCTTCCCAGGAGCAGATGCATGAGGAGCAGACCTCTCAGAGGAAGGGAACAGGAACAACCAGAACAAATAAGGCCCAGAGGGGAAAAGCTTCTCATTCTGCAGGCTCTTCTTAACCTCAAGGTGTTTGAGAGCTGACTACTGACATGTCTGCCATATGTCAAGCTGACCTGACAGAGGCTCAAGATAAAGGATATAATTGCCAAATTGTAGGTCTTACAGAGTTTTGTTCTGAGTGAACTCGTGGGTGGGACAAATGGGAGAAGTCCACTGTGCCTTTTCTGCAGCCTTACTGCCAGAGAGAAGAGACATGAATTAATGCTGCTTGCCAGTGAGCAGCACTACTGACTGTTTCCCTTTGGTCAAGGGAAGTTGCCAACTCCATTAAGAGAAACTAATAAAACTAACCTCATAATCTAAATGAATTAAGAATTAATTACTCATTTATTAGTAGTATCCGTACTACAAATCATTAGGAAAGGAAGACTTAGTTGCAGCAAAGGTGTATCCTGCCAATACATGTACCAGAATGGAATTATTGTATCTGTAGGACAACAAAGTGTCCCAGCTGAAACCATGGCTCTGCTGCACTGCACAACTGACAGAGGAAGAGGTAGATTCTGTACTGCATGATACTAAATTTAATGAAATGAAATAAATAAATGTGAGATGGAAGGCATATTATTATTTTTGCTTCAAAAATATAGAACTACAAAACTGAGAGCAAAGCAGACAAGGCACACAGTGAGAATCTATTCTAAGAGCAAAGAAGTGAACTTAGAGATCACCCAAAATGTAGTCAGCCTTCAGCACCAAAAGCTCTTTCAGAAGGTAACAGCTAAAAGAAAATAATACCTTTATTTTAATGAGGATTGTCAAGTGGATGGTTTTAGGACACCAACTCTAATTACCAATGGTTTAGATATCTGCATGGAAACGTAGTAGAAATTTAGGATGACACAGACAAAAGGTTCTTAACCAGCTTCCAGCTACATCAAGAACAACATTACACAATTTCATACACCGAATTTTATCTTTAAAAAGGCTCTTTCACTTTTCCATTTTCCTTTACTCTGCTCCATCCCTCTCCGCTATCATCCCAGCTGAAAATATTTTTAAATGCAACTTCCCTAATAATTCTGAATCCCCCACTTATTTCAGTGTTTTATTCAACTTACAGCAATATGTTTTTGTGTCAATACTGTACTGTAGTGTCCTAGCTCTTCTTGTTCTGAGTTGTTCATCTGTTACTACTGACATAAATTTCATTACTCTGCTCAGCTTTCATTTCACAAACAACCCAAGCTTCTACTCTGCTCTCATAAAGCTGCTTACTTATTCTTATCAGCCACTTTCCTAAGTGCAGATACAGCATTTGTATTTCTTCTCCAGTCACATAAGACCCTTTTGACTTGACTTGCTGGAAATCTTTGGTGTGGGGCATGAGACTGAAAATTTATATGTTGTTTCTTTCCAAACACAGGCCTGTCAATCATTTGGTCCCTTCAAGTTGGAGGGATGCCATCAGCTTTGGCTGGAGTAATTTCTATTCTATACTTGTAATCCTTTTAGCCACCTCGCTTTGCCTTGTCTCCACAGCTAATGTGAGCATTATTACTGGAAACTTAGTAAAAGTGTTAATCTAGCCCTATGGTCCCCCATAATCTAGAGGTTATCCTTACTTTCTACCTTTTTACTCATTCACATTGTGGCATCGTTTCTTCTCTCCTTTTATATAATTTCTGGAAGTTTGATTTGATAACACATCAAAATACTCTTTATCCAATCTCTACTATTGCTTTGAAAATGTATCCTGATCAGGACATACCTTAGGTCTCAGTATTTCGTTCAGTAATGGTTTAACACCTCCATTTGCCAGCACTGCCACTGCAAATACCTTTGTTAACCCAGGGGCCAATTTATTTACAGCTCTGGCATCCTACTAACAAGAACAGCCCTGTGATATAATTATCACAGTTTGAGTACAATGACGGAAGCTAAAGAAATAAAAAAACCCCATAATATACAGTCCTCAAAATCTATGAAGTTTTAGTCCATACTTCATACAAAATCAAGGTTATTAAGTAGTACTGCTCTTGAAAAGTAAAATCAGAAGCACATCAAGCACAGCCCAAGGGACTGAAAGCAAAGTGATATCCAAAAAGGGTTGCCATTTCTGTATCAAACAGCCAACACTTGGCTGCTGGTCCAAGCTATCACAGCATTTGTTTGCTGTAGCTGCTCAGTGACTGCTAAAGTACCTTTTCTGCACAGTTCTGCCCTCAGGCTTCTTCCTTCCTCTCTCTCTTTACAGAGATACTGCACACTGTCCTTTTCTGACAAAGCCCTCTGTATGATCTCATCCTGTCGTCCCCTTGTCTGGCCTCAGCTTGGCCTCCTGACAAAAGCAAAAGTAGCAAAGTAGCTACAAAGAGCAATGAAGTTCAGTAGCTCGATAAAGTATCTTTTAAAAAAAACAGTATTTCAGAACAGAAAATTGTTCTCTCTCTTTCTCTTCCCCCATCCCCCTTTTTTTTTAATAAACAGTTGAATTGGTGAACTCTACTTTATTTGAAAAGTTAAAATAAAGCTACCAAATGACTTAAAATCTTCTACAGGAAGGATAAAAGCATCAGATATGCTCAGAAAAAGTCCAAGCAAACACTATTCAGAGAGAAGGGCTTCAGGTTTAAGGAAGAAAAGCCAGACTGCATAAACACCTATGCACTCACATACTAAGAACAACTCAGGTTTCTGCAGTCTGGAAGCAAATGAGCAGGCAGCCAACCTGCTGGGCCATTCCCTATAGGTGTCACAACAAGGCAAAGGAATTTGCAGTGGAAGGTCTGGGGAGCAGCTGTCACCAAAAGAGACACATATATTTTTAAAGGCTTTGTCATTTGTCTTCAGGGTGGGAAATGCTGTGTTTGACCTCCTGCTGAGGCAGCTGCCCTGTTGCAGCAGCATGGGCTGGAAGAATAAAAGGCAGCAGCTATTATTTCAGGTACAAACATCAGAAAGCAGAGACAAAAGGCACAGTCATTAAATCATCATTTCTATTTAAGAACAAACATGGCAACTTATTAATACTTTCCATGCTGCATGAACCTCCCCCTTAGGCATTCTTCAAAACAATTTGTATTAGCTAATTGCTAACTATCTCAATGACCAAGTAAAACAACACCAAGAAAGCACATCAAACACTGTCTCGGCGACACCAAACAATCCTGGATGGGAGAAGCCAAGGCACCGACAGCTCTTGGTCTGGTGCCCGGCTGAGGCTGTGCCACCTGAAAAGCTGCCCTGCCCAGCTGCAGCCCCCTGTCCCTCCCTGCTTCCCCCAGGTTTGCCGGGGCTCTCATCTGCCATCTGCACCTCCTTTCCAGCTTAGCAGGGAGCCACCACCACAGCAGCTCAAACCAGCTGGGATGAAACATCGTGGGGCCATTTCCAAGAACCAAGGGAGGGTTTTCCCATAGAGTTGAGCCAATTTGGCAGCCGGCTGCTCTGCCCTCCAGCCTCAGGCTCCAGCTCACTTCCATCAGGGGTAAGCGAGATCTCCTGGGGCCCCCAGAGACACAGCTCAGGGAGCAGCCAAACACAAAAGAAACCACACCAGCAAAAGCTCTTCGGCCAGCAAGGTCCCTGAACCAGCCTAGGGTGGGGACTGCTGGAGACCAAGAGCAGGACTAATGATTGCACTGGCTCAGCCATCTCTGCAAACCAGCAGACAGAGGGATGCTGGGCTGGAGGGGCCCCCTGCCCCACACAGCAGAGCTGCAAAGCCACCACTGCCAGGCCACTCCAGGCTCCCAGCCTGCAGGACATCAGCCAACAAGCCTTGTCCCAGGCTGTGAGGAGGTACTGACAGTGGATGGCCCTTGAAAAGATTTGGGGCAATTATTTTCCCCAATGTTCACCTACACAAATATGTTTTAATTAGAAAGTCTTTTTTTTCTCCTAGCATTTAAGAATGTCAGACACTAAACAACATGGATTAAAAATGTTTCCAGAGCGATCCCATTGGCAGCATTAAATTCATACTTGGAGGATTGAATGCAAACCATTGTAAATTCCCCTTAAGCCTGGAGGAAGGGAAAAACAAATTCTTATTCATTAAAATTAATGCCATTTGATATCTACATCAGGGGATTTCTGCAGGAATGTGACTGGAAGAAGTGTTGAAGGTGTCTTTCATTAGATGCAAAAGAAAATAGGAGTTTCTCAAAACAACCTGCAAGCATCCCTGACAACAACTTAAGCAAATAACAAAAGGCAGCTTTCAATGATGGACACTTTCTACAAGAAAAGCAAAGGACAATCTCAACATTTTTACAAAAACTGAATGAAGGAGCAGAGCCACTGCTGTATTAGACACCAGCAAATGTTAATGCACTCTGATGTGGAAAATAACCCTTTAAAAGAAGTTTGTATGCTCTGAAATGACCTCACATTTGCAATCCCAGTCTGTAAATCTTTCAAGCTGCCTATTCAATGATGTAGCTCTCAAAGCTCATATGTGAATGTGACATCCTTAGAGTAGGGGCTATATATGACATTTTTTCACAAAATATGTTATGGTATCCCTCAAAATATGATTATTTAACACAGATAGTAAAAGTGCAAAAAGCACATTGTAGATGGGCATGGTGAAACCCCAGGAAGACCTGGTGGAAAACTGTATATAACATAGTAAAACTAAAGTAGGTGTGAAACCAAGTATTTAAGATCATTGAAAAAAAAATACTTGTATATAAAACTGGGAAATAGGAACCAAAGCAAAAGACTGAGAAGGGTTTTAGAATATACTGAGAGAAGAGCATGTGATTTACCAGCTTTCCCAGTATTCTATCAATTAAAAAGGCAAAGACTGAACTCTGTACAGAGTGCTAAGATAAAAAAACCCAAAACCTCATGCATATTCCTCAAAAAAGTAATTACTGGCAGAAATCAAACAATGACATTGGGCTTTTCTAGACCATGATGAGTGACCATCAGTTTTCAAGACTGCTCCCTCAATGAGCCCTAAAGGAAAAAGACTGTAACATCTAAGTCTCAGCCTCACCTCCAGTAACACACTGATAGAGAGACATGTCAGGAAAAATTAGTAAGAGAGGGGCAACAGCTATATTTTTAAAGAAAACAAAATGCTGTCATAGCTGGAAAGCCTCCTTTGATAAGCTTTTTTTTTAAAAAAAACCCAATCAAACAACTATGAAGAGATATGATAGCTAACTAATGGATTAACTTAATAGGGAGTCAGAAAAAAGAGACATTGTGCTTGGTCAACGGAACGTTTTATCCTCCACACAGTTTTCCTGGATGAAAATGAGACAGTTCATTCAACATTTAGTAAGATTAATGGTCCCTTCTCATACAAAAAAACAAACAGTAAGTCCAGTGAATATGCTTTGATGTGAAAACCACTTTTGCATGAGGAACTGCTTAGAACACTTAGGACAAAAGGTAGCCATGAGTAAAGAAGTTTGGGGCTGATAAAAACTGAAAAGGAACATGAAAGAAATATTAACACCTAATCAGTTGGCTAAAAGTCACTGTTTGGGAAGAAAGTAACCTTTCCTGATGCTCCAAAATGGGGACTGCACACCAGTTTAGTACTAAGCAGAAAAGTTATCCACGCTCAGTCTGGAATGGAACAATTATCTTTCTGTTTTCCAAGCCAGTGCACATTATGTTGACATTCATCAGCTAAGAAAAGGAGAACCAGAATTAAATGCTCCAGTTAAATCGAACATGTGAGAAGCAGTAAGACCCCTAAGTGCATTTTCTACATCTCTAAAAGGAGCAATGGCAATACATCATGATCAAATATTGCTACTTGGTCAAAGATCTGTAACAGATTATTGCTGTAAAATACTGTAAAAATGGCTACTTCATACTGCAGCAATAGAATTACTTCCTGCTCTTGGCTCAAAATTCTAATGCTAAGGCCTGTATGTACCAGAAACCATGGTACTTATTTGCACAGGCATATGAAGTCAAGGAGTACAAGTTTTGCAATAGATACACCAGGGAGTGAAGAATGGATGTGAAAGATTTAGAGGTTGACACATGACAGGAAATCAATGGTTTACCAAGACAGAGGGGTCTGAGTATGTTCATTCCCACCATGAAATTACTAAACATCTGTGCTTCTGGAAGCAGCATTTCAACGATGAGATCAAATAGGGCAACAAACAGCACTAGCTAGGGAAAATATAAATTTCCAAAGTCATGTATCCTCAAAAGAGCATGCCATTGAAATGCTAAAAGCAACAGAACTATAACCACCAAATACTTGTTTGCTTTTGGCTTTGTTTTTTTACCGAATGCAAGACAGTCACAGGTAGCATTTTTTACAGAATATGATCATCTGAGAATCAACATCAAAAAAAGGCTTTTCCTACCAGCTGATTTTGGAGTGAATTTGTCCCTGTTGGCTGCACATACTGCCAGTAGCCTGTATCCAAGATCCAAGTCAAATCCTTGCTGAGCTGCCACTCGACTAACCACCTGCAGAGGGAAAGAGAGAAAGCTTCGTTAGGGGTTCCTTGAGCTCTTTGCAAAGTGACATTAACCTGCTTATCAGCACTAATGTTAGACACCTGCATTTGCTGCAAGAGCACACTACAAACAGGGCATGAGGCAGTGCCCCCCAGTAATTTCCAGCACAAGCACAGCAAAGTGAACACTGGAGTATTCTGGTGATCCAATTATTTGACCACCTGTCAGAAGAAAGGCCTGGTAGTTCCATGAAAACTGGAGAGACAAAAGCCAGAAGAAACAATGGAAGAGCAATGTATGCAAAGATTGTACAGAACACACCTTCCTGTATTTGAGATGTGAGGATGAGAAATCCTCAGTGTCTCTCTCTCTGCTGTCCAGCTCCTGGCCTGTTCCCAAGGGCAGTGCCCAGCTCCTTTGGGTTAAAATGCCCGCTCCACACTGCTGGGCAGGGTTGTCCTACGCTGTGCTCAGTGTCACAGTTGCTGCATTTCAACAATGCTGTATTGGGAAGCACATTCACTGCAGTTTTAGAATAAATAGGCCTGTGCAAGAAGCATTTGCCAACCATTAAATTAGGGAAATACTGTTGTTGTTGTTGTTGCCTGATCTAGAAGAACTAACAAAACCAGGCGAATTGAAGACTGTAGTTAAGGACGAAAAGCCGTGAACTGTTTCTCCAAGCCAGCAACTCAGCTATCAGCCAAGAACGTATCCTCTTTAAAATCTGCATAGTACAAACACAATACCACAGTCATTCTGCCAAACGGTGCTAAAGTTGTACACAGCACAGCTTTTCTATTGCCTTCCAGTGGCACATGATGACTTCAGACTCAGAGGCACAGATAAAACAGATTATTCTTAACAGTGCCATTACTTCTTTGCATTAAAACAATGGTGAAGGAACTGCACAAGAAACAGAACATCATTTCCTGGGGCAAAAGAAAGTCCCTATCTTTAACAGCTTACAGAACAAGAAAATATCCTCTCCCCACCCTTTCTTCATCTGAAAGCTTCTTTCTTAATGAATGACACTGCAATTATCTGTGTCCAGGACTACAATAAGCAACAGTACAGAACAGTGTGAAGAACCAACATATGTTAAAACTTAGAAACATTAAGTTTAACGTTAACTATACTTTTTGCAATATATCCACTTTTCCTAATTAATAATTAAGAATCAGATTTATTTCTTAAAAAAGAATTATCATGAATGAAGTTCCCAGGTAGATTTTTTGTTCTGTTGCTCCTATTAATTTAAAAATTAGACATTCATAAGACTTAATCAGTGGGAGTGTTCCCTCCCTAAATTTAACCCTTCCAACCTCAAAACTGAGATGAGAGCTTCAGGGAAAAGAAATTAAAATTGAGGATAATCAGTACAGTAATACACACCTTCTGTTTTATCACATTTCTTCACAATTACAACTTTTGGATAGAAAAGTAAAAAGGAATAAAGTAAAAGAAAGAATGCAATTATTTTTCATAAACAAAAGACCATTTCCAATTTGGTAGATCAGCCTTTAATCCTTTACACTTAGAAGTCTAGTTGTTATCATCCTGGCTAAGATTCTGGGTCCAAACTTGCAAAAATATGAAAAAAATAAAACTAATAATAATAATAAAAGCCACCCATAAACCATTCAAAACCAGAAAAACGAGCAGATTATGATATGTTTCATGCTAAATTAGCAATAGGAGTGCAGACTGGTGGGCTGCCATGAGGTCTGGGAAACACTTACATGTTTGGAAATCTGTTTCCATTTTCTACTTCCAGTATCACTGTACTTCAGCCACATAAAAGTAGATATTGGGGGGGGGATGCGAAGAAAATAGACAAAGTTCTTCTAAGAAACCCAAAACAACACCTTGCAAAATTTAGAACAATGTCCCATTAATGTACAAGCATTATTTAAACTCCTTTAGCTGTCATCCACCATCACAGAGAAACACATTTCAGAGTGCCAATAAGGTCTGTAAAACAATGGAGAAAGGGGCCTCCCATTTTATGCTTTGAAAAAGCATATAATCATTAAAGCATTTATTTTGAAACAGGACAGGAACGAAGGCAGATACAGCTGCTCATCAGAGAGCACACGGTAACCCAGGAAGTGCACTGGCTGCTTAGATGCTTGCTTTGTTTTAAAACATGAAGCTACAAATCCTGAGACTCTCCTAGCAAGAGGTCAAATCACTAATCTCAACTGACATCTTGCTAATTATGGAAAAAAATTCTACAAAGTAACTCAGGAAACAGAGAGAACTGTAAACCCCACAAAAGCCAAGTTCTGCTTGCACTGTCTTCACTGAATACACTGCAAAGCCTTGGTCAGCGCAGCCCTAACCACAGGCTGAACTTCAACTTTCTACACTCCCACATAATTTCCTTTTCCTAATTTCCCCTGCCAGAGGAGCAGTGCCACGAATCTCAGAGGGGTAGAAAGCAGAGCTTTGCAGGTGCCAGAGTTGTGCCCAAGGCTGGCCACACCCTGGTGGGCACAGCATGGCCCGGGAGCTCCCACCTCGCAGCGGCTGGGGCAGTGCCCCAGCAAACACCACGTGAGCACTGAGCAGGAGAAGGCACAACCTGACCTCGACAGAGTGCAGAAGTCAGCCAGTCAAACTACGACTTCTTCATGCAAAGTGTGAAGGAAAACAAATTGGAAATTAAAAACTAATAATCTAACTTTGAAAGAAAGTTCTCCCACTGACAAACCGCACAAAAAGTCTCTTCTTTCCCTCAAAAGAACAACAAAAAACATAGAAACTTAACAGAAAGCAGATATTTCTAATAAAATTCCTGTTTTCCCAAGAGTCATTTTCCACCTGCAGTTTTCTTGTATGCCCTCCATTAAATGCAGAAAGAGGGTCTATTAAACAAATGGATGGCCTTGTGCTCAAGAGGGCTTTCTCTGGTCCCTTCTGCCTCAGCTTGGTCAACACGAATAGGGCAGAACACATTTATTTCCTTTACAAGGAATGGTTAGGTCAACTAAGTGCTTACAGCATTGCAGAATGAGCCCATGGTTGAACACATGGTGCCAACTGCATGTTGTCTGAATTTTTCAACAAGACTTACAAGTATTTGCATTGTCTGTATTTCAAGTTTTTCTTTCAACTGTGACAGGTTAAAGACTTACTTTAATTTCAAAACTAAGGTCAATAGAACAGATCACACATCCCTCTCCCAAGACCCTGTTTCAGGCTGTCTACAATTCAAGTCAGACATGGCTCACTTGGCACTAGTGAAACTTGCTTCTGTATGCAAGGGACCCCCAGGCTTTTTAAATAGACACTGAGAATTCTCAGAAACAAGATGACAAATGCGTCATAGGAGCATGATCCACAGACCACAGAGAAATAGCTACAAGACATTTGGTAAGTTTAATATATTCAGGTCAGCAGACCCTGATGAAATTTACCTTTGAGTGCCTCAAAGGAACTTGCCTGGACAAACAGTGTAACTGCTAATTATTATCTTCAGAAATTCATTCAAGATAGGGAGCTTGGAGATACACCAAATCTGGTTTTAAGAATGTAAAAGGTGACTCTAAGAAAGTACAGATATCCAGACAGACAACAAAACAAAGTATTAAAGAAATATCAGGTGAGCAATACAGAACATCATCATGAATCCATCAGCACTGTGCAATTTCCTTCTTTGACAAGTTACCATATCCTAACTCTAATATGACTTTTGACGCCTCATGTAACACTATGGAAACAAAGGAATACAGCCCAGATGATAGAAGTATAAATTTTACTCAGATAATTAATTACTAGTCCTTTGTCAAATCAGAACTTGTGCTTGTTACAGGTAATTTCTATGTATTTAGTCCCGACTTGGACAATGACAGAGTAAACTGCAAAACCTCTAGGCGGTTTTGCAGGCAAAAGAGTCTGCAAACACTTAACAGGCCAGGGTGAGAGCTTAAAATTAACATTAGAACCTGGAAAATGTTGTAAAAATGAGACCAAAGACACATATTAAATACTACAGATCAGATAGAAAAATTAAATTCCTAAATAGAAAATTGGGAACAGACATTCATCTTCTCAGTGTATATGTAACTCACTGGGAAAATGTTTGAGGTATTAAAAATCATCAAGCACTGGAAAGACCTACCTCTCATTCTCTGGATTTTGGAGGGTAAGGGGATTTATAGTAGACCAGACTGTATCTGTATCACATCCTGGCTTGGAGAAAAAGAGTAGCTAGCACAGTCCCTTAGGTCTGTCCCAAGCCAAACCTGAGTGATTCCAGACACCTGCTGCCAACTGGAGCCATCCAGCTCAGTCTGAACCCTGTCCCAGGAATTCTAGCACATTTGAAACCTCCTGTGATTTCAGTCTTATTCAAGCACCAGTGTGGATCAGATGGGATCAAGGCAATAATTTCAATAATCCATTAAATGTTATGGCTAGGTGATTATGATACCTTTTGCAAACACACTCTAACTACAAATTCAAATCCAGCACATCAGCAGAAATTCAGACAACATGTAGCTGGCATCATGTGTTCAACCATGACTTCATTCTGCTGTAAGAACCGATCTTACTTGACCCAACATTCCATTGAAAAGCACTGCATTAAAAAAAACCCAACAAACAGCCATAGTTGCCAGCACCACAATCATAAATTGGTATCACCATCCTTTATCATGGGTGAGAGAGGGGCTTGGGCAGCTCAAGGTTCAACATCTAATATTTCTCTATGTTATTTTACAATAACATTCCAGACAGCTAGACTTTATAAAAGCTAGCCTATTTCTACACACACTTGCAACACCTAGATTTTTTTTAAATTGTGATATGGCACTAACAGCTATTTTAAGCTGTCTTTAAAGGAACATATACCTTATCAGCAAAAAACCCATTATTAAAACATCAACTGCCAGGAAGAAAATCTAATCACTCCAAACCTCTGAAATCTTTAATCTGAATAATTCAGATAAACAGCATTCAAAAAGGAGACATTGCATTCACTGTCTGTGACTCAGCTCTGCAGAGCTCCAGATGTCTGAACTCTCAGGGTCATTGACAGTGAGGAGAAAATGATGAGAGTGAGGTTTTAATTACATGAAAAGCAGACAAATATGGCTACCAGCATCTTTTCTTTGCTGAATTTACCTGCAATACTTCTGCCCCCACTCCCGCCTCTTTCTGCTTTTGCAAGGCTAAGGAGCTTCACCACGGAGCCTCCCTCCCTGCCCTGCTTGTCATCACCCCTCCAAGTACTGGAACAATGTAGCTCTCAGCCTAACAGCCCTGTTAATCAAGAGAGCTACATGACTGCTTATTTCTAAACTCCCTTCCCATTATGTTGCACTTTCAATGAAACTCTTAACTAGCAGCAGTCAAGAGCGCTCCCCCCTGCTGGCATCAGAATGAATTTTACCAATTCAATTTGCTGGTTGCTCAAAACTAAAAATGCCAGCTGATTGCTAGTTCAGACGGCTCCGTGTTCAGCCACTTGTGCATACTTGAAATTATCTGAATGCAGTTTGAAG
This sequence comes from Polioptila caerulea, assembly GCA_013397295.1. Lineage (NCBI taxonomy): Eukaryota > Metazoa > Chordata > Aves > Passeriformes > Certhiidae > Polioptila > Polioptila caerulea. Next base: position 919,922 of record VYXF01008037.1, read on the forward strand.
ACTACAGCAGAAATTTTGTAATTAGAATTCTGCAATGTAGATGGTAATTTTTCCCCCTCAGTAACACACAAAGATCAGATAAACAGGAAGCAAATTGAGGAATTTTGCAACATGAATAGTGATCTGCCTCAAACAGAAAAAAAAAAAAAAAAAAAAAAGGGGAGGGAAAGGGGGAAAAANNNCAAAAAAAATGAATCCGCCACAAAAAGAAAAAAAAAAAAAAAAAAAAAGGGTAGGGAAAGGAGGAAGAAATCTGTGATCTGAAGTCCTGATCTGATGAGACTCTTACACTCCAGTTGCAGAAGGGCTGCCTCAACAATAGGGACAATCAAAGCAAGTCAGGGAAGTTATATATATCGTTAAGTAGTTTCTTGCCGGTGATGCTTGAAAACAGACATTAAGTAGGTTCTGCAAGTGTAAGAGACTTTACAGAATCCTTGTATTCAAATTACCGTTTTCTTAAAAATTATTTCCCACTCTATAAGGTGGATAAGGGCCATATTTTCAAAGTAAAACAAGCCAGTGTGCCTGCCACATACTTCTTGACGCTTCCTGCAACAGTGATGTAAATTATGCAGAATAAGGGTATCCCCTCCTTTACTTCCTCCTCCTCTCAGCATGTCTCTAACCACAAATGTCGAAGAGAAAGTCACTATACTCAACCCTCTCCACCGAAAAGTGTCCCAGAGGAAAAGAGGCAGCGACTGTGCTGTAATTAAAGCAGCTGAGCACTGGGTCACTGCAATGCTGTTGCCACCTGAGTCCCGGCACACTTGGAACAGCGATTTGCGTGCAACATGCACCGGCCATGGGAAGAAAGCGACAAGGGAATTCCAAAAACACTTCCCTTTGCAGAGCAGCAGATCTCGGAGAGTTTTAAACAACCCCTGGCAAGACTACCAAAGTTTGGGCGAAAAGGGCTTTAGGAGAGCAGGCAGGGAAAGGAGCAGCAGTAACCCCGAGTTACTCGTGGCGCTCCGAGCTGCTGGAAGCGGAGCGTTCTCAGCACGGACACAGCCCCGCAGCGCCGGGCTGCTCCCAAAACACAGAGCCAGCCCTCTAACACAGGCGTGGACAGCACGATGGGAGTAGAACTTCTTCCACGGGAACTTGCTGCTCTGGGAGTCTTGGCTACAAAGAGTACATGTTACATTTCTGGGGCTCTCACGGGCAGCTGCAACCTCCCATTTTCTGGGTAAAGATATGCTGAACCAACTCCTCCATCTAACTAATCACATTCAAATCCTAATCTGATTAGAAGTCTGATTTTTGGAATGTCACAGGTTGATTTTTGATTATGTACTTTTCTGCAATAAACAGTATGAATCCAGGCAAGCATGAAGTCAATGCTGCAGCAGCTGCATTTGCAGTCTGAGCCATCCTGTTATGGAAACCTCACAGGATTCAGATACGTCATTCTTGTATTTTTTCTTTTTTAACATGTATGTCCTTTTTTTTAACCAATTATGCTCTTCATACATACCAGACAAGCTAAAATAGATTCCTGTATTATGAAGCTGAGAGCAGTTAGGGTTTTTTTCTCCTTAAAATGATCTAAAATCATCTCAACAGTCTCAATTCCAGGATTTGCTGAAGAGGAATGCAATTCAAAAGTTTACTGTACTACTGTATCAGTATTATTAAAACATGAACTTTTAGCAGATACCTCCATCAGTTTATCATTGATGCTTGTTATTTCAGCAACTCTCATCAGCAGCACAGAGATGTAGTAAGAACTACGAGCAGAACAAAAAATATAAATGAAATCCATAACCTTTAGATGAAGTACAGCTAGGACTACAGGCTTTGTGTTTTGTTTGTTTGCTTGTTTTAATTTAAAGAGAAATATTTCCTTCACAAACACAGGAAGTTTCCCACATCTGATGACTGAGGTGGACCCAGTACTTGGAGAGGAAAATCAAGAACATTAAGATTTGGGGGGAAGGCATTTTTATCTACTATTTCAATGACTATTTCAGCATGGTTTTTTTGTGGATGATCTGGGGTAGGAATTTGCATCTTTTGGTTGCAAAGAGAGACTCAGATCCCAACCACAGTGGTCAGAGACAACAGCTTTCACTACAGAAGCTCTCTTACATTCAGTGATTTCACCAGGAGTCAGCTCAGGTAAGCACACCCCACCTACCTAAATTTCTCCTACTGTCCAAAACCATTGCACTGATGGATTTTAATTTCTTAAATGAAGCCTCTAGGTACAACTACAGATGAACTGCACACAGCTTTGATTATCAAAACCAGTAATTCCATAAATGAAGCTAGAAGCTCTTCTGCTTTTGCAGAATATTTTTAAGATCATTGTTCTGCATCTATTCTAAGACAGGCAGCAAGAATAAAAACATTCAGTTATAAAGTTACCAGGCATTACTGACAATCCCAACACAAAGATGTTGTGTCAGGTAAACAAAACTACTTCTAAGAACCACTTCTTAAAATGAAGCCTTATTTCAAGACTGTGTGCATACTTGTCCTTTATTAATAGGATTAAATCTAATTGGTTAATTTTTGCAAAAGACTATGTATAAGATGTAAATGATGCAAAGAATCTGTTATACCTATTATACCTATGCCTATCTGTGATAATCTATTAAGCTGGCTATTCATACCACAACAGATCTGTTGTGATGCTCTGTCATTACACTTTCATTCTTTCAAATGTGCAGTGTGTCAGTGAAGGGTTTGCACATTCCTGAGAGAGCCTATCCTTCTGCATTCATGACATCCTAACAAGTTTCAATTTGGATTAGTATATATCGTGTTCCCTCTCATAGGATAAGATCATTTCAGATCCCTTGATGCTTCCAGAACAGTTTAACACAGCACTTTTTCCCTGGTCAGAGAGTTAACAGAACAGAATGTCACAAAAATAAAAAAAAATAATTCTCAATACTACACAGGGGAAGCTTTATGAGCAAGCAAGCATTTTTAGTATTTGTAGAATTTCAGAATTAAATGCCTTGAAGAACCACACAGCTCAAATGTTGTAATGATGGTAGAGATTACTTGCTTTAAAAAGTATATCCAAAAATATAGACATTTCAATGGAATTTGATTTGAAGGTCATTTTAAAGGCTGGCAAAATAAAACAATAATCCTGTTTCAGTGGTTGAAGAGACTTTCATACTGATTTTTCATTTTTCTTTTAGTGTAATCCTCATAAAGAAGGACACTGGTAAACCTTGTCAGCATTAAGAAAAACAGGCTCCTGATAGTACAGTACATGCAGCTATGCAAACTGATGATAAATTTACTCATGATATTACAGTATTTCAGCTACCTTTCACTTATTTGCAACTTTCTGGATAATTTCTCTGAAAACAGACTGAAGCCCCATCACGTTTGTTAAATAAAAGTAGATAAACCCCTTTTCCTGTAAGGAAATGACAAGCCTCAAAATTCATGTTTGCTAAATTATGAATCAGAACACATTAATTAGAAAGAAATTATGTATAAGCTCAATTAGAAAAAAATATATATAAGGAGAAAAGATTTTAATTTTTTTTTTAAGATGAGACCTTGCCCACTGTACTGCTGATGTATTAAGAAGGTACAGGAAGTACAAACCTCTTGGGATACATCCATGCTGTTAAGTCTGTTTAATTGGAAGCAGGAAGGGGAAGAGGGATGTACACAATGAGAAATTAGAGAATATCTTTCTTGGAGGGATTTTAAAATTAAGAACAAGAAACACATTCATTGCAGTTTATAGGCATTCTGCAAATCCTGTGTTATTTATCAAACACAGAACAAGCCACCTGGTTAAGTTCCTGTGTTATTTCCTTGTCAGGAATATAATGAGATTACAACATGTGATAAAGATGCTGCTGCCAGTCAGTCTACACTGCAGATAGTTCTCTCCCACAAGCAGCTTGGGAAAGGGGGACACGACACTCTGCTCAGATTTCAGAGAGAAGTATGAGGCAAAGTAATACATGTGGCTCAAATATTAACAGCACTTAGATAGTAAGACTGGATTTTTTCTTTCATTCTTGTCAGAAGAAAAACAGTATTTTCATTTCCACACACTGAAAACCATGTATTGTGTTCTACCTCACCAGTTTTCATGGAACATTTCCTGCTCACTTTCTGTACACTCTGTGAGGAGGATGAATCACGGGCAGTCAGACCTTATTTTGACCCTCCACTTGGGCAGGGCTGAAGATCTGCTCATGTGGAAAGAAAAGACTTCCACAGCAAGAAAGTTGCAGGTCAGACTCACAATGTTCTAGCAGGGGCTGCAGAGAAATACTGAGCACAGACTGCCCAATTATACCTGAGGTGAATGTCTCCTTTCCCAAAAGCTACCCTGAAAAATGCTAGCAAAGTTTTAAAAAAGTAGAAATAAAATATAGTTATGGTCACATTGGACATTATGTGCATTTTCTCACAATTGATGCTGCCGGTAACTTTTACTTCAAACAGAATTGTTAAATATTCTGCCTTTGGACTTCACCATTTTTCACTTCCTTTATTTTTTTTTCTCTGACTGGAAGAATATATCCTATTATAATTGGATTTATTCTAACTTTTTGAAACACAAATCTGAGGGATGCTATACACTGCAGCACACTAAGATGGAGCCATTCCTTAACATTTGGATTTCTGGCAACTACATCTCAGTCTTAATGTCTGTTTTATATACGCCAGCTACACAGGGCATGAAAACAATCCATGCACTTCTGCCCCACAACAAATAAAATGACAGTGTCTTCATGAATAATTTCAGAATTTCTATTTCTTTTGTGATTATTTATTTAGATCAACTTGCTTGGCAAATTCCAGTGAGGCTTTTAACCCTCCTGCTTAGTCAGAATTTAATTCATCTAAAGTCTTCACTCCACATAACAATTCTGGACTGCTGTTGCTGGAAAATAAAATTTTCAAAACAAAAAATGCACAAACAAATATGTATTTTAATGCAGTATAATGAAGTTGCTTTAGGAACTACAGTGGTCTTAATGAAAAGTGAATGGAAAGAAACGCACTGAAATCAATGGAACTGTTGGAATTAGTATGTCAGGACTAGACCTACAGTCAATACATGTAACAGAGTCAGCTGAACAGGCATGTCAGAAACACTGTTTGGCAAGAAGCACAGCACAGTTAGAATAAAAGGCAAGCAGTCCTCCAGCCCTAGCAAAAATGCCAAAGGAGAACAAATACCTGGGAAGTTCATTACTCTGTAAGAACACGGCTCACTTAGCGATTTCAAACCATGAAATAACACTGTATGTGTATAGCAAATAACCTAGCCTGTGCATTTGTAAGTGATCTAACTAAAAATGTTTAGCCCTCTTATGCTCTAACTTCTTGTTATTGCATTTTGCTTCCTGTTAAGCAATGGAGACAAATAAACAGGTCTTAGGATTTAGCTTTATGTATTTAAGGTAAAATGCCAAAAAAATCCCTTAAAATGCAGATTCTGAAAATCAGGTTCCCTTGGCTACAAGAGACAGAGCACAGTATAAAACAGAACTGGAGCCACTGTCCCAGTAGGATGGACATACCGTCAAACAACCCATCAGGCTCTGCTCAAATGGTCTCTGGAAGGCTCTGGGGTCTCCACACCAGTCCAGGAGCTCTGTTGCTGCATTGTGGAAGTTTGCTGGGTTCTGTAAGTGCTGGAAAGGGAAGGCAAAGCAACATGGTAAATAACATACACAAGGGCTGACATATTCCTTTCTACATCACATTATTGCAAAGTCTGGCAACTAGGAACAGCATGTAATGCAAAAGCAGGACTTTAAATAGCATAGTGAATGCAGAAAATCCTACTTCATTCTTATCAATACTTACACCGTTTTCTGACATGACTTCATTAATTAGAGACAAGCTGTAGCTGAAATACCAGAGCTCCCCAAACTCTTTCCTCCACAGCACCACCTCTCCCACCCACAAATCATAATGGATTCCACTTGGAAATCAAAATTGTCTGAGCCCAAATTAAGGGAAATTTTAGTCTCAGGTTCAATGTCTTTGAAGTGTGCTTGTGCCCCACTATTGAGATATGCTGGCACAGCACCTTCCAATAACCAAGATTTCAATCTTTGCTGCTGGCCAATGAGACAATGACAGACTCAGAAAATGCCAGTGACAGGGAGAAGCACACTCACTCTACTGATCTAGGAGTTCCTGTTGTTTGTGACATGATCAGGAGCAATTAGGGTGATCAGCTTCAGGATCATGAAAAATGGAGGGTTATTTCTTAACTGAAAATGCTTTCACATGCACAGAAGCCATGCACACATTTCAGAGTGGAACCCTACCTCTCCTGAAGAGGGTGGCAGGATTTTAAGAGGGAAAGAAAAATCTGGTTTTATTTTGAAATCTAACTAAATGGATTGGACAATGGATTTTTTTTTTTTGACTATCACAATAATTTTTATCCTTTACCGAACAACTGGAAGTCCTGATTTTAGAGGCAGTTTGTAAACTTACCTAATGCTCACATGGTCATCCCTCACTGTCTACACTGCCAAAGTATTCCAACATTTTAGCCAGAGCAGAGGGATGGCACAGGAAAGAAGGAATTCAATTTACCTCAGTTATATTGCTACTAAATTCTCCAGTTCTGGTGATGGTAGATGTTTCAGTGAAAACTCCAGAAACAACAAGAAAAGAGAGTATTTAGGAATTGTTGGGGTTTTTTAAGTAGCAGTTTTATAATTCTTGAAATTGCTGAGAAAAATATGAAAATTGTATGAATGTTTTATCCGGAGGCACAAATCTCAGGGGTGTAATTTTAAAAATATATCATTACTTTTAAATCAGTTGCATAATTTGGGAAAACGTGACTGCTCATTTCTAAGCATCTGGATGAACTATAATGTTCACAACCTATTTTTTCTCCCTTCATCACCTCATGCCTGAGTAGCTGCATATATTAACTTCATAACAAATGAAGGGAAAAAAAAAAATTCCTCCCATGCCAGGTTTTCAGGAGTTTCCAGTCTGCGAGCTTTTGGTTCACATTACATTATATAATTCTTATTCAATGAATGCTCTTGGTCAGAGGCCTTGTTTTAACAAGAGATGACTGACATACAGGGCACCGTTTTTTAAAACAACAGCAGAATTTGAAAGAGCAGATAGGCATTGTGCAAAGTGGGTTTCTACCTCTGCTCTACCAACATCAGTACAGCTCACACTACCAACCAGTGAGAGCTTTACCTAGGCTGCATTTCAGAATTACACCTCTGGCTGATTGTATGATTATTGGTGGTGGAGCTGAATGAATGTGTATGCAGATTAAAGGCAAGAATCCAAGAAAGTACATGTAAGAAGCCATATTTTAAGGTTTGATGTAAAAAAAAAAATCCCATGAACAGAGCCAGCAGTTTGGGCTCTGCATTTTCCAAGTAAAAGGGAAAAGGATGCCTTTTTGAACTCTTCACTTAAACCTCCAGAGAAGTGACTGCCTGACACTAAATCTCTCAGTGATACTGCTCCTTCCACAGGCCACTTTGATCTGCAGGGGAAACAGAAGTTGCTTCAAACTCCTCAACAATAGCATGTGTCAGCTTTGCTAATATCAAATACACTATTTCCAGAAGGCAAGAGAGGCACATGAGCTGGTGAACAAATTGCACCACACTGAAGACCTACTGTACTGATAGGACTTAGGTCACAGATGTCTCAGAAAGGAAAAATTGCCCAAACCAAAAACCCCTTCCACACAGAAACAACATAAGGAAAAAATTCATTTTTAGTAACTCTTCCCTCCTTTTGGGAAAGGGAATGAATTGAGATTCACTAATGAACAGCCCTAAGTAAGAGCTACATAGTATTTATTATTCTCACCAGTGTTGCTGCTTGCCAGCTACACACATCTTCTAGTAAAGCTGACATCGACTAAAGCTTACAATGAAATTTCCCCACTGGGAAACAGACACAATACCTGAATGAGAACAATTTTTACTGATTTAGGCTAAGAAACAGAATACCTGAATGAGAACAATTTTTACTGATTTAGGCTAACAGATAAAAAGCAGGGCACACTCTTATCCATAGGCTTTACTTTCAGTTTAGCATCATATAAGGGTAATTTCTACTTACCATAACAACACTGAAAATCAGAATTTTTTTTTCCCCTAAAGTTTCAACATGTACTAAACTTGCACTTTCCTTTGGAAGAAAAGACTCCTTCTACTTGCCTGTGCCAAAGCAGAGGTGACCTTAATGACTTGGTTTTAACTGTTTGTTCTGTAACCCTCCAGCAAATTATTCCCCTGCATCAGGACTGACCCCAGGACTGACACTATCAGAACCCACTTAAATACAGAGGGGATACTGAAATCCCGACTTCTTAAACGCAACTGCTTAACTGAAACTTGTTTAGAAACTCATTGGGCAAGATAATCAATTCTCTTAGTTCCATCATAAACTAAAAAAGCCCAAACAAAACACAGGAAAAAGTCAGAATACCAGTGTGTCCTGCCTCTGTGGAGTAGATTTGAGTAGTTTATGGGATGAGAAAAATCCTGGTCCTTGAGATGACACTTCTTGCAATGTCACACACAGTTCTGTCTGGGACATATTTCTCACAGCTTTCTGACTTTCTAAATAACTTTAAATTCAGGTTCTCCTCCAGTTTTCCTTTTTCGCATTACAAAGGCCCAGGCTACTTTTGTGGAAAACAAACAGAAGAACCAGCATGAACCAAAGCATGAAGGCAGGTGCAATTCCTTCCCTCAGTTACACAAGAAAACATTCCAGATGCCTACTGTGATTTTTATTTATTGACAACTTAAACACTATGTGGAGCAAAAAGCCTCAATGTCATGCACATCCTCACAACAAAAAGCCTGCCTGAGAAGAATATTACATCTACTATATTCATCGAACAGGAAATTAAAGAGATATTCTCAGTTCTCAATCCAAGAACAGAAGTAGAAAACAAAGCTTATGCCAGACACATCCATCAGCTTTGTTGTGAAGCATTTTCCATACATGGCTCTATCCTCTTCAACTGAAATTACTGGCAGCATTTTGAAGAAGCAAGGCATGTGTCTGAAGAGTCTTGTCTGAAACTGTGCTTCTTGCAAACAAGGGGGAAAAAATCCACCTCATTAGTAGCTGGTTTAGGAAAAAGTGACAATGAACCAGATCTGGTCACGACACATCTTGGTGAATCTTTAATGCTGCTAGTGAAGGGCCACACAACAGCACCATGCTTGCAAGCAATTGTGTTTTCAGCAGGTAGAGAGGATCTGTACGAACAAATCTGAAGCAAAAATGCACAAGGCCAATGAACTGAATGAAACAGTTATCTACCAGATTGCTTACAATATCATTTGCTTTTCAGAAGACAAATAGCAAAACATAATAATTTTGATAACTGAAAAAAAAAATCAGTCTGGTAATTTCTAACACCCCAAATCTAATATTCCCTTAGCCTGAATGGAACAGAAATCACAGAAATACCTGATGCATGTGAACATATCATTAGTGTGGGGATTATCAGGTGATGCTCTAGAGAGAGAGTCTGAGACATGGAGTCATTTATATTTGATCTTGGAAGGAATCTCTTGTTCTTGGTAGCTACTCAATTAACAGTCTGGTGTAGAGGAACAGAGAGAACAGCAAAAGACTTTGCTCTCCATTTGACTATCTCCAAGACGAGTGAACTGTACCAGCAAAGCCCTTCTCTGAGGGCTGCTGACATTTGGGCTGGATTTCCAGGAAGATGGGAATATCTACTGCTGCTCATGACCACCTCTGGCTTAAACGCTCTATTTACCTAAAGAACAGACCAACTCTGTTGCATGGATAAACAGCCACCAGTTGAAATTGTTACTGCCTTCCAGTCAAAGAGAGATCAGAAAGTCTGGATATACAATAAAAACTCTGCAGTGGGCACAAAAATATAAGCTTCATTCCACGTATGAATTCAGGCCCTCAGGAGTCAAAAAAGTGTAATTAAGACCTTATTATTTAGAAGGATACTAAAGCACATTTGAGTACTCTCAGTCATCTCACCAACACCAAAGTGCATGAAAACCACTTCCTGCAACCCAAGATTCAATATGATTTTGGAGACTGAAACCAATTACCCACATTGAAACATGGCAAATATGATGGTCTCATCTTCTCTAAATATAGAAGTCTGCAGCCCATTTGTACACTTGTGTGCCTTAGACAGAACAGTCTAGTAAGCAATGCAAGAATATCAGTCAAAATTAAGAACGATTACAGAGGTTTAATATTATCCACATCAAGAAATGCTAACGTGACAGCAATGGTATGGAAAGTGAATAATTTAAACATGAAATCCATATGTTCCAGTTTGCTGCTATAGAAAACAAACGTTGAATTTCAATTACAAATGACATCCCTGGTGGAGGGTTTTTCTCCTCTTTTCTGTGGAATACATCAGACTGAAGGCAGATACCTAATTTGCCACAACTTAACCTATGCAAAATGAGATGTCATGCAAATAAGTTTTTGAGCAGCAAACTGCTTAACTACACTAAACAAGTTATTGCATTTATTTACGTGATGTCGCAGCAAATTATGAAGGCTGACTCAAGTTGTCTGTTTGTTTTGCCGAGTTACGTCTGCTCTGTGTCTCACTCCTTGATTTAATTGAACTGCTGAAGATAATGTAACTTATCACGCAGACATTATGCCATGTTGTAGATTCTAGGTTAATTAACAGTAGCCTACAGTCACTGAATTTCTCACATGGTTAGCCACTTGGACCCTGTCTACTGTCTAGCTTCACTAATCAACGAGTCTGGGAATTTTACATCAGCGACACAAAACACTGGCAACACAGAGAGCTTTTCAGTGCACAGAAATAGAAAACACAGAGATGTAGGTAGCCTTTTCTTTGCTATGAAATTAACCCCTTCCTACACGCCATGTGGCAAGGCTGCATGCTTGGCAAACATTCTGGTCTGCCAGTTGGGGAAAGTGAATCCAAGAGGCAGCTGTTCTTCTGCAGGACAGAAATCTGGGCTGCAGTTCCACGAGCACTGGGGGCTGCCAGCCCTAGAAGGCTCCTGTCCCCCTCTGCCTGCTCCCCTGCACAGCACAGGAGGACACATGCCTGCCTGTATGGTAAATTAGCCCCACTTTACACCAACAGTTTGAGCTGCTCTGGCCCTCCAGGATGGCAGGCAGGGCAGGTCCTTGAACCCTGCACTAGCAGGGGGGAGAGCAGCAGTGTGAGCCTCTCCAGGGGAGGCCCTTCAGGAGCCCACGGGAACGGGCTCGTGTTACAGCACATCGCTTTTGCATACCAACACCAGTCTGAGGCTGACCTAAATCTTAGGATACATTTTGTTGGTAATGCTTAGTCTTACAGCAGGTTGTCTCTGTAAGCTGCTTTGCCCAAATATGTCCTTCCATCACTCTCAGTGCCTCAGACCACACTTGCTGTTCTGACTGTGATCCAATCTCCCAAATGCTGACTTTCAGTCATGGCTCACAGCGAGATCCCTTGTGTGACCACACAATCATGAGACCTGACTCAAAGAAAGTGGCAGCAAGCAAAAGGTAGGGCTGGGAAGGTACCAGGACTCTGCTCAGCAGCAGCTTTGGATTAACTGCATGGTGGAACTTCTCCCAAAGGTGGAGCTGTATCATCAATTTAAGAGGATGACAAAGTTAAGTTTGCAGCATAAATACCCCTCCTGCCTCACAACATCCTCCTTTTTTAAAAAAATAACTGTACTTTCAATTATTTCAAGACAGATATGTTTTTTTAAACATTCCTCATTATTCTACATAAAACATAATGCATACAAAGAAAGGTGCCAAAAGGAAACACAGATTTTTAGTGTTCTGATACTGTATGTATTTACTCTTGAGGTAATCCTGAGACTTCAGTCAAGTTTGGACAACAAGTTCATCTGCAAAACATTCCAAATGGTCTAGAATTTCAAGGTATATAAAACCCAGTACAAAGCCCATCTCTTCCAAATGATGAGCCAGATACTCTGCACGACATAGATTTTGTGTCCAGGGGGTGGCATTTAAAATGCATGTGTACAACTCTGAGGTTCACATGGCCTGCTTGCTATTTTCAGCTGCAAGCATGTAGATTTTCAAGCCTTCCTTGACAACAACAGAAATTAAAATTCTCATATGGTTGTAAAATCTATGAATTTAATTACAAGAATTGAAAAGCAGCTATCAAAATTTATATATAAAAGTAACTATACTCAAAACTAGAAATGCAGAAACTGTAATTCCTTCAGAGCTGAACCGATTGACAATGGCTGGTGAAGGAGCTGACCCACTTCTCCATGCCTCCAGAACTTTTCTAACTCTAGTGTGTATCTTACTCTGGCCTTGAGAAGGGCCTTGGTGGCCAGGTGCTTTGGCAGATTTTGCCAGGCAATTCAGACCATTTTTGTCCATCTTAATGCTCATGCAGACATGTCTGCAGTCATGTGTAATGAAAATGCACTATTGTGCTAAAGGGGGGCAAAGAGGGGAGTAGGGAAGAGTGGGACCTGGACAGAGAAAGGGCAGAAAGAATTGACAGAGATTACATGTCCTTCAACTTACACAACCTGGGAACAGAATTCCTGCGCTCCTGCATGTGGGGCGAAGGGTGTTCAGCTCCCAAATGAAAACTAATCACCTCCTCTTAAGAATGTAAATAGGATTCCTGGTCAGACAGCCTTGACAGAGCATAACCAAGGGGAGACAAAGCTGGCCTCTGTGTACAACCCAGTGCACAGGTACACTGTGCTAGACTGAAATTTGATAGCTCACTCAGTGCCATAAGGCCAGCAAGAGCCATTTGCTTTAATACCTTGAGAGAGCCTTTATAACTCTAAACCCTCAGCAAGCTCTGTCAGTGAGCCAGCCATGAGCCTGTCCCCTCCTATGCAAAGGCCTCTCCTTCTGATCCCCATCCACCACTGGCTGCCAGAAAGCTCAGGTACAGAAATACAGGACAACACCACCCAAGAACACACTTTAAACATAGAAAATGATATAACTTGAAATTGGTAGTTTCTCCATCTTTTATTTTTTTTTACAGTCAACTGTGATTATGCATACCTTGCCCTATCCACAAGCAGTCATACTCAGTATATTAAAATCTCAACTGCAATCAATATTCAAAACAAATGGTATTTTTCATGAGGATAGAGGGGAGTATTGAGCTCTTTTCTGTCTATTGGGAGTGTGATTTTTGTTTATCTGCATGTGGGTATAGATAGTTCAATTCTCTACAGTCCATTCCAATATCAAAGATTGTTTTATTTAGCAAAAAATTAAAAGGCTCAAGCTGTGCAATTTGTATTCAGATAATCCCCCCTCCCAGTTTAGTGTTTGTGAGATTGAGAGATCCCTAATTAATAGAATTATCTTGCACTTACATGGCTCTTTCCATTGGAGGCTTTATAAATATTTTACTAGGCTCACATTTTGAGAGGCACTAAATATACTAAGAGAGAGATTAAGACCATGTTAGCCATTCCTACTTATGAAAAACAGAGCAAACGGAGTCATCTTTGCCCCCTTTGTCCATTGCAGCTTCTTTTTCAAAAGCAAACATACTGAGCAATGACCAGCACCTTTTTATTGGGTGTTTTAACATCAAGAAAATACTGGGCAAGATCACATGCTAACCAAATGAGAAAAAGAACAAATAAAAAGTATGAGCACCACTGAACTGAAAAAAACCCGATCTATTCAGTTATGAACAGTAAGGGAACAAAATCTATATTAATGCAGATTTTTATAGATGCTTCTCTCATGCACTTTTAGTATAAAGTGTGTGTATAATTCAGTACTGATTTCAGAAAAGGTGAGTGCCTGGTAACTGAGCAGCCTTGTTCTGCTGCCTGGATCTCCTGTACCATCAGTTTTGTGAGGATGACTGCACACCCATATGCATGTGCTAGAGCAAAGGAAAGATACTGCAATCTTGGCTTGTCCATTAGTTTTACAAAAGTGTAAGAGATGGATTTAACATCTGATCCTTAAGAACTATACATAGAAGCCAGAAAAGCTAAAACAAGAACCATTCCCTAACTCTGCTGATCAGAACTGCAATATTGTCTTTCTGCTCCATTCCTTTCGATCTACATAACTGCAGTATATTTATGATATACTTTGATAAAACTTTATGTTAAGTAAGGGAACATGCAGCAAATTAAACTTGTTTAGTCATAACCTGCTGTTCGACCCCACCCACCCCTGCCCAGGAGGAAACTGTGACTTGGGGGTCTAAAGGCTGTGATCAGATCTGGCTGAAGATGGAAATGGGGCAGACCAATGGCAGTTTGTCTTTATGTTCATCTCCTGATTGTTGGTGCAGCCTTTGTACCTTCCTTACCCCCAGCACATGCACTGCTGAGAGCAGTGGGAACAGGACGGTTTACAAAAACTTCACATAATCAGAGGGGTCGGAATTATTTTTCCTTAAGCACTCACAAACTGATTTTATGAGATAAAAGTCAAAAGACAAAGGTACAACTGTTTGCTCTTTCTCCAAGGCCATGCTCAGCCATGCAAGGCTCCAGACTCTCTTTAAATTTGCAATTACAGCTCAACAGAATTATGAAATCAGTTTGCCTAACCAGTTCACTTGCTCTTCTTGGCAAGTGAAACAGCCCATTTTCCATTAGCATCTCCCTATTATACCATGCCAGCATGAGATGTCTTTCCATGTGACTACAGCAGCAATGCTGAGGCTTCTTCAGCCTTACCCTTCCAGCAGGCACTGCAATTCATTATGTATTTTAGTAGGAGGTTAGGTGAAGGAGTCAGCCAAAGTGGGGTGTCTACATAAATACTTCTGTGTTGTGAACCATTTCATAATTTGAGGTACATATCACAGCATTATGAAAATTTTGAGTCAGTGGTTTTCTTTCATGCAGTTCGTACCTTATTAAGGTGCTTTAAAGACATTAAAGAAGTATTAGATAATACCTTTACTGGAAGATTATTCTCAATAGTGCATTCTTTAAAAAGAAGTAACACCACCTAAGAGTATAAAGTGAGTTGATGGCAAGGGGGGAGAAAAAAGGACCAGCTCCCCTGATATATGTACTGAATCAGCTTTAAAAATTTAATGAAAATAGATACATTTATTAATTTCCTAAATTTCAGGAGAATAAATTCATGGATTTTGAAAAATAACCAAAAGTCTTGAGTATATCCTGTTGAACAGAAGCACATTTATTGGACACATTTTGTTTTGCAATTAATTTTTTTTACTCATTTGAGTAATATACTTATTTATTGAGCTTTTTATAGCACTTTTAATCAACTGATTTAATCTTTATTATTTTAATCTCCTAATCTATGCAGAGATAAAATCTCAAGGTGACTACTTAAAATGATGACTACACAAACCGACAGCACTGTGGAAGATGTAAAATTCACATGACCTATTCTCACAGGTCCTACCAGCCAGCATGGCATTACTGAGATATCTGCAAATCAAAGGAAAAATGCTTCCCCAGACAATTTTTCAATTGCAAAACTGCCCACCCACAGCACTTGCCCACGTACAATGTGTTACTGCACAGAGGCAAGAAGGAGTGAACACCACCAGAGAAGAGACTTTTCCTTCAGGAGATGATGGCAGAAGTCTGCACAGCTGAAGGCTCTTGGTATTAACAGTGCTTTTGCCACTACAACTTTTTTGAAAACATCAGCTTTTACAAACGGTAAAAATGGTACATGGTCCTCAGGAGCAAATGCTAAGTCACACCTCTGTGGATTTGCTGTTGCACACAACAGCAGCAACTCCAGTGGCAAGTGCATATGTAAGCAGGAAGATCCAGAAATGGCAGGACAGAAGGCAGAGATGTCACCAGCTCTGTCACATTTTCACTGCAGAGCTTGACCCAGCTGCTGACAAAAAGACTTCCTGTGCTCATCTGACACCAAGGTGACATCATGGACTCAACTTACAGATTTCTAGAATTGTCAAATATTCATCCTTATTTACCAGAAGAAAATTTTAAACAACAGGCCAGATTAATTTGTTGCACAGTAAAGAATAAAATTATGCTAAATCCTATGGGTACTGGAAGTTATCTGTGTGAGTTTAAAATATGCATTTTCCATTTTGAATGGAAATACTAAGGATACTAACATGATTAATATTGAGAGTAATAACACCTCAGCCCTCGAGGACAGGTGCTGCAGTAAAGCAGTAGAACTGTGAATGGGCAAAGTGAAGCTGCCACAACTTCACCAATCTGCCTCACAACATGATGGGTTGTGCTCTGCCCACTGGAATCCTGTCAGATAAACAAACCAGCCAAATACCGCAAACATCAAGAAGCTGCTCTCTTCCCCCTCCCCACCAGAAGTGCTTCTAGCAAATTGCCTCTTTGCTCTTTCCCTTGCAGCTTCCCCACCAGGATGCAGGATCCGACAGAGCAGGAATGCTGACTGACAAGTCTCTAGATGGACTAGAGGAGCCAGCAAAGCTGGTGTGCCGTCAGTTCTTCCCAAACATACTTAAGTCTAGCAGAGGAATATTCCAACAGACTGAGCACAAAAGCAGATAAAGAACTTGTGGCTGTAGGCCTCAGAAAAAAAAGATATGAAAAGTGTAGCTACTAACACAACACTGATGAACCATTCAACCAATAAACTGTAACACTTGAGGCCCATCATATATCTTTTTAAGGAAGAGGTATTTTTGCCCTTTACCCTTGTTATTTCATATTTAACTGCTAAAACCCCTGTAAAACTCATATAGAACACAAAAAAATGTATATTCTAAATAAATGCACTCTCCATAAGAATACTTCTAATTTTCAAAGTTCAAGAACGAAATTTTTATGAAACTACTGTGGGCAGTTTTGTAAGCATATGCAAATGAAATAAATGTATGTGAAGCATTTTTCCTTTTATTAAAATCTTTTCAGCTGTAATTCCATACCAGTCCTTGGTAACTAGTCCAAAATATACTAAAAATGACATGTTTAGGACTGCTTAGCATTTGCATGAGTCTGCAACAATAACACTG
The DNA here is from genome assembly GCA_013397295.1 of Polioptila caerulea. Classification (NCBI taxonomy): domain Eukaryota; kingdom Metazoa; phylum Chordata; class Aves; order Passeriformes; family Certhiidae; genus Polioptila; species Polioptila caerulea. The sequence continues at coordinate 936,894 of VYXF01008037.1, forward strand.
AAGAGCAGAAGAATTAGTTCAAACACTTCAGCACTTAAAAACAGTTATGTAAATATACAAAGAATTCTATTTCACCCTGAATTGCAAGCTACCAAAAACCTAGCTGCTGAATGATGAAAGAAATGGGCTTGCTTGTTTCCAATTTGAGCAAGAAAATATCAACACAAACACACAGCAATTACAACTTTTAGCATCTCTCTCTGAATGGCTGGGTAGGCACTAAAAAGCATTGCTAGGCAGCAATTCAGCAAGCCTTCTGGAAGGAAAGAGGGGAGAAATGCTAATAGCTTTCTGGAAATCAGCTGTGTGACGTGTGTCTCCAATTACACGGTGATCCAGCATCATTTGATGAAACTGCTCAGTGTGCCCTGATGCACCATGACACAAGCAGCAGAAACAACCTCCTCTGTTCCCACCATGATCTCATACTTTTGACACCACAGAGCCTTTTCACACTTCTCCTTAACCTGTTACTAAGATTTCAGCACAGCTTCAGTACAGAGCCTAACAACTCTCCTCAGCACAGCGGGAAGGTATCCCACACCCTTTCTGAAAGGGGCGGCTTCCTCATAATTTAAATATAGAAAGGTTTCTTCCCATCTACTTCTTTGCAAGAATTTCAGAAGAAACATACAGAAACCTTACAAAACTGACTGACAGCAAACACAGACACAAAAAAAGTAAAAGTCCCTAGATTAATAACAGCTCAAAGATTTTCTAGTAAACCCATTAGAGTAAGAGTAGAGACATGTTACTCAACCCACTGATTTTCCATGGCATTTGCTTCTATCACCTAACAAAAGCAATAGGGACCATCAGGTTAAAGCCACACCTCTTGACTGCTATGAAGAATGCTTTAAGAAGCCCAGTCAATCCTTTAGTGGGATTTTCTATGCAGCAGGAGCCAAGCTGGCTTCTTTAGAAAGCTGTGCCTGGGCAGTATGCAGTAAGGAAGCTCTCAAATTCAGCTCTGTGCCCACCTGAGCTAGCTGCCCTACAGCTTCATGGACATTGTGTCAGAGCCACCTGAGCCATGAGCCCTCAGCAGATAAACAGATTATTACCGCAGCCTGAAATACAGCAGGGAATCCTCAGGGACTATCAGAACTTTGCTCTACACAAAAGTAATTTTGTGGTTTTGTTTGTATGGACAAAGACTTAAAGAGAAAAGCTTGCACCCTGAACATCCAGCTTCCTTCAATGTACCCTGAAAAGTCTCCTGTGTCATGACAAACTAATTGCACGTGTTAAGGAAAGCCTGTTACTTTGGCTCTTTCCACTGTACATCAAAAAAGCGATGTTTGATTTTAAAGCACACACACTTACAAATACCGAGGGAATCAGCTACAAAGAGACCACACAAGCTGTTCCAACCTTCCACAGAAGTCTGGGGGTTTTTTTTAAGCATAAATACACAGCCACCTCTTCAGTTTGCCCTTTCATCTATTCTGAAACACTTCTTAACACACACTTCATTTCCTAACTAGCTGATCATATACAAGTTTTGGGTTTGTAGCTTAAAAGCACTAAAAAAGATGAAGGTAAAACACAAGCTTGATCCTGGAACACAAGTCAGTAAGGATATTGTGGGTGTCTCACAAGTCACAGAGCTGGGAAGAAAGAAGCCTGTCCTGACCCTGTGCTGAAACCTGATCTAGTTAAAGAGGCACATGGATTACCATTTATAGCATTTCTCAGGGGCTGGAGTGAGGGGCAAGGAGGGCGGCAGACAGCTCTCAGTCTGGCTGCAGGAGCCACTGGCTGCCAGCAGGGTTATAAAACTTGCAGATGCTGGGTGCCAAGGAAGGATGGTTTTCCTCCCCCTGTTGCAGTGCATCTTCCACACCACTGCTGCATCAACCACCCCAAAAGCATGTGTGTTCTCCTGAACAGCAGCACTGCTTGTTCACAGTCTGGGAAAAGAGGGTAACAGACAAGACCAGGAAGAAAAGGCAGACAGGTTTTTGTCTGACTCTGCAGTTAATCCCCAGAATAAGTGAAGATACATTTACAGGGCCATGCAAGGCAGTGCTTTGCTCCCGAACTCAACATGCACAGAGCAGTGTTCGGTCCAGTTCTCAATGGGCGAACTGGAAATTACTCTTGCTAGTATGAGCCAGCTAATGACCTGTCTCAAAGAACAAGGTAAATGTCCTCAAGCTGGAAATCTATGATCCTGTGACAGAGAGTTGAGTGTCTTCCAAAAAGGCAGTTAGTTTCTGTCTCTTTCTCCACTATGGAAAAGACAACAGCACAAGATTTTGGAACTATGAAAAAGAAAACAGCATTTTTGATGCTACTTTCTTCAACAAAACAAATTATTATTTTTTTTTAAATCAGTCATTATTCTCCAACAAAACTACAAGTAGTACCACTTGCAAAAAAAAAAGGAAAGCTTTCTGAGACATATTTTTGCTGTTCAGCCAATGTCTTAGTCAACTACAGTTTGTCATGAGTTGAAAACTAGAGTTTTCTTCTTCTCTTTTTTTGGGCCTAAACAGAATGGGGGAACCATGGATTCACAAGCATTCCCAAGCAGTGTAGCTCCTTTTCAGGCATCCTTTGAGTCTGACACAAGCATGTTGCTGGTCTGCCAGAAAACCCCAAGCTTTTTTCCAGGATCAAAGAAAACAGAGAGTGCTATATGAATTCTGGGCAACCTGACCTTCCTCCCTTCCCCCCGGCCTTCACCACTGAAGAAATATCCAAGATGCATATGCAAAACAGCACTACATATAAATGAAGTTAGTGGTTTAACTGACAGAGTACCCATTACATAGACAAAATTATCTCTTTAAAACTTTAAGAAGTGTAATTTGATATTCTCTTATCTAATTAAAATAATATAAATTATGTACAGAAACCGACAGCTCTAGAAAAAGGAGCTGAGCAGCATCCTCCATTTGTCTCCACTTGATGTAAAGGTCTGTTCTTACAGCTAGAAGGTTAAATTGTTCTGCAATTTAACCTTCATTCTTCATCCTGTGGGCTAGGATGGCCAAAAAGGACACCCATTTGTACCAGTCAAGGGCATGTTTTTTTCTGAACAGGACAGTTGTTCATAAGAAACTGGGATGAAATCCTCAAATTCATATTTTCCTCAAGCCTCTGAAGGGCCATTAGATGCATTAACTTTCACTGCAGAGTGATGAAAGAGAGAGACACCACAGAGCGAGGCTGGATTACGACCAGCAATTCTACAGGAAAAGATTCCTATTTCTGCTCCTTGACCTATGAACTAGCTTTGTTTGATTCACTCTGAAACCCTCTCTTATAAAGGAAATATGGAGCTGTAATCTTTTTCTCTATCACCCAAAGCATGGCCAGACTTGCAAAACCCCACATATTCCTGCATTATAACACATTCAAGAAAACATAAACTTCCAGTACTATCTTGGCAAAGCTATAATAAGATTGATGAAACTAAGAGAAGAGAAACATATTCTTATAGAATCAAAGAATATATCAAGTTGGAAGTGATCTTCAAGTATTAACGAGTTCAACTTCCTGCTCCTCACAGGACGATCTAAAATTAAATCATATGACTAAGAGCATCACCTGGACATTCCTTGAACTCTGACAGGCTTGGTGTTGTGACCATTTCCATGGGCAGCCTGTTCCAGTGACTGGCCATCCTCTCAGTGAAGAGCCTTTTCCTAATGCCCAGTCTGAACCTCCCCTGACACAGCATCCCTGCATTTTCCTGCGTCCTATCGCTGCTCACCAGAGAGAGATCAGCACTTTCCCTTGGCTGCTTCTCTTGAGGAAGTAAGATTTTAAAATAAATTTAAAAATCCACAGCTACTCATCCAGTACCACCCCCATGCTTATCTTTTATCAGCTCCTTTGATTTAAGGTGCTTGTGTCTACAACACAAATCTCTGAACAGAGAAATGCTGGGCTGCCTCAAGAAGCAATATGCATACGTCCTAGGGCACAGGTAGGCAGGCAGGTTTTTAACTTAGCTAATATAAATAAAAAAGAAAGCAGCAGGATCCTACTGTGACGTGATCTGACAAAGAAAACTGCTCAGGCAACAGTGAAAAATTATTTGGGAACATTATTTCATGGAATAACAAGTTTCTGTTTTTCCATTGTAATTCAGGAAACTTCAACCAGTCTGAAGAGATGAACTTTGGAGCTCATCTCCTAGATCCAGATGGGATCTTCATAATATCTGCGTGCAACTTGCATTTATGCACCTGTTTGCTGCATGCATGCATTGATTGAGAGATAAACACAGGAATTATCAACATGAAAACCCATTCTCTGGCTTACCTCCTCTAAAAGGACCATTGCTGTGAAAATTCTGTTAGGATTGTTGCATGTGGATAAAAACATACATGAGGGGAGAACACACACTGCCTGCAACCCTAGAGAGTGAAGTTCAGTGAGAAGGGTAAAGCAGGGAAAGACAGTCTCTGCATCCTTGTCGTTGTAGTTCCACTCAGCTATAAAAGCATTTGCAAGCACAGTTACAGTGGGGAAATCTGTAAATGAGACATAATTCACTGAAAGGTAGTGGCATGTGAAGAGCCCTTCATCTTCACAAACAGATGCTTCTGAAAATTTTACCTCGCAATCAGAATTTTTTACAATCTCCATGCAAACTGATTAAGCAGCACTCTCAGCACTTGGAGGCATGCCAGCCATCCAAGTTCTGAGTCTCCAGGCAGTGCAGGTCTCAGGTCAGCTACTGGATTAAAATCAGAACTGGCCCATTGGAATTGTGGATTACTGTGCTCAGAGCACTAGAATGACAGCCACCCGCTGTGACCCTCCAGGGATGAGCTGGCAGGACGAGCAGCACTCTGCTTCCAGCTGAGACAGATTTGTTGAGTCTCCAGGCTGAAGATTTCTTAGAAAGGTGTAAGGAAAAGTTTGGCTTTTGAGGTTAATACACCAGCTCTCACAGCAGACACTCTCTTCGATGAGATCAGAGTGTCCCATTCCTTCCCTCTGAAGGGCAAGGACACTCATTAAGCAAGAGGTAACTGTACTGTGCAACACCTGCCACACAACAGCCAACCCTCACTTAGCAGCAATGACCTCCACCTTCAGCTTACCTGTTTTATGCACTGCAGCCGGTCATTGGTCTGCTGTATGTGCCTGTCCATAGAATTCATTTTGATTGTCTCCACTTTCTTCTACCTGAAAGCCATTAAAATCCCTCAATCTGCAAGACAAAAAAGAAAATAAAGATCACTGAACATGCTCTAAACACTTCCACCACCTGAACAATTGAACAGAGCTGCTTGCAAGAAACCCCTGAGCACACCGTGAGATAAAATAATAATAATCCCAATAACAATGACAGCCCAGCTTTTGCAAGGACAAGGGCATGGGGATTCTTCCTAATCTTCCTCTCAGAGAAAATACCTCCCATAAATATTAAATGAATCAGATACAGCAGAGTATTATTTGGCCAAAAATAGCACAAAATGTCTGCCCTGAAGAATCTGGATTTCTGGATTGAAAATAAAAGCAACAGATACATTTTGGACTCTCCTCCAACTAGCAGATCTATTTCATGAGCACTTGAAATGGTCAAGATGAGAGGGCAGGAAGGACTGGGATCCACAACTCAGCCTAGACTTTAAGAATAACAAATATCCAGATGCTCAATCTAGCATATATGGAATAGGCCTAATCTTCAGGGCAAAGGGCTGCACAGTTCCTGCCTTCTAGAAAAATTGTATTTATTCAGGTACCCATAGCTGAACAAACTACTTGTTACTTCCGGGAAAAAACAGTCTGTGGTCTTTAGGTCTACCTCTTAGCAAACAGTGTAATTTAAGGCAAATTAAACCTTCCTGTAACTTAAAAAAAAATCTAGAAAATAAAAATTAAGGCTCAGAGTAGCATTTGGAGTTCATGAACAATGAGTGGGCACAGAAACATACACCCAAATGCCTGATTTACACCAAACTTTATAGTTGCACAAGCAAGTTCCAGGCCTGCACAGAAACCTCTCCCTCATGAACCTTTCCAGTGACTCCAGCTGGTTTGTTATTTGGAGCACTGCTCATGACAAAACTGTTTTTCCACTCCCTCCATACATGTAACAGAGAGCAAATTTTTCAGATACTTGTCTGGTTAGAGAAGCTGGCTGTTCATCACTTCTGGTACACGACTCAACATCTCCTCAGTCAAACAATTCCAGCACTGTCCATACTCAATCCCCTTGAGAGGAAGAGTGTTCTGAACCTTGAGTACACAGCTCTCACAATGAGACAGATCCACCCACATGCCACACACCCAAACCGCCGGAGATTTCTGTACCTACACGATAATGTTCTCTCATGGCTCCTGCAGGATCAGACTCAGGAAGAAATATTTTCTGCTAGACAACTAAATGAAGTCTTAGAACAGCAGCTCAAGCTCCTCACCTCCACGCTCTAGACACAAGAGGGTTCAATAAAGCATCCCTGTCAATAAATTATAATGCTTATGAAACAGAAGAGCCAGTTTCACATGCAGGTATTATCTTTTGATTATGCCACTGCCACCTTCTCAATAGCAAATGCCATCCAAAGGTCCTCTAGCAAATGTAAATTGATATATTCTATAAAAAGCCAGTTACACAGTCTTATCTGCCTGTAGGACCCCCAAATAGACCTCAGCAGTCATGAAGTTTAATCTCTCAGTGGACAGCAGAGGTATTTATCAAGAGATAAGCTAGCCTAGACATGACACTACTTCAGCAGTGATCCATCTTACAAGCTAGGACACATTATCTGCATTTTAATTGAACATCAGCACAGAGGGAGAAGGGCATACTGAAAACAAATACATATACAAGCACATAGATGTCTGTTGAAAAATTTGAAGACATGCAAACTGAGGCATGTTTTTTTGCTTTAAGAAAGTAATGACATGTTTGAATTTTACAATTTCATGTGTATGTATGTAATACCATCCCAGTTCGCTGCCTTACAGTTAACCATAAACAAAATCAAAGATTCCTATCAGGTACCTGAGCCACAGCTTACTATAGTACTTGTCCAAATTGCCATTTCTCCCACTTGGCACAGCTTCTTAAAGCCCATCTGGAAAAGCAGAGGGGCAGAATACACAAAAGTAACTCACCTAACTGGGCAGGAACCCAACAAGGCTCTTGGAGACAGGACTGGGAGTGCAATCCCCTACTCTCCTGCACAGACAGGACACACAAATTCTGTAATAAACTGACCAAATTCAGTCTCCAAAATAGTTCTGGTTTTAAACACCAATGGCTCACATAGAAAAGCACTCTCTAAGTCTCACCCTTCCCCTAGCGGCTAGAAGAAATTTCACTTCCATGCTCAATTCCACTTGTTCTCACCTCATTAGCTCTATGGCTGAGTCTTTGCCCTGCCAGGCTCCCTCTGCCTCTTCCCCCTCACGGCATGGACGGACGATCACCCACCAGCCTTACTGCTGACAGTTTGCTACCTTCACAGTCCAATCTCATTTATTCTCTCCTGGTCAAGAGAAGGCCCTCAGCCCACTAACTCCCTTGGACAGGAAACATTTGTTGCATGAACCAAGCAGCCAAAATTGTACACATGAAGCCTCATCACATACAATGACAGAACACTGTATTTGAAATGCCCTGCCTCACTGCTGCAAGACTCATCTTTATCTTTCTCTCAGACACATCATAAGAGCATCAAATAGAGTAATTTTTTTTCAGTGAGCATACTGGCTCTAAGTAATTTCTGCTATAAAAAACGCAGAGCTTATTAGTGGGAAACCATTATTATCTGGAAATTACTCTTTCATGGGCCTCAGTAAGAATTAAAAGATTAAACATGGAAAGTGAAAATTATCATAGAGATCAGAAATTTCACCATGGAAGAATAAGCATTTTGACACCAGACCATTTTGGCTGGAAGAAAAATAACAGCAGAATGAAATTTCCAGTAACTATACCTACTACATGGATATTGCTGTACTCTGGCCTCATGCCCCACATGCACATCCACGTTCTGAAATTTTAAAAAATGCCCTTTCTGTCGATCTCATCCTATTTTAAAAGTCGCAGCAAGATCACCTTAGTCAAAAATAACAGTACTTAAGATACAGAAAGGCCGTCGGAGCTGAATAAGGACAGACTTCTATTCGGTTAAGTGCTGTGCACTTATCAGGTCACAAGTGAAAACGACTTTGCAGGGTCCCTGGCTGGCCTGTGGTGTCCCTGCATTAGACAGCACGCTAAGATTCAGGCCTGCGAGCAGCTCAAGAGACAGCAGGGGATGTTGCTGATCAGGATTAAGGGTACTGGCAGAGGAGGATAGAGAAGGGAATTTTTCCCCCTGCTTTCTAACAAATCCCCTCTGTTTGGTGCACGTATTAGCCAAAAAGGTTGTACACTACTGCTTTACATGCTAACTCCATCCCAAAGGATAAACAAAAAAAGAACTGTTCCCAGCACCTTCTGGTAATTCAACAATAAAAAGCCCCATTCTTCTTTCTTTTCTGAGGCAAAGACCCAGTCTCCCTCTCTCTCTCTAAAAAAAAAAAAAAAAAAAGGTGAATTATTCTTCATTCTTCCCTCCCCTCTAGCACCGAGACTTTATAGCCCTNACTCCCCCCCCCTCTCCCTAAAAAAAAAAAAAAAAAAGGTGAATTATTCTTCATTCTTCCCTCCCCTCTAGCACCGAGACTTTATAGCCCTAGGCAGTAATTAAAGAGGCCTCATTTACATATTTATGATGTCTCAAAAATGGAGAATGCTTTTTTTTAAAGGAACAGATGTATCGACCTGTTAGCCTTTTTTTTTTTTTTAACCCTAAATATACTGAATCTTTTAAACCATTACTACAAAACCCTCTTCCATATTGAAAAACGAATGCAATTTTTCACTGGCTATATGAAAGATAGTTTCACGAGATTCTACTACACTTTGTGTGGGGTGACAGTTCAGGTTAGGAGACTGCAATTATTATATCAGAAACTGAACTTCCAAGTAACACAATTAGGAAAACAATTTAGTAAAACGTGGTCCCCACCAGTTCCTGAGGCAGCCTGAACACCCTCCTAGAGAGGGAGAAAACAAATTAAGCCAAACATTTCACCCCTGCTTCAAACATATCTAAAACCATTCAGCGCTTTGAAAGTTCGTGTGGGTTCAGTGCTGCTCTGGGGTGAGCTCTTCTCACGGCCAGAACTGCCTTCCACAGCGAGAGCTCTGCCCCCACGGCACCAATGGACACGGGAAATCTGCTCCCCTGCGGCCAAGGGACGCTTGAATCATCACTGAAACGGGCCCGTCCTTGTCCCTGAGTTTAGAGAGACTTCTCATGGTGCCGCCTGCTCCCGTTCCTCCGGCGTCCTTCCCTCACTGCTGGGCACAGGTGGAGCTGGAGCGCAGCTCCCCGGGATCAGCGGCTGCCCAGCGCCGAGCGCCGCCACCCGCCCCCTGCCGCAGCAACAGGGCGCCAGACCTCCACAAACCAAGATTTTAGCAAACCGTCTTTCCACCAGGAATCCGTCCTGAGGGCAGAGGAGGAAAGGCAGCCCTTCCCGGGAGGCAGGGGAGGCTCCGCCGAGCGCTCAGCACAGCGTTGCGCCGGGTCTGCACTTGCACAGCGGACCGGCCGCCCTGCGGCGGCTGCACCAGGCGAGATCTGATTTGGAGGCACTTCCGACCACTCAGGGCAAGAAGGCCGTAAATAACAAGACACAGAAAATACCTTTATCGGTTAAGAAATTTTAACAGTAGGCGAGAAGGGAAAATGAAGATCAGTTCCTTAAGCAGGGATTCAGCACAGCAGCTCTAAACATCCGTGCCCCCTGCCGCCACAGCACACAAGTTGGTTAATGCTGTTTATTCAATCAGCTAAAAACTAATAATTTCCTTCAAGTCTCCAGCATGCTGAGGGTCCTACGAGAGGGCAGACAATCTGTATCTGCGAAGTGACTTTGATGAAGCAACAAGCCGGGCGGGAGCCAGGGCGGCAGCGGCTGCGGTGGAACCGGGCCGGGCCGGGAGAGG